>LNAC01000015.1:5948120-6002990 GCA_002007465.1 Ailurus styani | reverse complement strand
AAAACAAACTGAGGGTTACTGGGGGGTGGGAGGGTAGGGATAGGGTGGATGGGTTATGGACATTGGGGAGGGTTTGTGCTTTGGTGAATGCTGTGAAAGATGTAAGCCTGATGATTCACAGACCTGTACCCCTTGGGCAAAGAATAAAAATAAAATTTAAAAAAAACCCAAATAATCCAATTAAGAAATGGGCAGAACACATAGATACTTTTCCAAAAAAGACATCCATATGGTTGACATGAAAAGATGCCCAAAAATCACTCATCATCAGGGAAATATAGATCAAAACCCCCAATGAGTTATCACCTCACACCTGTCAGAATGGTTAAAATTAATGACACAAAAAACAACTTGTGTTGGTGCGGATTCTGAGGAGCTATTTTACTCAGATAAGCAAAATGTTTAAGTTTTGCAATTTTTTAAATTGCTCTAATTTTTATTAAAATTGTTTTAAGTGCATCTTTTACTTCCTGCCTTGCAGAACAAACTTCAATTAATGCTGTAAAATGGTGATACTCTCAAGAGCCTTCTTGGTAGGAAGGGCAAGTTACTCTACCCACAATGGCCATTTAAGTAATACATCACGAAATGAAAAAGATACTCAAGATTATGTTAACTTGGGCGCCTGGGTGGCTCAGTGGGTTAAAGCCTCTGCTTTCGGCTCAGGTCATGATCTCAGCATCCTGGGATCGAGGCCCGCGTCAGGCTCTCTGCTCAGCAGGGAGCCTGCTTCCTCCTCTCCCTGTCTCTCTGCTTGCCTCTCTGCCTACTTGTAATCTCTCTCTGTCAAATAAATAAATAAAATCTTAAAAAAAAAAGATTATGTTAACTAAATACAAGATCAAACAGTTCTAAAGAATCTGAAAAAAAATCATATTAACATGACAACCATATATGTATTTAACATCCAATATATCTGAAAATGAACGGAGGTGCTGTGATTATAACAAAGGTATAAACAAGTACTACTCCAGGGTAACAGGGTTATAATATATATATATGTATACGTGTATGTGTGTGTGTGTGTATGTATGTGTGTATATATATATATATATATATATATATATATATATATATATATATATATATATATATATGAACAGTGCCTTATTTTAGCGCCATAAAGTTTCTTCTTTGAATTTCAGTCTGGCTTCTGACAGTTTTCCAGAAAGCTTATTTGTTCATCCATCCATCCACCTATCCATTCTAAGGTAAAGGCTTACAGTTAAGCCTTTTCTACGTGGAAAGCTTAGCTTCATGCTAGACCCTGAAAATATATGAAAATGGAAACACACAGAGAAGACGATCATCATAGTTCATGCTGCCAGATATAAATAAGTGAGGTGTATNCCTGATGTGGGCCTCGATCCCAGGACGCTGAGATCATGACCTGAGCCGAAAGCAGAGGCTTTAACCCACTGAGCCACCCAGGCGCCCTATAGCTGGTTCTTAACTTAGAGATTCTTGCTTTCTGAGCTAATGTTAGATTTATAAATTTTTAGATTTACTTGAGGGTTTTGATTCACCCTCCCAAACAGATCAGTTAACTAAAACGTTGGAATGGGCCATGGGCTGCCACAGGATCCAAAGGACAGAGTATTATTGAAGCAAAAGTAATAACAGTGTTAGAGCTTACAGAACATATTCAGGGGTAGATAGCCATCACCAGATTTTTACCTTTCCTTCTTACGGGATGCAAACTGTCTTATCAGGCAATCAACATCAAAGTCTTAGAGACAGAGGTCAGGAAATTGAGTGTTTCAAGCCTCATTAAAGTCTGACAATTATAGGAAGAGAGAGATATGTACTGAAAATAGGCCAGGACACTTAGCCCCAGACACAAATGACTATGTAGTTATCTCAACCGGTTAAAAAATAATTACCATCCAGGGAAAAGACACTGTCATGGAAAGACTTAGTGTACATAGCGAATGTAGCCAATTTTTGCAGAGAGGGCAGGATGAAGAGGAAGCTTGAGAAGGGGCCTCAATTAAGCCTCAGTATTCACTCTGCTGAGGGCTCCCTGCACAGACCTAGGGTCTGATTCTCCTCTCTCCTGAGAGGGAATCTTGCCAGGCCCTCCCTCAGAAGCTCATCCTCTGCTATGCTGCCTCAGGCAGCTCTGAACTCAGTTACAGCCAGATTCCACAAGAGCTGCAAGATTAAGAGACAAAGGAGGGCTCTGTGACCTGTACCATGGAGCCGCAACCAAGGCTCAACTGCTTGTCTGTGGTCACTTTCAATTGATTCCCCCAAATTCTTGCTGGAAAAAGATGCTAGACTACACAGCTTCCAATCCCTCTGGTTGCCAACCAAGGGAGCTCCTGTGTTTATCCCAACATGGTCAGGAAATGGTGACAAGATCAGGAGTCTGGTGGCCACAGTCGGTTTTGATTCTCATCCTTTGTGACTCCCTCCTCAACCCAAATTCTGGAGCTAATATGGCTGCTTCTGCCACCATTGCTCATAGCTCCAGTGAATTTATGTTTCCCTTCTTATACACATGGACTCCTGTATGGAGAAATTCCCTTTCCCTTTGTTCAGTTTAGATAGGCCAGGGAATATGAAAAGAAATCTTTTTCTACAAAATGAATAAAACAAACCTAAAAGAATAAAACACCCACAAAAGCAGAGAAGTAGTTACGTTCTATAGAGTGCCAGTCCCAATCATACCGCCCCTCAGAATAACCAGGAGAACTGAAATACTATTTCCATACAACCACACCCAACCTATAAATTAAATTTTCAAGGAGCAAGACCTATGATTCAGTATTTTTATTAAAATACTCAGATGTTTATTCATCACCCAACACTATTTTTGGACCAAACTTGGGAACCACTGCTCTCATTTTCTGATCTTATCCAACTTAGTCTAGCCAAATCATCACTGATGCAATTTTGTTTTATGGAAGCTGGCAGCATCCATACCCTCATCAAAAAGAGATGCACAAAGTTATAGATAAGTTATTACAAGCCAAGTCCCTTTCTGGGTAAATAATAAAACATATCCTATCTCAAAACATATGTACTGATATTCTGATCATTATTGATATAAAATAGAATCTTAACCCTGGGAGGATTTTATAAACCAAAATTTTATGTGCTGAAGAAATTCATCATAGAGAATTTGATTCTTGGGCTTCTGGTCTTAGCATGCCTACTTCAACTCTTTGTAAGCTTGCACTTACGAAGGTATCTTTACCCACTTATGAAGAGCTCAAACTGATAAAATAGTCTATAATATCTCTTTCAATTTTTTTTGAATTGGCCTGGTTTCTGCCCTCTACAGTAACCCAGAACAAGCTGATCCCTCTAAAATGACGTCTCAAATATTTGAAGACCACATGAATGTTGTGATTTATCTTCTTGAAACAGCCCCCTCTTCCATAACCTCCTATATGTGCTACTATCAAACCATCCTTTACTCCTTCTGAATAACTTTGGCCTGCGTACCAGATTTCATGTGTGTTTTGAGCTTTAGGGTCATTTGCAATATTAATTATCTTATTTATATATATTAGGACAGTCCAGTCTACAGAAATTATACAACCCAAAATCTCAGTGACAATAATGTTTATATCTTGCTTGCATTTATCCAACATGGCTAGCAAGAAGCTCTACTCTACACAGTCCTTCAAGGATCCAGGCTAGACCATATAAAACCTCAGGCCTCCACAACCACAGTATTAATACTGTATACAAGAGAACCAGAGGGTCTCAAACCACCTCATAAACATATTGCTCACAGTCCACTGGCTGAAAACAGTTGCACAGCCAGTTAACAGCAAGTGGTCTGAATGATGAGTAAACATTTAGGAGTAAGTGAATATGTAATGTTGGTAATCCTCATTTTTTCATTTGAAGTATAAGCAGCATTATCTTCCAAATGAATTTATAAGACACTGATAAAAGTTTAGAGCACGACAAGTCATGGATGAAATAAAAGTTGCACTACTCCAAAGGCTCCTTTATCTTGACTTTGCATCTTTTGCAAAGAAGATGTTCTGTGTTGATAATACACAAAGAAATCAAAACCAGACCCAGGAGAAAATAATCCAGAACTTGCACATTTCCCATTCTTCACCTTATCCTAACTTCAGAGTCCATACAAAATCACATCACAAAGAGAAATTCATATGGCCTCCAGGGGGATGGCAACCATGCATGGATGTCAAAACCAACGAAACATACATTTACTAGCCCTGCTGAACAGAGAACATGGAGCATTTTTGAAATTGGTGGTGTGATGGCCATCTAGTCACTATTGCCCATAGACCACTGGGACAGCTCCTCTCTCCAGGCAGAGTTGTTAACCATTAACTATGACATAAACCATTATCATGGTCACCATCAATTCTATGAGATCCTGAACAGATTTTAATTCATGTAAGATTGTTCCTAGAAGGGAGAGCTGGAAGAGACCTTAGAGATGGAATGGCTGAACTCCTTAATTCCAAACCCTAATCCATGTACACGCGCATACACATGCATACAGTTCATCCCTACAAGGCCTGGGGAAGAGGGATTACATAGTCAGTTCATGGCACTATTGGGTAAGCATCCAAGTAACCTCAACTTTGTCTCCATCTTCCTTGCTCTTCCCAGGTAATGGTGGTGATTGTACCGGGTAACAGTAAGTCAGAGTACTGTCACAGACGAACTTCAGTCATGCTGCTTCTGCTATCTAGAAAGCCTCCCCAACACCTTTTTCTGTAAGGTGAGAGTCTACTCACCCACACAGATTAACTGCTGTCTGGCCAATATCATTTATTCATTTTATTATCGACATACCCCTTAGCACATAAGAACTTGAAACTATGAAATCAAAGGGAAAAAGTTCTGCAAGACTCTGAGGAGACAGATAAGTTAGTTTTCAACCACAGCTCATAAGCTAATTCTTCAGGGCTATTTTCACTCGCAGTGTGATCGGCATTGTGAACCATAGAGAAAGTCTCCAATACTCTCAGGACTGAACAGTGCAATAGCAGTGGTCTCATCAATTCCCCTTCTGCCAACCAGGAGAAACACATCCTGAGTATACCCAAGATCTAGTAAGTGCATCTCACTAAGGAAGTTTCACTGATTACAACAGCTTTTGAAGTGTTACTACTATAAAACATTCTAGAAAGTGGACTGTAATTCCCTATTCTCAACCAGAAAGTCCTAGAAAGTGAGGATTTCTACAAATATCCCTTGGTCAGTTTTCATTTAAAGATAAGTATCAATAAGGACTACTACTAGTCTGTGTTCAACTATTAATCATGCTCATATAATGTATCCTCTGAACCAAATCAGACATATTCCCTCATAAGGTAAAATTACTAAAAATATTTTAAACCCTATTCATAACACCCCATAGTACTCCCACAATTAGTAAGTAAAAGTGACAGTTTCACCTAACGGGTCTTCCAACTATCTTATCACTTTCCCAGTAAGATTTAGACCTAGTAGATTAGCTACCCAGGAATCCCAAAGTTTTTTGCTTTTGTTTTTATTTTTTAATTTAGATTCAATATAGGGGGCACCTGGGTGGCTCAGTTGGTTAAGTGTCCAACTCTTGATTTTGGCTCAGGTCACGAGCTCAGGTTCCTGAGACCATCCCCCACATCAGGCTCCGTGCTCAGCCCAGACACTGCTTCATGGCCCCCACCCCTGCCCGTTCACGGTCTCTCTCACTCTCCCTATCAAATAGATAAATAACTCTTTAAAAATAAATTCAATTTAGTTAAGATATAATGTATTATCAGTTTCAGGGGTAGAATTTAGTGATTCATCCGTCTTATATAATATCCAGTGCTCATTACATCATGCACCCTCCTTAAAGTCCATCACCCACTTAGTCCATCCCTCTACCTACCTGCCCTCCAGCAACCCTCGGATTGTTTCCTAGAGTTAAGAGTCTCTTATTGTTTGCCTCCTCTGTTTTTATCTTATTTTCCCCTTCCTTCCCATATATTCATCTGTTTGTTTCTTAAATTCCACATAGGAGTGAACTCATACAGTATTTGTCTTTCTCTGGCTGATTTATTTCAGTTAGCATGATACCCTCTAGGTTCCATTCACATCATTGCAAAGGCCAAGATTTTATTCTTTTTGATAGCTGAGAATATTCTATATGCGTATGTACACACACACACACACACGTTACATCTTCTTTATCCATTCATCTGTCAATGGACATCTGGGCTCTTTCCATAGTTTGGCTATTGTGAACATTGCTGCTATAAACATTGGTTCATGTGCCCCTTCGAATCACTATGTTTGTATCCTTTGGATAAATACCTAGTACTGCAATTGCTGGGTCACAGAGTAGCTCTCTCTAATTTTAACTTTTTGAGGATCCTCCATACTGTTTTTCAGAAGGGCTGCACCAGTTTGCACTCCCACCAACACTGAAAGAGGGTTCCTCCCCTCCACATCCTCCCCAACACCTATTGTTAATTTTAGCCATTCTGACTGGCATGAAGTGGTAGCTCATTGTGGGTTTGATGGGTGCTTCCCTGATGAAAAGTGATGTTGAGCATCTTTTCATGTGTCTGTTAGCCATTTGTAGGTCTTCTTTGGAGACATACCTGTTCATTTCCTCAAGTTATTTTAAAAGGAATAAATGTATACCTTCTTCCAAGTTAAATTTCTCAAGGCTATTTTTTTTAAGATTTTATTTATTTATTTGACACAGATTACAAGTAGGCAGAGAGGCAGGCAGAGAGACAGGGAGAGGAGGAAGCAGGCTCCCTGCTGAGCAGAGAGCCCGATGTGGGCCTCGATCCCAGGACGCTGAGATCATGACCTGAGCCAAAAGCAGAGGCTTTAACCCACTGAGCCACCCAGGCGCCCTCTCAAGGCTATTTTAAGAGGACAGTCTGTGTGTGTCCACTCTTTTTGCCACCTGAGTTTAGAGTATTTATGACATGTATAAATACCAACGGTTTTGTGTTTACCTATCTTATGGTTTTCTATTGTATACATTTAAGACACAAGAGAGACCAAAATTTCTAAGCATAAAAATTTCTAAGCATAAAAAATTTATATCAGAATTTTAAGGGATAATTAAAGTGTGGTGTTCTAATTAGTTTTGCTAATTTTCCAGCATCTAGGTTATACAAAATTACTAAGACTTCTGCAATCAGATATTTTCAAACAAATTTATAGCAGTGGAAACATTTAGGGAGTGGGGCATGACAGAGACACATCTTTCCAAATACAGCTAACCTTACTTCCATGAACTAGTTTACAACTCAAAAAAGAGAAATCAAGGAAATGGATGATGGCAATAAAAATTAAACTGTTATACAGAGAGTCTCTATACTTTCTGGAGGTTTCAAAAGCCAGGAACTGTTAACTGGTTTCCATGCTCTTTTCTTGAAGGGCTTAAATTCTACTAGGCAAAGAAAGATACTTTCACAAATTTGTGTAAATGGAGAAGTACACAGAAAGGAAATGAGGGCATCAAGCACTTAGGCATTTTAGAGAACAGTTAGCACTTCAGTGTGGGTAGATCACAGGGTGAAGAGGAGAACAGTGGAAGAGATGAAGGTGGAGACTCTGATAAGGATAATATTGTTGATTTTAGTTTTTAAAAACTAAATCTTGTCTATGGTATTTTAAATTGCTGAATTGCATGTACAGCATACCAACGTTATAAACAAACCTATAGGTGTTTTTGTATGTGGTTTATTTCTATAGAAAAAGGAACATGTTCAAAACAATCTCAGTAGTGACCACCACGGAATGGTTCTGGGGTAATAAGAGAGGAAGGACTTTTAACTTCATAAATATATTATTTGAATTTTCCCAACAAGTTGTCTACTTACTTTTTAAATTAAAAAGAAAACTCAACCTGGCAGCAGTGTTGATGTGTAAGACCAGAACTGAAGAAACCAATTAAGAAACTGTTGCAATTTAATTGTCCAAATGAGAGACAATGAGAGTCCAAACAGAATCAGGAGCATCAGGCATAGAACGGAGGAGGTGGATTTGAACTATATTAAGGATGTAGACTAAGGAATGTGATGAAGTTGGCTCTGGAATGTATGAGCAAGAGGAGGTTAAAATGACTTCCAGGTTTCTGGTTAAAGTGACTCAGTTACCAGCACAGGATATACAGGGTGAAAAACATATTCCTTCAGGTCTGGTAATGTTTGAGACATCTGTGGGGTATCTAGGAAATAACGATCTCATTACAGAATTAGATTTATATACCTAGATCCACAACAAAAAGTGAGGCTTGCTATGGCAGAGCTAACTGTAGACTAGGGTATGCTAATCCGATCAAGTAGTGTCCTGGCAAGAATCAGAATGAACCCCACATGGTTCATATAGAATTAATAATGGGGGTATGGAGGAAAAGGAACCAAGGGGATGAGGCACCCAGAAACTAACAACAGTGGGGAGCTTCTGCAGCTGCTGCNGGCGGGGGGGGGGAGTGGAGAAGGAAAGTACTAGAGACCATTGAGAATGGAAACCATGAAGGAGGGACACCAATTGAAAATCTGAGTAGTGGAGGGATGCAGTGACTGACAAGTTTGGCCCAAAGCAAAAACGAAGCATGGAAAAAATAACCCGGTCTACCTTTCTTCCTAGGCTCCTACTTCCATTTTCCTGACTCTTATTGGTCAAGCCCAATCAGAAGGAAGGCAGAGGTCAAGGGAGTTCTGGATAATGCAAGTTCACAGAAACTAGCCTCCAGGGCCACAGGGGTAAGCAACGGAATATTGAGAATGAATCTGTAGAAGAACAGTCATCTTCACACGGACTCCTGTTCAAGGATCTCCTCTGAGGAGTTTACAATGCCCTGGAAGAGGAAGAACAAAACGACACACGTGAAATAATTATGAAGCTGTCCTGGATTTGGGATCATTGAGACATGGGTTCCAATCCCTACTCTGCCACCTACTGGCTCTGTGACTGGACAATTGATCATATTTCTTTAAGCCTTCATCTGTAAAATAAAGATTAAAGTACCAAGTGTAGAGGATTATCATGACAATTCAACATTTTATGTAAATGTTTAACCTAATGCTTGTTGTAAACTAAGAGTTTCATGAATATTGCGAGGAAAAGGGGATGATGACAATGACTATGAATGGCAAACGTTGCTCATTTGGATCCTAAAAAGGATTAGTATGATCTGGAATAGACTGGGGTTTTTAGGGTACAGCTTGAATTATAGGCAAGATATAAGGAGGTGCATGGGGAATACAAGCATTTTTTTATTGAGGACATGGAGTTGTCAACAGCCTAGTGTGTGGATGACTATAAGAGAGAACAGATGGATTTGGAGGCTTACTTATTCTCATGCCATCTCTGAAAGCCAGCAGCCCAGGAGAGAGAGACACATCCTATACATCTATCACCCCAATCTCCCCTTGTCAGCTGACCTTATGACCATCAGCTCTCACTTCTGTGCTAAGAAATTATTTTTGAATGCCTTAGTACGCTTTTCCCTTGAAGGGCTGAATACAATCCTGCAAGTGGTAAGTAATGTTAAAAGAACAGATCTGAGAAATACACATTCTCCTGACTCAAGTCAGAGCAGAGAATGTAGCTCAAAGAAACTGAACCAAGACCTAATTTTCACAAAGACTTCCTTGACCAAAAAAAAAAAAAAAAAAGGCTTCTGGTACTCTCCAAATGCCTCTGATTTCCAGCACAAAATTCTAATATACTCCTTATATTCTCATGTCTCTTAATATCGACCTCATTTTATGTCCTAGTTGTTACAAGTATGCTGGTGTTAATACCCCTAACACTCTGTAAGGTCATTAAAGAGATCAGTTCCCTCTTAACTAGTACAACTGTGGTTCCCAAGTACAAACTTGTACCAGAATCACCAGGGATACTTGTTAAAATACAGACTCAAAGACAAGGTGCTTTAATTCTGTCAGTCTAGGAGGAGACCCAGAGGTCTAATTTTTTTTAAGTTTTCCAAGGAATTCAGATAGGCATTCATTTTGAGGAACATCCAATACTCAGCTACTAGGACATTATCTCTAATACCTATGCTGAGTGACTAGTAAAGAAAATAGGAAAAGGAAGCAGCTCAATTAGAAGAATGCTCTTTTATCCCATACTCAGACATTTTATTCTAAAGACAGAAATGAGGAAAATGTTTAGAAAGGAAAGGGACATCATAAGGTACAAGTTTTACACAAACCAGGCTGACTACCATAGAAAGGTGCTGCTCTAGAACTAAAGAAAATTCCTGAGGCTGAGCAGTAATTTTGGCAAACTCTGAGTGGGTTTGAATTGGGGGCAGTTGACATGGAAAGAAGGGAAGAGATGCAAACATTTCAGTAATAATAAACAGGAACTGAGATGCCTGGGTGGCTCAGTTGTTTACAAGTCTGCCTTTGGCTCAGGTTGTGACCCTGGAGTTCTGGGATCAAAACCTGTATCCGGCTCCCTGCTCAGCGGGAGCCTACCACTCCTGCTTGTGTGCTCTGACAAAATCTTAAAAAAAGAAAACAAAAAACAGGGATTAATGATCAAGTAGATGTGGGGAGGAAAGGCAGATGGAAGTGACAAATAAGCACTGTGTTTCTGATTTGAGCATATGGGTAGAAAGAGATCAGAGTGGAATTACAGAAAGTGTAACACACTTAAAGTTGGGGAAATTGTTTGTAGGAAGGTTGTTAGCCAAATGATCGAGTTGAATTTCAAGATCCAATATTATGCCCATATGATTCTGTATCATGATACATTAACCTCAGAAGAGCCATCCAGGTCCCAGGTTTAAATACAGGGATCACTGGTATACAGGGGTTAGATGAAGCTATGTATGTATCACAATACTCCAGGAAGTGTATGTTGATTGAAAGAAGGTGTACTAAGGAAGGAACACATCAGTGAAATAGGTTGAAGATAAAGGGTCACCAAAAGGAGATTGGGTAAAGTAATCAGATAATTTAAAGAAAAACCGATGCAAAGAAAAAGCTGTAAAATCATAGGTAATGAGCTCCCTCATGCAGAAGACTTATGTCTAATTGGATAGTTGTTCATTAGGGGCAGGGCTGAGTCCAAGGCAGGGGGAATAATATCAATACAGAGATATCAGAGAGGAAAAAAAATCAAATGGGTCTATTCTTCACTACTATTTAAGTGATCTTGGAGGAATTAAATGAGCTCTTGAAGCTTCATTTTTATTTTTAAATTTTACGCTTTAAGTATCGATTTCACAGAACTGTTGTAAAGATGAAAATATTAAAGGGATTCTTCAAATGTCCATTCCCTCTCCCACTTTAAATCCATATATAAAAATTTCAAGAAAGTGTGACAAAATGTCTTCTTTCATTAGGTATATGTCCAAGCCTTCTCATTTTACAAGGTCCTAATGACCCATAACTTTCAGTTCTGTTTTCATTTTCTTTCTATATAAGTAATGGGTATATTTTCAGATGTTGCAGAAGAGGTTATTGTGTTGGGAGAGGATCAGACAGTATTTCCAAATCTAATGTTCTTAATACTGCATTCTAGAAGATAGAAGGGAACTGAAATTAAGCTTCTCCCCAGCAGTATGCAAAAGCCATTCTTTTTATCCTCTTAAAATTTGGGATTGTAGCCCATCTTATTTCTGGCATCTATGCTATTCTCTTGATTTCTGAAAGATTATCAGCACGTTATATACAAACCATAATAATTTTTACAGCAGAAAATATCTTTTCCTCCTAGGTAAAACAACAAGCTTTAATTTTCTTTTACCTAAATGCCAACAAAGGAAAGAACCCATTTAATTATTTGTCTTTTAAAACATGTTTTTCATTGCATTTGCAAAGGTTTACAAGGAATACATCTAGTGCTTAATTGCTTGTAGCTAGGGAATACAATTATTCTTCTGGAGTCTACCAAATATTTATTGTGATTGCCTCTGCCTAGGTTTCAGGCTCATACCACAAAGATTGAAACTAATTGAGCCCAAACCCCAAAGCTATTAAATGATGGCAGATTTGCGTTGAAAAACAGGGGTAATGTCAAGCCTTTGACATGGGGGTTGAGGGGGAGGGGGAGTGGTGTTAATGTATTTTGCTGTGCTGCTAGAAAAAACTGATTGACAGAATTCATTCTTTGCCACATAATTACGTACTTCTTTGTTGACCCATCTGGTCCCCTTAACAATGTGCTAATACCATCATAAAACAATCAGATTAAATTGGTCTTCTGGTGATCAATGGTTAATATGGTTTCATACAAATTATTCTTAGACTGTGAAGCCTTTCCCATTAAAATTATAAACAGAGTACCACATATTGACAGGGCTTTTCCCAATATTTGGGTGTGTGGACTAGACATCATAAAGTCTTTCAGCATCTTTTTGACAGCATTTTCTACAGAGTACTATCTAAGCTCAAAGGTTCCTGGGTAACTCCTTGCTTAGACCCAACGTTCCTTACAGCTAAAAGATGACTAAGGATGGATAATCATCTATTTCCACCTCATCTCTACTTAAAACCACAGCAGCTCATATTATCAGAATAAAAATCTTACTAAGAATAAATAAATTAAGGAATACTAACAGAAGTGCATAGTAATAGTTGTTAAAAAGAAGGGAAAGGTAGAGCAAAAAAACCAAAACAAAAATAAAAAAACAAAACCACAACAGCAGTAATTTCAGCAATCCAGAAGTCAGAAAAAGGGCCGAGTTGCAAAAGAGATAGCACCTATTCACAGGAACTTCAGCTATTCTATCTCCTAGATAGCTCCTGATTTTCATCCTTGATACCCTAAGTCAGAATCTCCTCTCCCACCAACCCTGCAGCCAGTCCATACGGACTCCTCTTCCTAAAGCACAGAATTGATCTTGTCACGCTCCTACCTTATCTTCTTGGAGATGTCCCAATTTCCAAGAAAGGTATTCAAGTTTTCCATATACTTCTCCCCGCCTATGTGTGACTTATTAGTGTAACGCTCATACACTCAAAACTCTAACCACCCTAAAACACTCTGGCTCTTTCATGTGTCTACCTCCTCACGATGAAATTTTTTGTCTCTAATTTTCTTCCCCACAGTTTGTTATTAAATCTATTCAATAACCACTTTGGAAAACAGTTTGACATACCAAGTGGAGTTAATTATATGCATACTCTATGACCCAACCATTTCATTCTCAGATACATACTCAAGAAAAACGTATATACCTATGAATCAAAAGCACATTAAAGAAATATTCTTAACATCACTATTTGTAAGAACCAAATGCAAGTGGAGACAAATTTGTATCAACATTCAGGTACATAAGCACAGTACATACATTAAAAGGAATACCACAGAACAATGAAAATTAATGAAAAGCTATGCTATGCAACAACATTTAGAAACAAAATGTTACAAGAGCCCAACATGGAAGAGTACATACTGTGTGATTATACTTTTATATAAAGTTAAGGTATGGATGCAGCTAGTCTGTGGTGTTAAATATCAGGATAATGGCTACTGTCAGGGAGGAAGGAGGGATAGTGACTGGGAGGACGCATGATGAATTCAAGGTTCTCAGAAGGTTTTACTTCTACTTTGAAATAACTCATCTACCTGTACACTTAAGGTTTGTGCATGCTTCTGTATGTATGTTATACAGAGTGAAGTTTTTTTTTCAATTCCGATTTCTCAAAGTCCAGATCAATTACTATCTTTTCCTTAAAGTCTCAGCTGATCACTCTCATTCAGAATTAGTTTTTCTCTGAGTTTCCTATAGACCTAATTTTTCTCTCTCAAGGTATTTAATTAAACATACCTTGAATTTCAGGCATGATGATTACATATAACATGGATTAGGTAATCAAAAAAAAAAGACCCTTTTTTAAAAAAACAAAGAAGTAGAGAAAATTGGGAAGATGTGATGACTAAATCTGGGTTTTGGTAGACCCCCTCAACCTAACAATAGTCAACCATTATCCTGAACAAGTCCTTCTGCTGAAGTCAAAAATTCCTCCTCCTCACACATGTCCCTTATCCAGCTATCTAATGGTGCTTTTTTTTTTCTTTCCTGGTGAAGCAGGATACAATATGTTGTGGGTTTCCAAATATTGGAAAGCAATGAGCAAAGAAGCACCTAGCAAATGAAGCATGTCACCCTGACCCAATGTTGTGCTTCACAATATTTACAGGGACATGGTTCATGAAAACCCGCTAAGCCATCTCCCAGAGCTCAGCAGTGATGTTTAGCCCTCAATTCAAGTTTTCCAGGGGCATGAATTGAAGCTGTCAGCTTCATCTATGCTTAGCAAACCTAGAACTGCAGAAACTCTTTCTACTGCTCATATCCTCACAATCAGCCATACTTAGGCAGGAAAATCCATTTCACTGCCTTTTATAATCCCAGGTGCCTAAAATGTCAGCTCCCCAGGGGCACTTGTAAGTTGCCTTGAAGCCAGTTAGTCCTGACCCTCTTTCTCAGACAAAACAATCCTCCTGAGACTGAGTTTTTCCATAAAGTCAGAGAGCTGTCTTAGATGGCTGCATCTCTTAACTCTCTGTGCTCAGGCCTGTCTTCCCCTCTACTCGGATCCCCCGCCCAACACACATGTATTATGAGCTTACTAAGGACAAACTGTGTCATTCCCCATAGCTCTCTGCCCCTTGTAGGTAGCTGTTTCTTGACCTACTGGATAAAATATGGAAGAGTGTGGAAATTATTTTCATTCCCCTGGCTCAGTTTTTCAAAGTATATGGAATGGGTCATAATTCATCTGAGCCAGAAAGATGCTCTCAGGCTTTAAATGCCCAATTGCATTTTTTTCCTTTACTCTGTTCCTACTTTAAATGAAGAAGAAAAGGAAGAAAGGGGACTTTCAAAGTTGCATTTAGACACGCTCCCCAAAGCCTGGAAACATGTGTTAAGCAGTGGAAATAAGGCCGTCACAGTATTTTATCAACACAGGAGAAATGTTCATTCAAATTTTCAACAATACTGTCTGGTCTGCCCCTTGGCTCCCTACTTCTGGGCCACGGAGTCCTCGCTGACAATTACTGCCTACTTCTTTTTAACAAATGTAAAGGCTATCTGAATGTTTCTTCTTCTTTTGACTACTTTCCCTCAGGAACACTATAGCTTGGATTCCCACTGTTTAGGCTAGTTGTTTTGTGGCATGTTTTTTCTTTGTTTATTTTTTTCTTTTTTATTTTTTTGTTCATTTCAACCTACTCTTTTGATAGAGCTCCTAGTTGAAATATTTATGTTTCTAAGCCACTAAATCTTATTCATTTATTCCCTGGAGATTTGGCTATCCCAATCTTCCTTGTCTTTATTGTTGCTGCTACTGAGGCAAGGGTGTATGTCTGTTATTTCTAAACAGACATGGATCCGGTCTTCCCTTAGGCAGTAAAAACTCCTGGCTTTTGTGCTTAGGCTAACTGTCCTAACCAACCAACCAAACCCCAATTTTCAAAGGCTCAATGCTACAGATGTTTACATTTCATGTATATATCATCCCCTAGGGCCTGGGAGACATCTCCATCCCATCGGGGGAAGGGAAAAGAGAACAGAGAAGGTATGATGACTTCATTCAAAACAAAAGCAGGCCCAGAAATTACAGGCATCTTCCTGTCCACATCCTCTTGGCAATGGTCTGGGAAATGTCATCCCAGGAGGAGTCAATGCCTCCTCACAAAACTACAAGCATGAAATTTTGGTGGAGAGTTAGCCAGCTCCAGCATGGTGCCACCATGTTCTCCCTTGACTCCTTAAGGGATTCATAACATCCTTCTCTCCAAACTTTATCCATCATTTAACAAAACACTTTTTGAAAATTACTATATGTTAGGCAGAGTACCAGGCCCTGGGAATATAAGGATGTGATCCTTGCCCTCAAGGATCCCAGGTTTGGTCCTAAATCTAGAAATTGAATTGGTAAAGCAATATATCTGAACATCGTGGAAGACAGATATTAATTATTAAATGAATATCTACAAGTGATTAAACTTCTTAAGAGGAGAAATACTGGGGAGTATGGAAGGAAAACAGAAGGATCTTAGTTTGAAGGGGAGAGTGAGGAATCTAATTTTCAAAGAGGGACCAATCTTTTACTTGCACTCAAGTAAAAGATTCTGGTCTTCAACATTTTGTTCACTCGTCCCCCCAAAATAATTTTGAATTACTATGCACCCAGTCCCATTTTTAAGTTACACCTGAAGTTTTCAATGTAAGTTGGCAGGAACAGGCTTTAATAGGAATATTTTTTTTTTGCCACAAATTCACATTTATTCAACTTCAACCTTAGAATTTCATGTGTTTTATGTTTGAAAGCTTTTTAAATTTCTCATTCTATAATATATCTCTGCAAAAACATCTACCTAAAATCACATTCAATTTTTGAAGTATTTTCTTAAGACCTCAGCTGTTAATGGCTGTTTTCTGGACGGTGATACTATCAGCATATAATCAATAAAGGTGGAGAACAGAACAGCGGTTGCCAAGGGTCAGACTGTGGGGAATATTCTACTTCAAAAGGGAAGCAAGGAGAGAATTTTGGGGAATGAGGAATGCTTGGATATCTTGACTTGGGGGTATTTACGCAAACCTTTGTATTTATCAAAATTCATAGAACTCAGTAACAAAAAAAATCAATTTTTAAAATAAGCGTATACAAATTTAAAAAGAGAAATAACATGGATGTTTGACCTTTTTTTTTTCTTTGCAGCTACTCTCTTTACCTTCTGGAACTCCAAAGTTTTCATTTTAGCCAGAGGTAAACTTTTCTCTAAAGAGAACTTTCCCTTGATGTTACCTGTATTCAGGTAACTCACTGCTACCATCTTATTTAGATTCTGCAAATTTTGAAAGGCATTATACTTTTGATACTGCCCAATTGAGAAGTTTACTTTCCTCCTACTTGATAGGCTAGCCTCTGAAGAGAGACTAAATAGTATAAGTGGCAAAGTATCATGCCATAAAGAGGAAAAAAGTATCCAAATATGCATAGACATTATCTTTATTGAGTATTTTTCAGCAAGTTACTCTTCTAAATCCTAAGCATTAGGGTGAAGACTCCAGATATTTTCTCCCAACTCCCAAAGCATTGATACAAGTCTATTTGACCTATATTGCACAATTTTCCTTCCCTTTTCCCTTCACATTATTTCAGGACTCAGAAGTTTTATAAACAATAAGGACTCTGATTTGTTGTGCAGATGTGGGAAAAAATACTGCAGTAAGACGACTTAATATTGTACAACAGCCTGATGGGTCAACTGTCTTACCACCAGAGAGCCAATGCCAGCATCCACATCAGTCAGCTGTCACCCCATAACCAAAATACTATCCAGAAGATGGCAGCGTAGGAGTATCCTGAACTTATCTCCTCCCACGAACACACCAAATCTATAGCTACACATGGATCGTTTTCCTTTGAAAAAAGATCTGAAAACTACATCAACTGCTTCTCCACAACAACAAAAAAAGGACCACACTGAGAACAGTAGGAGAGAAAAGATGATCTCAGCAAAACCCCAAAACCAGTGGGGCAACACACAATAGGGAGGACTCTCAACACTCTGGTATTTCTCTTGGAAGAGCAAGGTATTGGTACCCCATATCAAGCACTCCAACCCCAGGATCTGCACGACAAAGATGAGTCCCTAAAACATCTAGCTTAGAAAACCAACAGGGCTGATGTCCAGAGGTCCTAAAGTGCTCAAAGAAACTGAAATTCCCTTTCTGAATGGCTTAAATATAGTCTCACCCCAGATGGGAAAAAACAGCAGTTAGAAAAGCACCTAGGCTTATGTAAAAGAAAAGCACTTGCTAATCTAAAAGCATCTACTATGAAATAAGTCAAGCAGAGAAAGTCAATTATCATATGGTCTCACTTAACTTGTGGAACATAAGGAATAGCATGGTGGACATTAGGAGAAGGAAGGGAAAAATGAAGGAGGGGAAACTGGAGGGGGAGAGGAACCATAAGAGACTATGGACTCCAAGAAACAAACTGAGGGTTTAGAGGGGAGACGGGGAGGGAGATGGGTTGGCCCGGTGATGGGTATTATAAGGAGGGAACGTATTGCATGGGTGTTATACGTAAATAATGCATCTTGGAACACTACATCAAAAACTAATGATGTACTATATGGTAACTAACATAACATAATAAATATAAATAAATATAAGTAAAAAGTAAGTAAGTAAATAAATAAATAAAAGCATCTACTGGAGGAATGGGTTATGGTTGAAATTATCCCCAGAGATGAAAGCACTGGTGGGTGCCAATTTTGCTGCTAACACAGGTAAGCTAGCTTAGATTTGGCACTTCTGGCCACCTTGCTGAAACTGGAGGGGGCAGGCATTCACACCACTATCCTGCTGCCTTGCTGAAGCCAGAGAACATGTATGGTTCCAGTACTCTGCCACTTCCCAGCTGGGCAAGTATGAACCATGATGGCATTCTCATGTTCCCTAGCTAAAGTCAACAAGCATGGGAAGTTGTAACGTTCCCTGCTCCCTGGCTAGGGCTGGTGAATGGAAGCAGTCATGGCATTCATCCACCCCCAACCTAAAACTGGTGCATGCAGAAAGGTGAGGTATTCTTTCACTGCATTCCTGAAACCCACAGAAGGAACACCATCGAGACTCTTCCCCACTTCCTTTCTGAAGCCAGTGAGTGAGCCTTGCCCCTCTATCTCTACCTTGCTAAAGCCAAAAGGCATGCATAATCCACACAGGGGATATCCTCGATTGCCTGGCTCTGGTGGCCAAGGGGGCTGGCATTCCTGAGCCACACCCGAAAGTAACAATAGGAAAGACTGTTCTTGGCAGGCCACCATATCCAGGGCACTACACAGAAGACTGAAACACAACCCCAGTCTTCCTATGAAAAGACCGATTTACTGAGCCTGGAACTCAGCCTGAGAGACAGACTTCAATTTTGCCACACATCTAGAGGCTAAGGAAGTCCTCCCAGGGAAGATAATCAGGGAGAAACAATCTTTGCATACCCTTTTGGCCTTGCTACAATTCGATGAGAGATGAGACTTCACACAAAGGAGTTACTACACTTCCCCAATTTTTACAACTGTTGCTCAGGATACATCTCCAGATATCCTGATCTGGAGGCTGGCAGTCTTTATAACTGTGGCCCCAGATGATGGTATATATATCTGCATACTTTAAAAGCTGCTGCTTGAGAGTTTGGTTTCCAATCAGCCTGAAACTAGGGGGCTAAGATTCCTCCCCTTGGAATAGTCACTTTATATAGGTCTCAGTACACCCTCAACAATGAAGATATATCAAAAATAATTCAAGATTTTAGACAATCATGAAGGTTCTAAGAGACAACCAAGAGCTAGAGCAGGGTAAATGAGAAGCTTCATCATCTACATGAGGCCACTCCTTCAAAACAGAGGAGCTGCCTCACCTTACACACAGTAACAAACAGCTCAGAAAGACCTTAATAATACAAAGATAAGTAATTTGCTGATAAAGAATTAAAAGCAATGGTCATAAAGATGCTCACTGATCTTGGGAGAAGAATAAACACATTGAGAACTTCAACAAAGAGAAAGAAAACGCAAGAAATTACCAGAGACATCATAGAACTGAAGAATACAATAACTGAGCTGAAAATATACTAGAGGGTTCAAAAGCAGACTAGACAAAGCAGTCAGTGAGTTGGAAGACAAAACAATAGAACTCACCTCGACAGAGCAGAAAGGAAAAAACAATTTTTTAAGAATGAAGGTAACTTAAGGGACCTAAGGGACAACATCAGGCAGAAAATTTGCATTACAAAAGCCCTCAAAGGAGAAAAGAAAGGAGAAGAAAATTTGTTTAAAGAAATAATGGCTAAAAACTTTCCTAACCTAAGAAGGAAACAGACGTCCAGATTCAGGAAGTCCAGAGAGTTCCAAAATTGATGAACCCAAAGAGAACCACACCAACACACATTATAATTAAAATGTCCAAAGTTAGAAACAATTGTAAAAGCAGGAGGAAAAAAAATTATTATATACAAAGGAAACCCCATAAGACTATCAATAGATTACTCAGCAGAAACTGTGTGGGCTAGAAGACAGTGGCAGGACATATTCAAAGTGCTGAAAGAAAAAAACTCAGAACCAAAAATATACTACCTAACAAGCTTATCATTCAGAATTGAAGGAGAGAGAAAGAGTTGTCCAGATAAGCAAAAGCTGAAGTTTTTCCCTACTAAACCTGCTTTACAACAAATGTTATGGGACTTCTTTAAGCTGAAAAGAACTGGAACTAATTAATAACAAGAAACCATACTAAAGTAAAAATCTCATTGGAAAAGATAAAGATAGCAAAGGCAGTAGATTAGTCATTTATAAAACTAGTATTAACTAAAACTACAATAATTAGTCAATGGGTACATAAAATGAAAAGATCTAAAATGTGACACTGAAAACAAAAAACATGGGGGAAGAGAGTAAAAATGTAGTTTTGGAATGTGTTCAAATATAATTTGCTATCAACTTAAAATACAGTTATAATATACACAGGATAATATATGAACTTCCCACAGTAGCCACAAGAGAACAGCCAGACAGCAGTTAACAAAATGGGATTAAGTACATATCTGTCAATAATTACTTTAAATGTAAATAGATTATATTCTCCAATCAAAACAATAGAGTGGCTGAATGGCTAAAAAGACGCATCTGTATAATACCTATAAGAGATTTGATTTAGAAGAACATATTCAGACTAAAAGCAAAGGGATGGAAAAAAGATATTCTGTGAAAATGGAAACAAAAAGAAAGCTAGTGTGGCTATACAAATATTGGACAACATACACTTTAAAACAAAGACAAAAAAAAAGACAAAGAGGGGCACCACATAATGATAAAAGGGTCAATCTAGCAAGAAGCTATAATGCTTATAAATATACACTCCTCCCACATAGGAGCACCAAAATGTATAAAGCAAATATTAACAGACCTTAGAGAGAAATTGAAAGCAATACAATAATAATAGGGGACTTTAACACCCCACTTACATCAACGGATAGAATGTCCAGGCAGAAAATCAATAAGAAAACACCTTAAAGAAACAAAAAAGAAGAAGAATGAAGCCCAAAGAGTAATAAAGATCAGAGTTAAAATAGAGACTAAAAAAACAATAGAAAAGATCAATGAGGCTAAGAGGCTGGTTCTTTGAATCAACAAACAAAACTGTCAAACCTTTAGCTAGACTCACCAAGGGGAAAAGGGGCCTCAATAGAAAAAAAATCAAAGAGGAGTCACAACTGATATAACAGAAATTCAAAAAATAAGAGACTACTATGAAAAATGATATTTCAACAAGTTGGACAACTTAGAAGAAACAAAAAAATTCCTAGAAACTTACACTCTTCCAAGCCTGAATCATAAGGAAATAGAAAATCTGAAGACACCAATTATTAGTAAGGAGACTGAATTAGTAATCAACAATCTCCAAACAGAAGTCTAGGATCAGACAGCTTCACTGGTGAATTCTACCAAACATTCAAAGAGGACTTAAAACCTATCCTTCTCAAACTCCTCCAAAAAAATGAAAAGTAGTGAATGATTCTAAATTTATTTTATGAGGCAAGCATTACCTACACTAAAACTGGACAAGGATGCCCCAAGAAAATATAGGTAAATATCTCTAATACTGCAGATGCAAAAATCCTCAACAAAATGTTAACAAACTGATTTCAGCAATATATTACAAGAATCATACATCACGATCAAGTGGGATTTATTCCAGAGATGCAAGGATGGTTTAAGAACTGCATATCAAACAGCATGATACACCATAGTAACAAAATGAAAGATAAAAATCAGTTGGCCACTTCAAGAGATGCAAAAAAAAAAATATTTGACAAAATTCAACAAACGTTTATGATGAAATATAAAGGAGATGTACCTCAACATATTAAAGGCCATATATGACAAACCCACAGCTAACATCATACTCAATGATAAAAAATGAAAGCCTTTCCTCTAAGATCAGTAACAAGGATGCCCACTCTCACCATTTTAATTCAACATAGCATTAGAAATCCTAGACAGAGCAATTAGACAAGAAATAGAAAGCATACAAATTGGAAAGGAAGAAGTAAAACTGTCACTATTTGTAGAAGATAGGACAGAATACATAGACAACCCTAAACACCGTACCAAAACAAACAAACAAATACCCGTTAGGACTAATAAATGATGTCAGTAAAGTTGTGGGATATATAATTAACACACAACAGATGGGAAAGGATTCCTGGAAAGATCCCCAGAGAAGGTTCACCCACCAGCCCCCACCCAGTCAGGCCAGCTCATCTGGGATGAAGATGATACTCATCTTCAACAACCACAGGAAGCTGTGGCTCTCCAAGTTCTACCAGCCCTTCTGTGAAGATACGTAACACCAAAACATCAGGGAGACATTCCATGTGGCATCTAAGGGATGAAAACATTTATAATTTCCTAGAAGGAGTATTATTATTTCGACAATCTGACAACAAACTGGTTCACAAACTTTATACAACATTATATTTAAGCTTCTCTGTAGATTCTTCAGAAAATGAACTTGGCATTTTGGATCTAGTTCAAGTTATTTGTGGAAACATTAGACAAGTGTTTTGAATATGTCTCCAAACTGGATTTAATTTTCCATGCAGACAAGGCTCATAGTATTTTTTTTAAAAAAAGATTTATTTGAGAGAGAGAATGTGAGCAGAGGGAGGGGGAGAGAAAGAATCCTCAAGTAGACTCCCCACAGTACAGAGCCCCACAAGGGGCATGACCCCGAGATCATGACCTGAGCTGAAACCAAGAGTTGGACCCTTAACCAACTGAACCACCCAGACACCCCAAGGTTCAAAATACTCTTCCAGAAATGGGAACTGGGGAATTGTAATGGAGACCAATGTGGATGAAACTGTTACACAAACTGATGCACAAAATAAACTGGAGAAATCCTAGGCTGGCTTACAGGGGGCTCCAGCCCGTGCTCTATCACCTGTAAAGAATATCAATCTTCCTGAGATGCCAAGGAATATTAACACTGGTGACATCAGTATAAAAGTGCCAAACCTGCCCTCTTTTAAATAAAAAATTACTCCCAGGTAAAATCCTGAGGTAAAAGTCATCTCAGTTTACAATGTAGTTGTTTACCAAAAATAGAGGAAGAGAGTCTTAAATTTTTCTCTTGGATTTAAGTCAGGGTACTATATAGAGGTTGTGTAAAATCAATATGGAAGTTCAATGTTGCTTTTGTTGCTCAGTGATTTTGAAGAAATTGAGTAGTTCCAGGGTGATAGCTCTCTTTTCTAAACTGCATTCCCATATCCACCTAAGTAAGGCATGCCTTTTTGGCTACTAAAGTATTTCAAAAGGATTTGAGACATTTCCCTAAATTATGTACACTCCAAAATGTTGGTGTTTTGTATGGATCACGAGTGAGGCATTCCACAATTTTTTCTGTTTGTCACAACTGTTACTTCAAGAACCAAGTACATACTGCATGAAAACATTATGGCCTTTTCTCTTAAACTTCAAGGTAACTGGACTTCTAAAGCACCTTTTTGTTTGCCTGGTATCTATTTAGCAGTAATTTTTATGACCCTCTGTCAAGAAAAGTATATTTTATCACTGTTAAAGAAATTAATACACAGGGGCGCCTGGGTGACTCAGTCAATTGAACATCTGACTTCACCTCATCTGTCTTGATCTCAGGGTCATAAGTACAAGCTCCAGATTGAGTTCATGCTGGGCCTGGAACTTACTACTACTAATAATAACCATAATAAAAAAAACAAAAATCTGTTGCANCAAGAACCAAGTACATACTGCATGAAAACATTATGGCCTTTTCTCTTAAACTTCAAGGTAACTGGACTTCTAAAGCACCTTTTTGTTTGCCTGGTATCTATTTAGCAGTAATTTTTATGACCCTCTGTCAAGAAAAGTATATTTTATCACTGTTAAAGAAATTAATACACAGGGGCGCCTGGGTGACTCAGTCAATTGAACATCTGACTTCACCTCATCTGTCTTGATCTCAGGGTCATAAGTACAAGCTCCAGATTGAGTTCATGCTGGGCCTGGAACTTACTACTACTAATAATAACCATAATAAAAAAACAAAAATCTGTTGCATTTCTATATATTAATAAACAATCAGAAAGAGAAATAGAGAAAACAATCCCATTTATAATTGAATCAAAAGAATAAAATACCTAGGAATAAATTTAACCTAAGAAAGACCTTAACATTGAAAATTTTAAAATACTGATAGAAGAAATAGACACAAATACTTTAACAATATTATTCAACCCATGAGTATGGAATATCTATATTATTCAAAGCAATCAAAAGATCCAATGTAATTCCTATCAAAATTCCAGTAATATTTTTCAGAAAAATAATTCTAAAATTTGTATGAGGGTNAATATCTATATTATTCAAAGCAATCAAAAGATCCAATGTAATTCCTATCAAAATTCCAGTAACATTTTTCAGAAAAATAATTCTAAAATTTGTATGAGGGTGCGTGGGTGGCTCAGTCGTTAAGCGTCTGCCTTTGGCTCAGGTCATGATCCCAGGGTCCTGGGATCGAGTCCTGCATCAGGCTCCCTGCTCAGCCGGAAGCCTGCTTCTCCCTCTCCCTCTGCCTTTTTGTGTTCCCTCTCTAGCCATCTCTCCCTCTGTCAAATAAAATCTTTAAAAAAATAAAAAATAAAAAAATAAAATTTGTATGAAATCACAAAATACTCAGACTAGCCAAAACAATCTTAAAAGCAAAGCAAGAGGTATCATGCTCTCTGATTTCAAACTATACTCAAAGCTATAGTAATCAAAACAGTATGGTATTGGCACAAAAACAGGACACAGATGAGTGCAAGAGAATAGAAAGCCCAGCAATAGACCCAAGCATATATGGTCAATTTATAACAAGGAAGCCAAGAATATACAAGGGGAAAAGGAGTGTCTCTTCAATAAATGGTGTTGGGAACATTGCACGGCTATGTGTAAAAGAATGAAACTGGATTCCTATAACTCAAGATGATTAAAGGCTTAAATATATGACCTAAAGCCATTAAACTCCTAGAAGAAAAGATAAGCTGCAAGTACTTTGAGTTTAGTGATTTTTCTTGACTGTCTCTAAAGGAAAGGAAAACAAAAGCAAAAATAAACAAGTGGGACTATATCAAACTGAAAAAACTTCCGCACTGCAAAGGAAGCCATCAAGAACAACAACAAAAGCAACCACTGGGTGGGAGACAATATCTGCAAATCACAGACATATTAATATCCGAAATATATTTAAAAACTCCCACAATTCAACAAAAAAAAAACTGACTTAAAAGGATCTGAATAGATATTTTTCCAAAGATGACATACAGATGACAAGAAGGACATCAAATAATGCTGAACATTACTAATCATCAGGGAAGCCACAAGAAAGTATTGCCTTAGACCTGTCAGAATGGTGATTATCAAAAAGACAAAAATAATAAGTGTTGGTGAGGATGTGGAGGAAAGGGAACCTCGTGCACTATTGGTGGGAATGTAAATGGATGCATCCACTAAGGAAAACAGTATGGAAGTTCCTTGAAAAATAAAAGAAACACCAGAGGATGCAGCAATTCCACTACTGAGTACTATTTGAAGAAAACGAAAACACTAATTTAAAAAGATATATGCACTCTCAATAAATGAAACTTTATTTATAATAGCCAAGATATGAAAACAACCTAAATGTCCATTGCTGGATGAATGGATAAAGATGTAACATATATACACACAATGGAATCCTACTCAGCCATAAAAAAGAATGAAATCCTACCATTTGTAACAACATGGTTAGACCTTGAGGGTATCGTGCTAAGTGGAACCAAGTCAGAGAAAGAAATAAAACCAAAGAAAAACCCAGATTTATAAATACATAGTAAAAACTGATAGTTGCCAGAAGAGAGGGGACTTGGGGAGTACAAAATGAGTGCAAGTGATCAAGACGTACAAACCTCCAGTTACAAAATAAGTCATGAGATGCAATGTTCAGCATGAGGAATATAGTTAATAATATTCGATTAACTTTCTATGGTGCCTGGTGGTAACTAGATTTATTGTGATCATTTTGCATCATTTTTAATGAAATCACTATGCTGTACACCTGAAGCTAACACTCTATGTCCATTATACCATACATACAATTATTTGTTGTATGTCAATAATAAGGTAGACCACGCTGCAGGACAATGAAAAATTTTTAAATTAAATCATTGTTTCTCTGAAAAAAAAAATATCCAACCAATGTTAAACATTCACCACCTATTTGTTTTAGTGCCACACTTTCAACTATGTAATGTCAGTGTAGTGGCCAGTGCTCAGGTCTAGTACACTTTACTACAGGGTTATACAGAAGAAGAAGAAGAGCTGATTGGCCAGGATCCCATTTACTCGAGTTCTAATCCTCAGCTCTGTAGATCCTAACAGGAAGAATTAGATACCACTTAGATGAATTTTATAGGGTCAGTAGAACTTCTACTGACTACCCAAGAAGTCCAATTCACTATTCGATACCTGCAAGTCAAACATTTTACAGCTTAATTCCTTCATCTTAATTTTATCCCTCTCTTGAATTTGTGGCACTGGTTTTGAGATTTGGGTAATTTTTGGCAGCAGGGTCATAGCCAGGAAAGGCATTGCCCAAGAGGGCAAAGTGCCCAGTTCTCAGGTAGTGTAGACATAATTACAAACCTAAATAGGAAGAACATGACTCGGAAATAAACTTGGCATATTCTATGGTTTATTGTTGGCTCACCTTAAGGCACTGCCAACCTAATTAAGGAGAGATTAAGTATTCTTTGAGCAGGTGTTATGACTATTAGTCCACTCTAATGGACTGCTCTATATTAAACCTTCAAGAAGTGCTTTCTCTGATCAACAATATGCTTATGATAGCCAATTATTTCCTCTCTTCTCATCTCAGCAAGTTTCTATGTACCACTGTTTTCTACATAAATGACTCCACACAAAACGTCTAAGACTTTTTTCGCAGAAACCTGAAAAACTAAACAGTGAGCATCTCTTTTCTGAATTTGTCCTCTCATACCAAGAGCAACTATGTATTCTCTCCAACTTATTTATCATTTAGAGCTTCATTAGTCTTGGCTGCATTTCTAATATTAACTTCGGAAATACAGTATAATATTGGTTTGTCAACTACTGTCTTTCAGATACATTGCATTGAACTATAAACCCCCAAATCTTTATTCTGTAGGTTTATATGCTTTGGTGAACATAATATAAACTCAGCAGAAACATTAAATCATGTTGAGGTTAAATTTAGTGTCAATAAAAGTAATTTAGACAAACAAGATTCTTAACATATTAGTATCCTATTGTGGGTAGCAGGGCATGCTAAGCCTTGATATATGTGGGGTAGGTGTGGCGACAGGGAGCTGGAAATAGAACTAGTGGTAGGGAAGAGCACTGGCTGAGTTTAAAGTGGCCTTCCCCCGAGGAATAGAAGGTAATTTATAGCATACTCCAAAAGGGTGGTGTTAGTTCCAAGCATCCGTAATGTTAATAAGGATCCCATCTGCTGGACACCAGGAGTCACCAGGCAAAGGCGATGCACAAAGTCAGGTGGGTGGTAGCCTCTGAGTCTGGGTGGTCCATTTAATTTGGAACAAGACCCTTTTCAGTAGCTGGAACTCAGGGAAACAGTATCCAATTGCCAAATTATAGGGAATGTCAAGTGCTAGGCATGTTGACAAGATCCTAGTCAGTTGGGCTGGAGTTCAAGGCAAGCCTCCAAATCCAGCAGGGGAACTGAATTACAAAGCAGAAATAGAGATGAAACCCATCAGAGAGACTGTCCCACATGGTTTCACACAGCAGGCTGAGACTAGATGGACAGACAGCTGCTCACAGCAGGGAAGCCAAGTTTATGAGCATAAGACTAATTTCAGAGTTAGGTGAGGTCCTTTCAGATATCACTCTGACTTAATCAAGACTGGCAAAGGAATCGGGTGGAATGGAGCCTAGGGGCTGAAGCATGGACCATGGAGATGAATGGGGATACAGAAAACAGAAGTAGACCCCTAATCAGTAAGTGCTGGATTTTGTCTTACCTGTAAAATTTAACTCTTGCTTTTCAACAGAGTCACTTGGGATTCTGAATTAACCAGTTTTCTGTCTATCCAATTAATTGTGAACCTTCCAGTTACTCTTACTCCATCCCTGGTGGAATTAAACTAAATAAAAGACTTCAGTCTGTGTTATCACAAGTGTGTAAAGAAAATGAGTGGAAAAACCTGGATCAAAAGCCCCTTTATGAGAGGTGAGAATGATGAAATGGCAATATTTGACATCTGACGTGACATTTGTGGGGAATATCCCCCTATTCCTGAATCCATCCTCTCGACTATGCTGTCAAGATCTGCACTTTCACCATCAGGAGTTAGCTCCTTTGGAGTTCTGTTCCTGGGATCTTATCCCGCAGGCAATCACTGCAATATGGATTAATTTGCATGTTACTGAATTATCAGAGTTTTCCTCCCAATATCAGGAACCTGGCAATAACAGAGAACTAGGAATTTGGGGTCTTAAGGAAGCAGTGTTGAAAGAAAACAAAAGATGCCGATGAGTAATGAGAAACGTGCCAGAGTTTACTTGGAAAACAAACTTACCCTCATAAGTAATGATTAAGAAAAGAAGGGGAGAAAAGGACAAAGAGAGACAAAGGGACTAAAAACCAACTTTAGCTATTCCATAATGCTCCTAAGGACTCTGAAAGCAGGCCTCACATCTGAGGGTTTGGTGGGAAATTTTAAAGGCTGTTAAAAAGGCTGTGAAATACTCTTAGACGCCTACTGATCTGGGCTTGTGGTAGGACTCAAATAACAACCTCAAATTAGAATAACAAAGTGAGGGGGTCCTGGGAGGCTCAGTTAGTTGAGTGTCTCACTCTTGATTTCAGCTCAGATCACCAGCTCAGGGTCCTGAGATCCAATCCTGCGTGGGTCTCCGCCATCAGCGGGGAGTCTGTTTGAGATGGCCTCTCTCCCCCTCTGGTCCTCCCCCTGATTTAACGTCCTCTAAATCTTTTAAAAAAAAAAAAAAAGTGACATTCCAAAAGGTATAATTTGTACTCGTTCCCCACTCCAAATATTTTTTTTTTCCAAAGCCATTCCTGCTTCTGCACGCTGGCCTAGGGCCAACCCTCATCTTTCAGTGCCTAACTATATAGTTCAGAGTCGGCCCCTGCCTCCTGATTGGCCATCCTCTTCCATCTAGTTCTACTGGACTGAGTTCAAAAATGCACACCTCGGGCGCCTGGGTAGCCCAGTGGGTTAAAGCCTCTGCTTTCGGCTCAGGTCATGATCTCAGGGTCCTGGGATCGAGGCCCACATCGGGCTCTCTGCTCAGCAGGGAGCCTGCTTCCTCCTCTCCCTGTCTCTCTGCCTGCCTCTCTGCCTATTTGTAATCTCTCTCTCTGTGTCAAATAAATAAATAAAATCTTTAAAAAAAAAATGCACACCTCATTTTGTCATTCCTCTGACCCAAAGTCCTTCAATGGCTCCCAATTGTGTCCAGAACTTTTTTTTTTAATTAATTTATTTAAGAGAGAGAGTAACACAAGCACTTTTGTGAGCATGGGGTGGTGGGGGAAGGAGAGATATGGAGAAGCAGACTTTCCACTGAGCAGGGAGCTTGATGGGTGGCGATCTGAGGACCCTGAGATAATGACCTGAGCTGAAGCCAGATGCTTAACCAACTGAGCCACCCAGGCGCCCCCGCCCCTAAAGTCTGAGTGTCTTAAACATATTTCATGGGGACTCTCTCCTCTGGTGCTTCTGACCCCTCTGGCTTCTTTTCTCATCATTAGGGGCTTCATGCTTTAGCCTATAACACCAGCAAACTGTTTGTAGTTTCCTACACACATCATGTCGTCTTACACTCTTGAATCTACTAGAGCAACTAAACTCCTAGAAATTAAGTATCACAATATCCTGAAAATGGACAAAAGACATGAAGAAACAGGAGCCAACCACCAAGCTCAAGCTGACATATTCATTTCCCTTCCTGCTTAGAGAAAGTCAGTTTCACTCTAAGGACTGTGCAGAGGCCATAGATGTCTTGGCATTATCAAGCATTTACGGAATGCCCACAGAATACCAAGTTAAATATGCAAGATAACCACTCATTTATGAATTATATGAATTCAATTATAAACACATAACTGAATTCTACATTTAACATCTTTGAATACCCTTAAACACTAAACAAAATGAAAAATTAGAAAAATGACTTCTGGCTTAATAAGATGAATCTTTGTTGGTACTCCAAAAGGCTTATTTAGTACAAGGAACTGCAGAGAGCTGTCTCCCAAGAAGAACCCCAAAGTGGTGCTGTTCGAGTCCTAAGTCTGACCTTTATATTTTGAAAGTGATTTACGTGCCCAGAGTGAATCCATCTATCAGGTCTGGACTCATTTACCAAGCTCCTGAGACTGATGTATAAAATCAGAAGAGCATTTTTTTCATTAATAAGAAATAACTGCAAAAGAAACTATCAATTTTAAATGCCACCCAACACATTCTCACCCAGGATGCAAACTATAATCAAGATGCCGGCTTATTAATTCATAACGAGAATCAAAACTGCTGAAACATCAAACAATCAAGTTCTCTGCCTACTACATGTTCTCCCTATAGGCATGTAGGGAGCAAATGAAGGAGTTTCTTAGGGAGAATAAAATCAAATAGAAAACAGTGACATGATTTGAATGTTTGATAACATCTACCTAAAATAATGCGTTGAAAGGACTAAATCCATTCTCAAGATCACAACATGGACTGTTCTGCCTAACATGTGACACTTACATAGATATATATCTATATAGAATTCACATTTTATTCACTTCCATAGGTTCTCTTATAAGTGCCATAGTTTTTTTTAGATAAGGTAATAAAATTCAATAGTTCAATCAACTATTGACAGCCAGGTGCCATTTTCTCTTAAAGCTAAGTTTTCATCTTCCTGTTCCATTCTATTATTTATTAATTCCTAAACTGAATCTTCAGAATAATTTCTATTTCCAAATTCTTAAGAAATGGAAGATAAATCTTAATATTTTAAGAGCTCTTAAAAACCAATAAAAATTAAGACATCCTTATTAAAAATGATTAAAGACAATCTAAAAATAAAAATATTCAGAAACGGAGTGCCTGGTGGCTCAGTGGATGAAGTGCCTGCCTTTGGCTCAGGTCAGGATTCCAGGGTCAGGGATTCAAGCCCCAGCTGGGCTCCTCGCTCAGCAGGGAGTCTGCTTCTCCCTCTGCCTCTCACCCTGCTCATGTGTGTGTGCGCTCAAGTAAATAAAATCTTTTTTAAAATATTAACAATATTCAGAAACAATGTATATAAAAATATTAATTCTCTCTAGGACTGAAAGAAATGCAAATTTCTATTATGTTGAGGTATCTTTAGAGTTACCAGGATGTCAACACATGTGTACACAAACACACGTATATTTTTTCCAGGATGGATAGAAAGCTCCCTGTGGTAAATCTGAGGTCACTAGTGTATGGACTGCTGGTTTGGAAACCATCCCTTATAAATTTTCCAATTCCATCCTATTTATGGTTAACAGATTTTTAAAAATCCGAAGCTCTAATAGTGATGTTAAAGAACTGCATTAATAATTATACTCCTATAATCTCTGGGTTGCAGCAGATGACAAGGCAGCAGCAAATAAACCCAGGAAAAATCCTATGTTGTTACACTGATATCCTGAGTGATGTCAGTCTGCACAGATTGTGCCAGCCTTCTTAGCATCTTAATTAACCTGCTTCAGTTCTTAGGAAGCATTCTTCATGAGAAAGAAATTGTAGAGAAAGGGACTTCATTTATTTCTATTTTCATCACTGTTTAGTGATACAGTGTACATTCCCAAATGATGTGAGGGCCAAAGCTCATGTATGGGGCCTTGCCTGCCTACTCCAGCCCACGGATGATCCGCCCCATCCTTTGTATCAAATATTCTCTGTGCTTCTCAACTTGGCCTCTATGACTTTCATTATTCATTCAACCTTGAGAGAAAACAATTTTGCAATGATATCAAGCAGTTTAAAATGATTTATATACTTAAGTAGCTCTATTTTTAAGTATTTATCATAAGGAGATAATCAGCATTTTTATGAGGAAAGGACAATTATTGCTACATTATTTATATAACCTCTGATTAAGTAAAAGGATATATAATGTTTATGTAAAAGGATATTTATTGCAACATTATAATACTCCTGAATTTGGAAACACCCTAAATATTCAACCACTAGAAGTTAAATAAAATCTCAACAGTTAGATGCTAGAAAACTGTGAAGACATTAAAATGTATGCTTGATTTATAAGCTAGAAAACAGAAATGTTTATAATAAAATTTTAGGCATTAATGTTTCAATGCAATACAATTTCAATTTTATTTAAAAAAAGTTGTGTGTTTTATAAATGACCTGAGAGAATACAACCAAAACCAAACAGTCTAGGTGGAAGAATTCGGGCAATTTTTATTTTATCGTTCTAAGATTTAACTGACATCTAACCGACTGAGCCACCCAGGTGCCCCAATGTATCTCTTTTTGTTATCCATCCTCATAATGCACCTGGACCATTTCCAGTCAACACTGTAAAAGTGTTCAGTATCATAACTAAGTAATTTTTATTTACTGAGAGTCAAATAAGGTATCATTAATATATTCCCTTTCTTTTTTGATTTTTTTTTTTTTTGGTAACTGCAAGTTCCTTGTTTTTTGGTGTTTTTTGGTTTTGTTTTTTTTTTATCTTCTTCTTCAATATCTTCTGCCTAATGTTTTTAGTTCTCTGGCTGATATTCTATCAAGGTATTCTACCAGTCCCCACTCTGTCTTATTAGAGATGTCTCTCTAACGTTGCTGTCCTTCTCTAGTCTGGGTGGTTGACCTCCAGGTCTGCTCACCACTGTCATCATTATATGTTTGTTTGTTTTTTATCCTGAATCCCATCCATCTTCTGGCTTGTATAACTTTCTAATTTTTTTTGAGGACATACTACCCTCCAAATTAAGAATTTATAAGAGATAAAAGTTCTAAAATCTTGTGGTTTAAAAGGTCTTTTTTATACCAATACATTTGCTTATTGGTTTTGGTTTGGATTTTATATTTTTGAGTTATTAGGTACATAAAAATTGAGGCTATTTTCCTGTTGGATTAAGTACTGTATTATGAAATAGCAAATTTTAAAAATTGACTTTTACTTTGTACTAATACAAACAGCTATATTTCATTTCATCCTTGACTTTTTGGGGTTTTTATTTAATGTTTGTCTTTTAAGCACCTTAGATGCTTTTTTATTATTTTTTTAAATCTAGCCTGATTATATTTTTCTCTTATATGGAATATCTATATGTATTTAGTGAAATTACTGGCATATTTGTGTTTAAATTTATTATATAGCTATTTTTTATGACTTATCTGTTCTCTTTTCCTCTTTTCTTTTACAAGTATTTTCATTATAATTCTCTATTTTCTTCTTTAAAAAATTTAGTGCTTGTATTAAAGACTACAACATACCTCCTTAACTTATTGGAGTATGCTAACTTACAATAATTTCTAATGAGAAGTTGCAATAATGGTACACAGGCCACATTGTCCAAGTTGCCACTAAACAAAGAATCCAAGATGCTAACATACTTTAACTCTGGTTTTTGACCACATTCCAGGCTTGTGTTTTTGTTTTCCTATAATTCTATACTATAATCCAGAAAATTAGAAGATTAAAATTTTACATACAAAATTACCCTTACCCAGTGCTTTTCACTCTATTATATGTTACAAAGCTTCCATATGGAATCATTTTCTTCTTGACTTGAAGAACTTTAATATTTTGATAGGAGTCTACTGGCCATGATTTCATTTTTGATAAATGGAAAAATCTCGATTACACTTTTATTTTTAAAGGATATTTTAAGTGGATATACAATTCTACATTGTTGGTCATTTTTCTTCAGCAATTTTAAAAATTACTTTAAATGTATCATTTAGCCTACTGAGAATTTAACTGTCGATTTTGTTATTGAAATTAACATTTTTTTCTCTGGCTCTTTTTAAGATTTCCTATTTCATTTTGGATTATTAGCAATTATATAACATGTCTGTGGGGTTTTTCTGTTTATCCTACTTGGGATTCACATAAATGCTAGAATATATGACTATTTTTCTTTACTGTGAATTTCTCAAATATCTCTCTTCCAATGTTAGTTTTTCCCATTATCTTTTTCCTTTACTTTTGGGAATCAAATTTTCTGTATATTTACACTATGTCATTACATTTCACTTTTTGTCTATAATTTATATCCCTTTGTTCCCTCTACAGGCATTTTACTGACCTACTTTCCTATTTGATAATCTCTTAACTGTACCCAATATGCTGTTAAACCAATCTATTAGGATCTTAATGTCAGTTATTAATTTTCTCCTAGCATTTAAATTTAATTTTTATAAATTAAGTGGGGTAAAAATCAATATTTTAATTATTTACAGTTACTTTAACGACTATGTTTGATAAATCTAATAATAGCTTGGTCACTTGTAGGTCTGTTTCTGTTGTCTAGGTCTTCTCTTACAATTGTTTTTGCTATGCCTGATAATTGATTCCTGTTTATGTATGAACATTTATAGAGGCTCTGGATAAGTGACTCACTCTGGCTTCTAGCAGGAGTATGAGTATTGGTATTGAGCTAACTTGAGGCTAATCTGTATATTCTAAGGTCAGTCTATTTCTGGATTGTCCCTACTCTAGTTTCCTAGAGTTCCTCATTTATGATGACTTGTGAACTCCAATTTTTTACTTCCAAGCACAATGAGAATGCTAAAAACTGCATACTATTTTTGTCCCTTTGCTCTCTGGCTATTTAGTCTCATGCTATCCTCAAAGTGAATTCCATCTCCCACAGAGCAATGGGTATGTAGTCAAGTGGAATCTTAGAAGCTATAAGAGATTTATATAAAATAACTGTATTAGAAGGAGGTAGATATCCTAAATGGTGGGAAGAATCTGAGCTAAAGCCAAAAATGCAAATGGAGGTTTTTGGGGATGGTAATTAAGCAGTGTAATTAGAATGAAGTGTGTGTCCTGAGTAATACTGGCAACAAAATTTTAGGAAGATGAATTGGCACCAGTCTGTACAGGTTTTGGAATCCAGAGTGGTACATTTGGACTCCATTTGGGAAGTGCTGGAAAACCATAAGAGTTTTATAATAGGTAGATAAGACTGTGGAAGCAGGATCTTGGAAAGGTTATTTCAATAAACCTGAAAAAGATGATATGCATTGAGCAGATGATTTTTTTTTAAGGCAGGGAGAAAAATTATATTTTGGATGGGCAATTCAAAGCCAAATGGATAGTTGGGGAAATGTTACATCAACCAAACTTACATAACATTTGGATAGATTAAGGAAGTCACAAAATGCAAACAAAAACAACTTATGCCTTAAGTTGAGGATAGCAATTATTTCCTTGGGCTTCCCTAGAATAGTATTTACCGGAGAGTCTTAGGTTAAGATAAGGATCTTCAAAAGTCTAGCTATGCTTCCCTCAAACTCTCTGCTAATGTATAAGTATTCAGAAATTTATGTGCTCGGAAGATGTGCTAATGTTGATATTTATTTACTTATCCCTTTTTTTGGAGAAAAAAATAGCCAACTGTTTATAAAACTCAGGTATTTTATATGAATCAATCCACAGTAAAATATAACAATGTTATGCAATCATTTGAAAATGAGCTCTTCTAAACTTACGAAGTCTAGAGCGCTATGAGTTATGCATTTCAACACTAGCACTTTGGGGTGTCTGTCCAGAATGGGGATGTATGCTAACTACATTTGTTAACAGTTCCACGCTTCTGTGCTATCACCAGGATGAAATTAGGCATGACATAGGATATGCTACCGAATATGGGGACTCAAGAGCTAGTCGAATCACAGCATAGCACTGACAATCATGGTGACTTGCAATCAAAATGTCTGATTAGGAATCCTTTCGAGAAGAGAGATGTTTTAAAATCAAAATGGCGGCAAACCATCTCCCCAATGCTCATTGTCCTCTCCTCGCTATCAAGCCCCCAAATCCATAAATATTCCTTCCTGAAATATATAGGCCCAAGAATCGGTTCTAGTATTAGCTTCAATTCTATTATTTTGCTATATTTAAATTTCTATTGAATATACCAGTGACGTAAACCTCTTTCTGTGACCAACAAAGGGAATGTATACTTTACTCTCCTTGCAAGCCAAAGGCCACATGTGGGATCTGCTGTATCTTCTAGTTCTTTCTTGATGAATTCTTCCCTTTCAGCTTGTTCTGCCATTCTCTTTCTACTGCCTGGAAATCGTGAAGAGGGCTGCTCCGTCTCTCACTACTGGAGCATTAGTGCTCATATTTTGTCAGTACGGTACTTTGGGATGCAAGATGCCTCGTTATGCACAACCAAGCTATTACTACTAATTGTTCAATTAATTTGCTATTGTACATGGATAAAAATAATGGGTTTGCCTTCTTTGTCAAAATGCCCCCTTAAGCACAATTACACTGCAATATCTGTGCAAAGGCAGTCCACATGCATCCTCAGGTAATTGTCACTGGAGAAGGCTCCATATGCTAATGAATTCTCTTTATCACTGAGAGACAAACATCCCTGCAAGACTTCTCTAAGGCACATTTATATATCAAACTAACGATAGGCCCTGCCTCATCACAAGAAGAACTGGAAAACTCCAAGTGCTACATCATCATCTTCAGCTTATTCACGGCATTAGCATTTTGCCATTATCATTTGTTTCCCTGTTCTAGCTTCTCTGGGGTAATAGATGTGCTGCACCCTCAGGGTGCCTCCCACCCACAGACTTCAGAGTATGCCACCAACACCAAGCCACAGATTACATGAATGAAGACAGAGCTTACAGCTGTAATTTCATTAAGAAATATCTGGTGGTGTAGAGGCAAAAAAGAGGTGTCATCAGAAAGGACAGTGTGGCTTCAAGATGATGTGTTCTCATCTCCTGGCTCTGGATCCACAGTGGCAGCTGAGGTGCTGGTAAGAGACCCTTAATTCCCTATATTTTCCATGAGGAAGTACTCACTGCCTGGTCACACAGGATAGAGAATTTTATATTAAACTGATAACAGTGCATTAAGTTTTATGTATATCGGTTTATAGCACAATGAAGCCAAGTGAGTATGCCATTTGCAGTGGTCAGAGAGAACGAATTGGCTGAAAATCAAATCAATATAAATGATAACATCAGTGGCAATTCCTTCCATGTTTTGATAAAGCATTTGAACTGTGCAAAGCACTTACATGAGCTGATGTCATCTGGGTCGTGTGGCAATGCCTGAGGACTAACTAGGTTGTCTTTGTTCATTATTGCTTACGGTTATATTGAGCTCCCACTCTGGGTCAGACACTCTTCTAGGCACTCTGAATATAAAAGAATTCCTATCCCAAAGGCTCTAAGCCTAGTAACTCTCCCACTATGCTATGCTATGGAAAGGTTAAAGATCCCCAATTAACTACATTCTGACTGTGATATCTAGAAAGTGAATTAGTCACCCCCTACTCAAGGATCATCTTCTAAGACATTGTACCTTCCTGGCACATCACCCACAACAGACCCTCAGTAGTACCCAATATGGCCCCACGAATGCACTGTTTCAGACTGCTATTCACTCCGTATATCTGGTACATGTTCCTTTTACCAAATTGTGACTGTCAGACAACAAAGACTAGTTTACAAGTCTTTTTCACCCTTTCAAAGCATAGCATAATATCATATGCACGTATTTTGACCAATATTTTCCAAACATGGCTATGAAACCAAATCACTGGGTGAACTGGTTAAGAAGATACAAATTTCCAGGACACATTCCATATGCTCTGAATCAGACTCTAGGGAGGAGAGCCTTGACTCTGTATGGTTTTTGAAGATCACAGGTGCTTGGGGAGGCACTGGGCCATCATATCTGGATAAACATTTCATCTTTTTCACTTTCCATCATAAAATCCCTGACCTCTGTTCCATTTGCAGCTAATAATTTAGTTAAAAGTATGTCATGAGAAAATGGATAGTTATATTAATCATAATCAAAATTGCAATCTTTTACATATGTGTACAGATTTATATGCATTGGGTTTATCCTATTTCCTAGTCCTAGGATCAGAAGACAAGGCCTTGGCAAAAGAACTGATTAACTTCTTTCAGTCCTTTTGGACTCTGCCCACTTGTTCAAACATAGTTTTGCTAGCAAGAACAAATGCCCCTTAGTAACACAAATCTTGTATGGTGTTAATCTGCTCAGAAATTGTGGCAGCAGTTAACATCTTAATTAATCTTCTCCATTTCCCTGAATATTCCTCACAGGAAGTGTGATGCAGCAGAAAATGCACAGTCAGTGTCTCTTCGATTCTTGGTTTTTATCTGGCATTAACTGGTGAATGGTACTGAAATCCAACATCAGTTCCTCCATGAAATTGAGCCACTTCAGGCTCCAGCATCTGCGTTCTCCTGTATTCTATAAAATGGACCCTCAAACATCTGATATGACCCCAATAATGCATTACATCTTAGTGTTGCTACGGGCGATCTCTGAACCAGCAACAGCATCTGGAAACTTCTTAGAAACACAGATTTTCCAGTCCCACCCAGACCTACTGAGTCAGAAGCTCTGAGGGTGGGCCCAGCAATGTGCTTCAAACAATCCCTCCAAGTGAGTTTGATGCACTCAAAGTTTGAGAACCACTGCTCTAGAGAATGAGTATTATATCCTTTTCTATGCTGAGAACTATACTAAACATTTTGAGGTCAATTCCATTTTTAAATTGTCTTACTGGTTGATGCCAAGTGGTTATTTCGCCTGATCCTTTATGGTCTAATCAATCTGGTCATCAGAATCCACCAAACTGAAATGATCATCTAATTTCTGATAATAGGTCAGACCACCAATCTGCCAAAGGTAAATATGACTGAACATGGAAGCTTCGGGCAGAAATCATTTATATCATGAAACAGGACACTAAACTGGAAATAAAGTGTTTCATTCTCATATAATGTATAAGATGGATTTTAAAAAATAATTCCAACTGGATAATGAATTCACTGAAATGAAAATTTCAATTCACCAATATTTACAAATATTCTCTTTAAAAGACCCAGAGTTTGGGCGCCTGGGTGGCTCAGTGGGTTAAAGCCTCTGCTTTCGGCTCAGGTCATGATCTCAGGGTCCTGGGATCGAGGCCCGCATCGGGCTCCCTGCTCAGCGGGGAGCCTGCTTCCCCCTCTCTCTCTCTGCCTGCCTCTCTGCCTCCTTGTGATCTCTCTCCCTCTGTGAAAAAAATAAATAAAAATCTTAAAAAAAAAAAAAAGACCCAGAGTTTGAGCTTTCTAGTGATTCACTCATTTACTCTAAATGTACACCTTTTCATTTATTCCTCTCAGAGATGCAATGTAAGACATAACAATAACGTGACTAACCTCTTAAACATTCTAGAAATTATACATCCAAAGCAGTATTCTCACTTTCACCTTTTCAAACTGTTCTTTGGGAAGCATGCACCTTCATTTCTACATCCCCAGTGTTTAAATTCCTGCCATCTGAGATCTAGTTTAGAAGTCTTTCACTGCCCAAAACACATTTCTTTAAATAACCCATTAATGGACCAATTCTTATATCTGAGGGGTAATTTACTTTTATGAAAAAGTGTTTAATTAAAACAATCCAAGTGTGGCAAATAAGGTTCATGATCAAAACCAGGTGATCATACTTAGGTACTATAGCTTTTATTGATCTAAATGTGACTGGCTCTGCCTTATGATTTGAAATCCTGATCTGAAGGTCATTCTGACATTAGTGGGGCCTCATATAGCCTCTCTTAAAGACGACTCAAGATTTTTAAGTTTTGGTATACTGGTGAAAATACACTTGTACTCATTCTTCCAACAAATTTTTTTTTAACTTTTTAAAATTTTATTTATTTGACACAGAGAGAGGGATTACAAGTAGGCAGAGAGGCAGGCAGAGAGGAGAGAGGAGGAAGCAGGCTCCTTGCCGAGCAGAGAGCCCGATGTGGGCCTCGATCCCAGGACCCTGGGATCATGACCTGAGCCGAAGGCAGAGGCTTTAACCCACTGAGCCACCCAGGCGCCCCCAACAAATTTTTATTGAGCTTCTACACTGAACCTCCTGCTGACCTACAAGAGCAATAAAACAGACCTAGTACCTCTCCTGATCAAGCTATTATTTTTAGTAACACTTTTATCATTCCAAGTTTCAGACAGCCTGAGACTGCTGACATGTTTTGGTGATTAATGGTGAAATTATAGTTGTGGAATTGCAGTCATCCCTCTTTAAATTAAAAGAGTTATACCTCAATCCCATTGTAGCCAGTAATTACATACAGGTATATTTAAGCAAGTTGTCATTCTCAGCCTAGAAGTCAATGTACGTGAACAAAGAGCAAGGTCCATACATAATCAGGTATCATGCTAACCAAAAAAATCCTGAACTTCCCAAGCTGGAACATAATCAAAAGGGATTATTTAATATCAGTATTATCTAAATGCTATAACTGTTTTAATTAAATTGCATTATAACCCTAAGATAATAGCACACTTGTCCTCTTTTACAGATAGGGAAACTGAGACTCAGAGAGATGGAGTAACTTGCCAAGGTCACACAACTAGATGGAGCAAAGCCAGGGTTCTAACCCGAGCAGGCTGACACCAGAGACGGTGCTCTTAACTGTTAAACTACTCTTTTCTTAATGAAATGGCAACACGAATATAAAACATTCATCGCCAAAGGGGTTATGCTGCTATATCTAATTAAACTAGGCAAAATCCCTCCTCATTCAGGGAACTGGCACAACAACTGACAGTCGTGGGCCAAGGAGAGTGAGCTCTAGCTTGGCCTTTGATTTTATTGTCCCCATCCCACTGATCAGTGCTTGTCAGCTGCTTTGACCCATAACTTTCCCCACTTTGAATCCTTGTTCTCCCAGTAAATCAGCTATCACACTTTTGAGCCCTCTGCGTTGTGTTTCAATCTTTCTGTTTTCTGGTCTGGGGGCTTCAAAACAAGTCCTCTGCTTACTTTACTTTCCACTACAACACTACCCACCTCATTCACTCTCTGGGCCAGTGCCCTTTTCTTGCTACTACTTTTTCTACTTGAATTCCCTGTAGCAGGAGCTTTCTTTTTACCTCTCAACCCCATCCTTCTAAAAGATGGCTTGCTTTGCCAGGAGTTATAATAATAAATCAGTAAGAAAACTTCTCCATGTCTATTGTCTCTGGTTTCTGAAACCAGAAAAAGTGAGTTTTTTCACCACAAATTATCTCCTATCCCTAATGAAGAGCAAACAGAGATAGCACAGTAACCTCAACCTTTTCTAATCATTAATATCCATGAATTCAATATAATGCAATATTTAATAATATATTATATGCACAATTCTACAATATTACCATGGGAACTATCTTCCAGAGATCTTCATGATTTGCTCCTTTATTTTCATCTGCTACCTGCTCAAATGTCACTTATTAAGAGAAGTCTTCCTTGTATAAAGTAAGACACAGCCCTCTCCAGTCACTGTCTAGACACTTCACCCTGTTCTGTTTTTCTTTATAGAGTATATAATCATTTGAGTGTTTTTGTTTATTATACATCTTCAGCTCATTTGGAACCTGGAATTTGCATAAGAGGCTAAGGATATAGTCATTCATCAATAGATATTTAAAGATGAAATAAAGATATTAAGAATGTTAAAAAAAACTCAATGCAAGTAAGCTTTAAAAATGTATTTATCGAGTGCTACTTGTGTTCCTAACATTTGTTTTCTGTGGGTGTAAAAGGTAGAAATATGAAAAATTTCTTAAGTCACTTTGTACTAATTTATCAAATTAAACAACTTGAGTACTATATAAGCATTATAGGAGTTCAGAAATGGAACCAAAATTGACCAAAAAAAGCTTTACTGTAATAAATTTTGAATTTTATCTTGAAGAATGGATGAATTTGGATATATTGAGAGGTACAGATGTCAGAATCAACATCAAGGTTTTTGCCTACACATACTCACACTCATTTTTATGTAGCTAGTGAGATGATCTTATTCAGAGTCATTTGATAAAAGAAAGAACTATATTTAAGGTCTGTATTCTATGAAATAGAATCCCAAACAAAGAAGCTGTTTTTTGTGCTACAAATTTCCTGCCTACAATAAAGACAGCTTTAGAGAACATGTACTCTAACCTTTAAATAGCACTTGAGGTCAGAGGGCTAGGATTCTTTAAAACAACTCAGAGATAGGTATAGCAACTCTCACACAGGGAGCATGACCCAGTAAAAAGTCACTGATGTTAAAAGTTGAGAGACCTCACATCTTATTCCAACTCTTTAGGGGCTCAGATGTACCTAAACCCACAACTCTTTAATAGCCCTGTGATTCTGCCCCCTGCTCTCTCCACCCCTCCCCCATCAAAACACACATGCACAAAATGATTAAAATAATATGAATTACACACTAAGAGGTGTGTGATATCCAACATATTTAAGAGTGGTTAAATTAGGTCTTATGCAAGAGACCGAAACAACACAACTTTATAACTCTCTATGCTGAAAATATTCCACCTGCTCCCTGTTTTGGTCTGACCACAACAAGAACTCTTCCAAGAACAAGTTCCAACTCTACAACTCAGTACTCTGCTTGTACTTAGAATTCATCACTGAAGAACATAATACTTCCTTCTTCTTGAATGGCTTGTTAAATGAGAATAATACCTGTACTATAATTACACAGATAAAAGATTAATATAGTATCAATAATCTTAGAATAGATTGTGGACCACAGATCACTAGCTCAACACCCTTATTTTACAGACAGGAAGTTGAAAACCAAAAAGGTCCAGTGACTTGCTCAAAGATCACTAAGTTAGAAAATGGCACAGACAGAATCATGACCTAAGTCTTCAAACATCTAAGAAAAAGGGTTTTGTTTTAATCACCTAAGAGTATTCACAAGTCCTTAGAAATAATTTGACAAAGTAATTTCATGGTATAATTATGGCTCAGTTTCCTGCTATAAACTAAATATTGTAGTAAAGCCATAGAAAATGATCTTATTCCTGATCACCGTTGTCCAAAGTGTATAAAGCAGAACACAATCCTCCGAGAACAGAGGTCATTCCAAAACATATTAATGACTAGCATGCAGAAAGTCAGAAAGAATATTACTCCCACAATAATGAAAAGCCATTTAACCTATAAAATTATAAATTGAAGCCCAGAGGGCTTATGTTGCAGGACAACCAATTAGTAAAGTCAGGCACTAGTTTATTTGTGTCAGAGCATAAGAGAAAGATGAGACCAGCACATAAGTGGAATGAAAGAATTTGGTTAATGTTTTTAGGGAATTGCTCCACGAACATGGAATAGCATGAGGGTATAGAAACCCTGGTCTGGGGGAGCTGCAAATGCAAAGTGGGTTGTCATTCACAGGCTTTTTTCCACAGGCCTCTACTGGGGGCACATGAAAAAATGGAGACAAGATAGGAAATCAGAAAAAATCTTAGCAGTGTAAGCCTCAGGGAGGGGAACAAGTACAGGTTTGAGAAAGTCGGAAAAGAGCTGCCTGCAATTTTCCCCCTCAGAAACAAAACCTTTAAACTGCTGGGCGAAGGGCCTCAAACACTGTGGTCCCACAGCGCAGCTGAAGAGGCCTGCAGCTGCGAGTAAAGAAGAGAAGAATGAGAAACCACCCTGGGTTCAGATCATTGGTCTCCTACTTCTTGGTGAAAGACAGGATCGTGAAAACAGCCTACTTCTGAGACCCAGATAAATACAGGCATGATTGAGGCTAAAGCTGGACCTGGATAACCAAGAAGACCCCTTCCTTAACCACCAGGCTAGCAAGTACAAAGTTGTGTCTACTGCCGCAGGAAAATCAGAAGCATAAAGTGAGTCACTATCTATGAGGGAAAAGAGTACAGGGGAGGCTTAAGTTTGAGGATCAATCAGGAACATTGACAAAAAGCCTCCAGCAAACCAGCCTCTGTCCTAAGTACAAAGGGTTGAGAAATTTGAAGTCAAATTTGAAGGTACTAAAAGGTGAGCATATCAAAAAGAAAATCCAACTCTAGCTCACCTACTGAGTAAATTTAGTCAACACCCAACAATGGCAGCCTAGCAAAATAAAAGGTGTGCCCAGTAGAAAGCATACCTGTTCTTACCCTAGTCTCTGCTGTTATACGTAAAATATCTTGCCTTTACTACAAAAAAATAAAAATAAAAAAAAATAAAACCCAAGTGCAACCAGGCCATTATCCAGAGAAAATTTTTTAAAGAACCATTATTAATGTAATTACATATCATGACTATGTTAATGGAAAAGGTAGATAACATACTTGTTATCTACACTCACATGAAAACTATAAACTTTAATAAAGAGTAAAACAAAAATGCTACACATGAAAAGCCATGCTAACAAATATTAAGAATGCCTTCCACAGGTTAGCAGTGGACTCAAAACAGCCAAGAAAAGGATCAGTGAACTTGAAAAAGATCAACAGATACTACAAACTGGCAAAGAAAGAAAGAAAGAAAGAAAGAAAGAAAGAAAGAAAGAAAGAAAGAAAGAAAGAAAGAAAGAAAGAAAAAGAAAGAAAAAGAAAGAAAGAAAGAAAGAAAGAAAGAAAGAAAGAAAGAAAGAAAGAAAGAAAGAAAGAAAAACAGTGTGGGAGTAAAACAGAATGTAGTATGTACATACTGAGGAGCAATACCAGATGCATGTGTAAGTGGAATTCCAAGAGATATGGAAGAAGATTTTAAAAAATATTTGAAGGAATCATAGCTGAACATTTTTTAGAATCATAGAACCAAAGCCCAGATGAAGATCAAAAGTTAAAACTTACAATGTTTCATACACAAACTCCTAAAAAACAAAAAATAAATATAAATTTTTGAATGCAGTTGGAAGTGTTTGAAGCAGAAAAAATAAGAAATACAGCAGACTTCTTTTCAAATTTTATGTAAGTTATAAGACAATAGTTTAACTTCTTCATATGCCGAAACACTTTCAAACTCAGGGAAAATATCCTTCAAAGATGAGTGAACTCTTTTTAGACAAACAAAATTTTAGGGAACTCAATACCAGGAGACCTATACTACAGAAACAGGAATCTACTAAAAAATAATTATTATAGGTATTTCAAAAGCAATTAAATATGAAAGACCCGTTTTTCTTATTTTTAAATCACTGTAAAAGATAATTAACTATGGCAAAAAAAAAGTCACAATGAATTTTGGGTACACAGAATAAATAAAAACGAAATATATGACAGAAACAGCAAAAGTTAAGAATGTGGGCAATTAGAAGTAAAATAATTTTGTTATTATAGTACATGTAAAGTGGTACAATATTTGAAGATACACTGTTAATAGTTAAAGACATATGCTATTCACCCCAGGGAAACCACTAAAAAATGTATGAAATAGGTATAAATGAAGATAAAAGAATTATTAAAAAGTAACCCCAAAGCCTACAGAAAAACAGAAAAGGGAAACAAAAAGGCAGATTGAACAAATGGAAAATGACAAGCAAGATAATTTATCATCCACGTCAATAAGTTTAAATGTTTAAACATAGCTAAGACAGATTTTCAGAGTAAAAATGCAGCACCAAACCACATGCCATCTGCAAAGGTAAAAAAAAAAAAAGGGAGAATATACACACATATATAACACATATATATTAGAGCCAGTGTGGTGTGTACACCATACTAACTCTGAAACACATATACCAAATGAATTCTATTGTATTTTATAAATCTACTTGGACGTTAGTATAAACATCTATGCTTGGAAGCCCAAAACACATGCAACTTGTATGAATCCTTCCTTTAACTAAGTAGATATTATCTCTTCCTCCTCTCCACTCTCATGACACCTAATATGAACCCTTATCATAGTTCTGATGGTCTCTACGGTAGGATGGGGACCTAGGACTAATTCTAGCCAATAAATTGTGAGCTGAACTAATTTGCCCCTTCTGGCTCTGAGCACTTAATTTTTAAGCCCAGTAAAAAGCCCTTTCCTTTCCTCTGGCACAGCAACAAGCAATATTCAAGATGATCACAGTTCCATCTATCTGGGTTTCAGAAAAATATTTGAGGAAGCAAAATGGGTGACATGAAAAAGAAGTGAAGGCTATGACCCATGGACCAAGTCAGAAGCCTGCTTCTGTAAATAAAATTGTATTGGAACACGGCCCAAGCTATTCATTTATAGACTGTCTATGGGTGCTTTCATGCTACACTGGCAGAGGTGAATAGTTGTGATGGGACTGTATGGCCCACAAAACAGGAACTATTTAGTAACTAGTCCTTTAAGGCAGGGCTTTGACTAAGGTGAGGCAAATAAAACTAGGGTAAAAAATATAAGGCATTTACTCTCAGGGTCACACAAGTACTAACTCTGCTCCTGTACTTGGTAACTGGAATTGCCAATTTTAAAGCAATGGTTAGATTCAGAAATGCTGAATCATACCTACCATGTATAAATATTGCATGGTTCACAGGGATCAAATCATGGCAAAAATAGTGTATTTTTAAAATTTAACATGACTTGTCATTATTTTCTCCTTCACTTGAAGCCATATCTAAGCCCATGGAGTAAAGAATCAGTATCATTCTTCATGCACATTATATGTAAGTATACTTTAAAATAACTTTAAAATATAAATGGCCCAATATTGTCAAGTGTTCCATTTCCATGTGTAACTGCAAAGGATCCTGTGCAATACTTGAGTGCTTCTAGATCTACAGATTCGAACATGAAGAGAAGGAAATGGATACATGGCGCTCCTGGGAAATGACGGTTCATTATGCAAGAATTTATTGCATTCATGCTGTCTGAGAAGAAAGACTTTACAAATTAATTTGTCTTTTCTCTTACTCAAGCACCATCTTTCTTACCTAAGCTCAAATCCTTCCTGCCTACCAAGACAGAATCTAGGACACCAACCACATCGCAACCAATAAACCTTCAAATAGTCCTTTGTAGTCACTTTGTTTTGAAGAGACAGTGAAAGGATGGGGAGAAACGTTTCTCCTGAGGCCTCAACAGTGATCATTGAAGAACAGATGTTTGAAATTACAGGTCATGCAGGATCTTGAATGACAGAGGGAATGAAGTATCTATAAATTTTTTTAAAATGCTGTGGTTTGTTGTGGAGCTCTCAAGTAAAGGACCCTGGCAGGTGCCCCTTTTGACTGGACTACAAGAAGGGATTGGTGTGAGCAAGGACAGAAAGGGCTGGGCATCTACTGAGTATCCAAAAAGAGCTGGACCCCAAGGGCAAAAATGAACTATTGGGACTTCATCAAGATTAAAAGCTTTTGCACAGCAAAGGAAACAGTCAACAAAACCAAAAGATAACTGAAAGAATGGGAGAAGATATTTGCAAACGACATATCAGATAAAGGGCTTGTATCCAAAATCTATAAAGAGCTTCTCAAACTCAACACCCATAAAACAAATAACCCAGTCAAGAAATGGGCAGAAGACATGAATAGACATTTCTCCAAAGAAGACATCCAGATGGCCAACAGACACATGAGAAAGTACTCAACATCACTTGGCATCAGGAAAATACAAATCAAAACCACAGTGAGATACCACCTCACACCAGTCAGAATGGCTAAAATCAACAAGTCAGGAAACGACAGATGTTGGCGAGGATGCAGAGAAAGGGGAGCCCTACTACACTGTTGGTGGGAATGCAAGCTGGTGCAGCCACTCTGGAAAACAGTATGGAGGTTCCTCAGAAAGTTGAAAATAGAGCTACCTTACGACCCAGCAATCGCACTACTGAGTATTTACCCTAAAGATACAAAAGCAGTGATCCTCAGGGGCACACACACCCAAATGTTTATAGCAGCAATGTCCACAATAGCCAAACTACGGAAAGAACCTAGATGTCTATCAACAGATGAATGGATAAAAAAGAGGTGGTATATATATATAATGGAATACTATGCAGCTATCAAAAGAAACGAAATCTTGCTGTTTGCAACGGAACTAGAGGGTATTATGCTGAGTGAAATAAGTCAATCAGAGAAAGGCAATTATCATATCTCTCTGATATGAGGAACTTGAGGGGCAGGGTGGCAGGTTGTGGGGGGTAGGGAGGGAAAAATAATGAAACAAGATGGGATGGGGAAGGAGACAAACTGTAAGAGACTCCTAATCTCACAAAACAAACTGAGGGTTACTGGGGGGTGGGAGGGTAGGGATGGGGGGATGGGTTATGGACATTGGGGAGGGTTTGTGCTATGGTGAATGCTGTGAAAGATGTAAGCCTGATGATTCACAGACCTGTACCCCTGGGGCAAATAATAATAATAAAAAAAGAGCTGGACCCCTAGACAAGGACTCAAAGTAACACCAACTGCCTACCTCACTATTCAATAGATATTGTCCCAGAAGGTTCTACAAATGGTTCTCTTCTACCTAGACGGGCATCACTAACTCCCCATTCCACATCTCCATCTTCCTCCTGGTTCCTTATCTTTCAAGCTTACATGCACTCCATGCTCTTTAAGACTCCATGATGAAAAGCCCTCCATTAGCTCAGCCTTCTGCCCATCCTCCCAAGTCTGACTATACTCCTTTTGCCCCACTTCTAAAAAAGAGATAGAGTTCATTCATTCATTCAATTTACTCATTTGCTTTCATCAACAAGGACTTTTTACTCTGTGCCTTTCATGTGTAAGGCTCAGATGAAGGCACTGGAAGGGAAATAAAATGGACAAAATGTCATCCCTCTCTCTAGGACAGAGAGGAGGAAATGGGGAACCGGCAGCTCCTGAGCACCATCTTAACCCTGCATTGTGCTATTTTAGCTTCATCCTCAAAACAGCCTTGTCATTTTATACTTAAAGGAAGTAAGGATCAAAGAGGTCAAGGTCACACAGCTGACATACCTAGTCTATGGCTTAACATGGAATTCCTGACTCCAAAGGCTGTTTTTATTACATCATATTTATACTTTATTAAAGATAAGGGATATACAAATAATGCAATAAAAATATGTGTGAGTGGTGGAGTTTAGGTGGTGGGGGATGGTTAATGGCAGCAATTTTCCTGATCTTCCAAGTATCTGCCAAAAGTACCCAGAAGGAAAGAGAAAGAAATGTCTCCTTCATGCTAAATAATGTGAACAATCTGAGACCAAGCCCTGCATCTTAGTTCACCTTCCTAAGTGCTGAGCCAAAAGATATTCACCATGTACCGCAGAAATGAATTAAATGCCATGAGAGCCAAAGGACAAAGTAAATGGGCAGGAGGAAATGTTGGAGACAGGAAGAGCTCTGGGGTTTAAACTCTTGGGGCTCAGCAAGCAGAGAACAAACGCGCAGAAAATACCCTGGCTGGGCCCCAGGGGACAAATTATGCAGGTTAACGAGTCTCTTCCCCTCTTGTTTTGTGGTTTCGGTGATTGACAATCTGCACAGGGCCCTTATCCCTCCTGGCTTTGGGATGGAAGAAATCTCCTCCAGGGATATATCAGCTTATAAACAGGACCTCCCGTGCTGAAAGGGAGTGGAACAGGGGAACAGCCTGTTGAGCGGCTGCTGCTGAAGCCACTTGCCAGGACGGCTCAGGGGGCTGTCAGCAGGGTTAATTATAGAATAGCCAACGCCATGATTCTGCCAATCACCTGGGCAAGTCTGAAGAGTAGCTGTCTGGAGGTGCAGGCAAGCAAATCCTGTCAGCAGCATGGCCAGGGCAGGCAGAAGGCAGGCTTTGATCTAGAATTCTAGACGACAGAATCTTCTTCCCTGCCCCATCCACCCTGTAAAGTCAACTGGCTAGGAAAGGCATAATGCCGTTGGATTCAAACTCAGTTTGGAATCTCCCCACTTGGGTATGATCCCTGTTGCATTTTTTTGGTTTTTGGTTGTTGTTGGGTTTTTTGTTGTTGTTGTTTTTGCGTTGTGTTTCGCTTAAATGTACAAAGTACATGAGCCCCCGCAATGTATTATATTCTGCGAGGGAGGAGTAGAAATTCTGTGTCTTCTGTTTTCCTGTGTGAAGCCTAGCACCCCGCATATGGTAGATATTGAAGAAAAGATGACTGAATGAATGAACAAACAGCAATGTAGCAGTCCTATTTTTCATAAAACTCCGGTCCCATGGTGCTTTCAAGGGTTACATTTTAGGGATTGTTGATCTCTCATTATTTCAATATGAAAGAGATAGTGTATAGAAACCCCCATTAATCAATACTGTGTTAAAATTTCTGCAAAACTCAGTAGTGTCGTCTTCTCCTTTAAGAATAGGCTCCCAGTATTCTTACGTAAGTAATCCTTATCTAAGTCACACTCCTGAGTTCAGAGATAGCCAAGTTCAAGACATTATAGGTACATGGCTGGAACACAGTAGAGGGAGACAAAGCTCCAGTTGGGAAGGAAACAGTCCAATCAAGAGGTAAAACATGTAGTCCTGGGGCGCCTGGGTGGCTCAGTGGGTTAAAGCCTCTGCCTTCGGCTCGGGTCATGATCTCAGGGTCCTGGGATCGAGCCCCACATCGGGTTCTCTGCTCAGCAGGGAGCCTGCTTCCTTCTCTCTCTCTGCCTGCTTGTAATCTCTCTCTCTCTGTGTCAAACAAATAAAAAAATCTTAAAAAAAAATGTAGTCCTGGAAATAGAGGAGCAGAGATGGTATCTGAGAGTATCAATACAGACAGGGATATAGGATAAGAACAAGTCAATGGGAGCCAGCTCTAGAATTTGACCATGGACTCCAGACCAGGCCCACTTCAGAGCACACCATACAGATCAGAGCATGCTACTTAGGAATTTAGGTTCAGAGGAGCAGTGTCTTTAAATCCACCTGAAGTCTACGGCCATACTGTAGTAGAGGCTCATGTGCCCACTAGCCAACTCTGCCCTTTCCTGCCCCCAGGGCACACTGGAATCACTGAATTACCCTTTATCCACTATGCTTAAAAAGCTTCTCCAAGAGGGTGCTAGGTGGCTCAGTTGGTTGGGCAGCTGCTTTCGTCTTGGGTTATGATCCCAGGGTCCCGGGACTGAGTCCTGCATCAGACTCCCAGCTCCGTGGGGAGTCTGCTTCTCCCTCTGCCCTTCTCCCCTCTTATGCTCTCACACTCTCTCTCTCAAATAAATAAAATCTTAAAAAAAAAAAAAGCTTCTCTATGCACTCAATTTTTTTTAATTTAATTTTATTTTATAAACAATGAATCTAAGCACTCAGTCCTGATACTATCTGGCCCTGGGAACACACCAATGACCTTGACAGACACAGTTCCTGCTTTCTCAGCTTCCTTGGATCCATTGAATCTTTGGTGCTCCTCCCGCAGGCTTAAAGTATTGGCCTGGCACTACATTCCTCCATAAAGCTGCCTGTATCCACCTCATTCCCAGAGTCTCTGGCTCAACTGTGGAACAGGAATCTGACTCCCCAGTTCTACATCCATGAACTCAGCCTCTTCATTCTTTAGGCTTTTACTGCCTCACAGTCCTGTAAGATGCTGCAGTTATTCTTGGCCTAATAGTTTCAAACACCCTGTAGGTAAAATTCTGTTGGAGTTTCACCTTTCTAGAAAATTCTCATTGGGGCCTGTACTGTATGCCCTCACTCCATGAGACAGGTGACACCACTTTCTGTTTTCAGAGTTCAATTTTAAACAAATTTTGCTCTCATTCAAGGAGGCCAAGTACAAACCCCAGTATCTCCATGTGGCAGGCTGTGCTATCCAACCCTCCCTTATCCATTCTTCCATCACTTCTCCTCCTTCACTCCAGCTGAGCCTGCTTCATCTCCTTTCTTCCTGAGCCCACTTGGCTTACGAGTATGAACAAAATCAAAGAAGGTGATCTCTCAATGGTTTATAAGCCAAGTCATTGACAACTTCTGAAATGCTCAGTGGATCTACTATTTTCTATTCCTTTGGTTAAAAAGTAAGGACTTCCATTTCTCAAAATGCATCTGGTTTTTCCTTTGCTGGACTGGAAGGAGGTAACTACTCAACAAACACTGTTCAGGGCACAGCAACCCTTTGCTCCAGCAGTGGCCTCTGCCCAGAATATCCTTCCTTGCCATTCTCATTCTCTAACATACTGATTAAGTTCTGCATTAATAATAATTATTTAAATGCCTGTGTCTCATGTTCCACTTAGGATTCTGTTTCCAGATTTGTAGATTAATGCCCCCCCAAAATCATGTCCACCTGGAACCCCAAAATGTGTCCTTATTTGGAAACAAAATCTTTGCAAATATAATTAATTAAAATGAGGCCATGCTGGATTATGGTGGACCCTAAATCAAATGAATGGTGTTTTTACAAGAGAAAAGAGTGGACAATTCAGACACAAACACAGAAGACGCCTACAGAGACAAACACCATGTAAAGCCAGAGGCAGAGACTGGAGGGAAGCAGCCACAAGCCGAGGAACACCAAGGATTTCCAGCAACTATGAACAGATCCTGCCTCAGAACCCTTAGGAAGGAGGAATCATCCCTGCCAAAACCCTGATTTCACAACTCTGACCTCCAAGAAATGTGAAAGAATAAACCTGTTGTTTTAAGCCACCTACTTCATAGTAATTTGTTACAGTATCCCTAGAATACTAATACAGTTATCTCATTCTCAATATCAAATAATGGGATCCACCACTTATGAAAAGTTTGGCTTGGGGCAGGTCATATTACCTCCAACACTAAAATGCAGATAAAATAATGAGAGCTTTCCCCAGAACTGCTGTGAGAACGAATGCAGTAAAGTTATTAAAAAACACTTTAAAATGGACACTGTAAATAGTAGCTGTGGAATTGCATTTATATTAGGATTTCAAGTTATAACATGAGAAAAGAAGGGACAGGAAGATGGCGCCGAAAGCTAAGAAGGAAGCCCCTGCCCCTCCCAAAGCCAAAGCCAAAGCAAAGGCTTTGAAGGCCAAGAAAGCAGTGCTGAAAAGCGTCCAGTCACAAAAAAAAGATCCGCACGTCCCCTACGTTCCGACGACCCAAGACACTGCGTCTCCAAAGGCAGCACAAAAATCCTCGAAGGAGCGCCCCCAGGAGAAACAAGCTTGATCACTATGCTGTCATCAAGTCCCCCCTGACTACTGAGTCAGCCATGAAGAAAATAGAAGACAACACCACACTTGTGTTCATGGTGGATGTCAAGGCCAACAAGCACCAGATCAAACAAGCTGTGAAGAAGCTCTGTGACATTGACGTGGCCAAGGTCAACACCTTGTTTAGGCCTGATGGAGAGAAGAAGGCGTATGTTCGACTGGCCCCTGACTATGATGCTTTGGATGTCGCCAACAAAATTGGGATCATCTAAACTGAGTCCAGCTGGCTAAATCTAATTTTTTTTCACCATTAAAAAAAAAAAGGGAGAGAAAGTTAAGATGAGTGAGGGCAAGGAGAGGAAGGAAGAAAGCAAATTTGTTCATTAGTTCTAAGGTGAACCTGTTTCTGTTAATCCCTTGATTTTTTTCTATTTAGAAATGCAGTATTTTATTAGTCTCAGATAATTTTAGTTTAAAGACACTTAGAAAGGGAGCCAACAAAACACTGGATTAGACTTGGCTCTCTAGTGACAAGGAGGTAAAAATTAAGAGCTACTGTCTGCTGAATATTTTCTGGGTGCTAGAATCCTACTAAGCATTTTGTCTGCATCATCTTGATTTGCATGGCTCTGAGTTCTGGACTATATACCCATAATACATGAGCAAACAAAGGCTCCAAGACACTTCACCATCTGCCCAAAATCACATGGTCAACCCAACTTTGATTTTCAAGCCTGTGTGTTGAACCACTTCTCACTTACTACTTTGTTCTCACAACCAGAAAAGCTGGAAAACACACCTGCCCCCTGCCAAGGTCACCCCCAGCCGTGGCACTTCCACAACCCAATCCTTGGCCTCCCCATGAAGAGTCACGCCTTTCCCCAAACCCCCAAGTTTAGTGGCAGGTGCACCACTGTCCCCTCACTAATGTATATTTCAAGGCTGTTATTAACCTGCTGGAATCTGAGCTGCTGCCTCCTACTTGGGCAATTTTCCAACCATTTAGTGGCATAATCATCAGAAATAAGGATGTAAACATTTCCTCCCTGCAGCCTGGGAAGAGGGCCAGAGGACTTAACCTTGGTGAATTCCCTGTGGGAAGCCGCTCTTTGGGCAACTCTGTAGAATGAGGCTTATCAGATGACAAATTTAGAGAGATTGAAAACGTTTCTTGCCTCCTCTCCCTTCCCTGATATATCAATAGAACCTATAAGGAAAGTCAACATAGATTCAGCAATAAAGAGAAGCAGACATGGTACGTGCTACAGCATGGATGACTTTGAGAACATTACACTGAATCAAAGAAGCCAGACACAGAAGGCCACGTATTATATAAATTCATGTATACAAAATGTCCAGAAAAGCAAATCTAGAGAGACAGAAAGTAGATTAGTGGCTGCCTGGCGCTCAGGGAGAGAAGCATAAATGATAAGCAGGTATAAGGCATGTGCATGAGTTGACCAAAATGTTCTAAAACTGGGTGGTGGTGATACTAGCACAACTTAATATATTTACTAAAAATAATAGAATTATGGGGCACCTGGAAGACTCAGTTTTTAGGTGATTGCCTTTGGCCCAGGTCATGGTCTCGGGGTCCTGGGACTGAGCCCCACATCGGGCTCCCTCCTCAACAGGGGGTCTGCTTCTCTCTCTCCCCCTCCCAATGCCCTCCACCCCTGCTCATGCTCTCTCCCTCAAATAAATAAAATATTTTTAAAAAATTAAATTTTAGGGTGCCTGGGTGGCTCAGTGGGTTAAA
>LNAC01000015.1:5610990-5946147 GCA_002007465.1 Ailurus styani | reverse complement strand
TTTTTTTTTTTTTTTTTTTTAGGTCAAATCCCAGAAGGTCACTGGGCTGTTAGTCACGCACAGGCTCAATCCTTGAGCCTTGAGGCAATCAACATAAACCAGATCAAGCAAACAACACACTAGCTAGGTAACAGTTAGCTAGAAACAGTTAATGAGATGGTTAATTATTATGAGCTGTTGTGTGTTGGGAAGGTCCACGTGCTGGTAAAGACAGGATTCTGCAGCCAGCTCATTTAACAAGAGGGTATGTCCAGACTGCCTACCCGGCCTTTACTCCTGAGCCATGATAACAGTTCTCTTTACTGTATACAAAGTTCGGTGGTAAAGGGACATCTAGTGTTCTTGGCATGGACTCACTCTAGTCTTGGCATTTTTTTAAAAATCTACTCAGTTTTCTGCCAATATCCTCTCTGAAGATTCCACAACATTGCTAAAGTCAGGATCTTTTTGATAGGAGGCCAAATTCTTATCCCACATTATTTCTTGTGTCCTGGACCTTCTTGCTCTTGAGATCGGTCTCTTCCTCAAATCATGACCCAGGCCTGGAATGAACTGGACATTTTCCTCTCCTAATTGCATGACCTTGGGCAAGTTAATTAAACCCTCTGAGGCTACATTTACTATCAAAGATAACAACACTCTAGTTAGAGCTATTGAGAGAAGTCAATGTGTGTAACTCCCCAAAAGTACGTAATGCATACTTAATAAACGTTGCTTAAAAGTCTGCTTTTAAGATTATAGGCGGTCAGAAGGCAAGTAGCGAGTATCCCCCTATGCCTTTCTCCCATAATCCCTCATGATAGTCTAAAGGAGAAATATACAGGAAACAAACACATATTTGTTAAATGAATAAATAGCACAGTGCCATGAAATGCAGAAAACTTAGCTGTCAAGAACCAAAGGTGACAACCTTAGGCTCCCAAAATACAAGGCAGCTATGTTGAAAGCCTTTATACAATTAGCATCCTTGTACGTTACCTGTTTTTCATAGAACCATCACTCATAATACATGTTAACACTTTTAAGAGTTTGTTATATGTTCAGGTACTGCATAAATACTTTATCAAACATTACCTCATTATATTTCTGAACAAATCTCTGAGATGACTCCCTTTCTACTTGAAAGGTGAAAATGCTAAATATTCATTTTCTTTGCCCCCCAGTTATAGCATAGGCAGGTAAACAAGGCTTTATAAATCATATGTACCCATGTCAAACTTTGATAGGAAACTGGTGACCCAAAAAAAAAAAAATGCTTGCAAGGGTATGGTAACAGCAAGAACCACTTTCCCAGAATTGCAGTGTCAGTGGTTCTATGACAGTGGGTCATGTGGAATATCAACAGTGATATTTTTTTTTTTTTTTTTTTTTTTTACAATTTGACATCATACCTAACTGTGGCAGCTTAGCCTGGTTCCCTGAACTTTCTAGAGATTCTATGGTTCACCCACCCTATTTTAGTTAATTCTTTTCAGACTTAAGTTAGCTTATATTGATTTATGGTGTTAGCATTTTAAAAAATAATCTGATACAAGCAGTAAGTCCTCAGGGAAAAGGGAAAATAGGAAATAGGGCCTTAGGGAAAGGATTCATAAGCTCGGTAGTCTATGGTCTATGACATGTGGTATATCTCCTATGGTCACTTGGAGTGATACGCTCATTGAAGACAAGACTTGAGAGAACCACATGGCTTCTAATTGTTTGTTTTTTTTTTAACTAAGATCTTGATAAATTCAAGCACTAAGAATTGGAGAGTATGCTTCTAACAGTATCAGGCAACTTGAAGAAATAAGAGGACAAGCTCAAAATACTAAGTTCTTGGCTCAAGGAACAGACAGTAAAGACCATCAGGAACCCTGTGGTCTGTGGTCATACTAAAACAATCTCTTACCTCTTACAGCCTCAGGGTTAAGAGAGTTGAAATATCTAACTCTGTTTGATCCTGTAGGTTGCTGAAATGTGCCAGATGATCTTGTCAGGTGTTTTTAGGGAAGTTAAAATATTAACAGGAAAAAATGAAACCTTAGGAATTGTAATGGGGGACTATGGGAGGAGGTAGATGACCCCGCACAAAGCCGTAGGGCTCCCCATCGACCATGCCTCCCCTGGCAGGGGCCTTTTGTCCCCCTGCCATTTAAGTGATTTCTTTCCTGCCTGAAGACCCTATAATGACCCAGGTTGTGGCATCTATCTTACACAAGAGATGCAATTTTCACCATGCTCTACCCAAATGCCCCATAATAGCTCCAAGCCTTTAATTAGGAAGACACGAGCGTAAGACAAAAATAAGACACTGGAGGAAAAAGGTTTAGTCACAGAAAGAAACTTGCACGATATTGATAATGTAAGAATGTAGAGAACACGTAGGAGAATGGATTCTGAGGATACTAGACAAAGGAGTGGAAAGTTGATTTGAAATTGGGGTGAATGCATCAATATTGGTGCATTTAGTTATCAGATGCTGAACTCAATGTGTTGGCATAAACAACTGGAAGCACTTCTAATTATTTGCTCAGTTGTTTAACCAAAACCGAGAGTCAAAAGTGATCTAAGATAAAAGAAGTTGAGATGCCATAAATTCCTTAATATTCAATACACAAACAGAACGCATATTTCCGAGACAGGAATGTTGGAGTGATTTTATCCTGTGCAAGCCACTCATCCTTCTCTTATGTTCCCTAAAAGGGCCTAGAAGACCGTTTTTCCAACAATGAAAACACTCTGAAAATGAAAACACATTTTTTTTCAATAATGAAAACAACTGTTTCCAACAACTGAAAAACACTTTATGGGGTGCCTGGGTGGCTCTGTCAGATGAGCGTCTGTCCGACTCTTCATTTCAGCTCAGGTCATGATCTCAGGGCTGTGGAACTGAGTCCCACATTGGGCTCCACCCTAGGTGTGGAGTCTGAGGTTCTCTTTCGCCCTCTTTCACTCTGTCCCTCCCCCTAACTCACACTCACTAAAATAAAAATTTTTAAATAAAAAGAGAACTTTATTTTAAAGGCCATCAAGATCTTGAAAATTACATGAAATTATTATTTCCTACATGCCATGGAAGCTGAGAAAAGTCATTAATGTTGGCTCGTTTCTGAAGAAGTGCTAAACTAAGATCTCTCTGTGACCAAGGCCAAGTACCATCATTTACCTTCCAGAGGCAAGAGAGGCTGGGCAATGTAACAGGTAACAGGACCCGAGAAGTGATCACAGGTGACTTCCCGTGGAAAAGACAGGTGTCCCACCCTTCACCATCTTGAAGGGTTAGGTCTTCTCTCTGGTTCTGTGCTACAGTGTAGGTTATAAGCTCTTGATCGTCTTACCATTTCCACAGGACATCATGGTTGGCCAATAAGGTGACAAGTTCGTACTGAGAGATGCTAAATAAATAGAACTAACAGTCCCTTCAGGGCCTTAATACCATATATACCTGCCAAGAGGCAGAAGATGATCCCATGAAAATACAGGGGGCTGACATTCCAGCAGTCTCTGGGGGAATAATCTGGCAAGTGTCAAGAGATACACTCTGGAGAGAAGGACAGGTAGCTCCAATGCCATACTTTACAACTTAAATACACTTTTTTAGATTATGGCACCAAAACACCACATCTGAACATGTTTCTCTGGCCTACTTATCAGCTGACAACTTCAGCGTGCTCTAGACAAGTGATTTTCAAACGCTGGCCCACATCAGAATCACCTAAAAAGTTTGTTTAAACAGATTTCTGGTTTAAACATTTTTGATGCTTCCTAGATTTTCTGATTCAGTAATAATTTGGGCTTAATAATTTGCAGTTCTGAATGGTTTTCATGTGACATTGATGCTGCTGGCCCAGAGGTCACAGTTTGGGAACCACTGTCCTAAAAGCAGAGAAACTGCTTTAGTTCAGACTCTAAAATAAGAATCTTTGCTACTTATGATCTAAGAGATCATGATGTTTCAAACAAAATTTTATTTGTGGCAAGTTAAAATGCTGTGTAGAACCTGTGGCAAGCCACATTTAGAGAACAAAAAAATATGGTTCCAAGAGCTTGGACATAAAACCATACCCTCTTCAGCATTTAATAATTCTACAATTGCAAGGAAGCTCTTGGGTCCTGGTAACAACTGTACATTTGACCAAGTCAGACAATGTCTTCATTTCAGTTAATAAGGAATAGAGCCAGGACTTGATCCCAAACCCAAGCCCTCAGTCAGTACCATCTCCTGCCTCCCTGGGGTTTGTCACACTGGGCTTGGCTTATATTGGTTTATATAGATTTATTTCACCCTGAAATCTTCTAGATTTTGGATAATTGCAGGCCAGATTAAAGTTTTAGCTCGCTCATGTTTGGGCTTCACTTTCCTTACCTGCAAGACCACAAGTTAATTCAGAAATTGTATCTTTGTCGTACCTATAAATTTTTATGAGTATTTGTCTTAGTCTTTCATATATTCTATATCTCCCCCCCAGAAAAATCTGATTTCCTGTCAATACGTGCAATGCTTCTAAACGTTATGAAAGCAATTTATATTGAATTCTTGCTATGCCATATTCAGTAATAGTGACAAACAATAAGATGAAAAGGGGCTATTTTTCCTGTAGTTTTCAATTGCATTAATTACCTTTCTCTGAAAGCTCCAGTGAGTTTTTCTTTATTTGAATTTGAGATAAATTTATACTTTTTCTTTTCCCACAGACTTCATATTTTAGAGCACTAAACCCATTACATTCTCTAGACTGCCACAAAAGACCTTCCCCACAAAATGAGCCAAACAATGCAACAATGACACGCTCTATTCTGTGGGTTGTAAATAGTTGCTAAGTATTAACAAGAGCCTCAGATGTCTCCACTCCATAAGACTCAAGACAAATTCAGATGGTGACATTTTCCTCTGTAATTCTTTTATTTCTGTACCCATTTAAGCGATTTCCAGAGCCTGTTAAATGTCATCTAAGTTACCTAAACCCTGAAAAACTATTTTGAAGGGATTTTTTTAAGTGCAATTATATACCTCTATTTGACAACACCATCTGCTGCCAGAATCTCACTTCGTCGGCTTCCGGTTCAGTTAACTCCTTTGTCGCTGCAGTTATCTGAATACTGACAGCTCTTTTTAACATGGACCGATGAGATTACCAAATAGTATGGACATATAACCCCTTATAGTCAAAACTACCACTGAGCTCTATTATACCAACTAATATTTGTTTCTAATATATGAAGATAATAATTTAGATATCCATTATTTAGTAATTATGACATGCTTTTACTTCTGCATTATCTTGAGGTTGATATTTTAAGAAGGCCTAAATGAAATATTATTTTTAAAAAATATTTATTTATTTATTTGACAGAGAGGTAGATTACAAGTAGGCAGAGAGGCAGGCAGAGAGAGAGGAGGAAGCAGGCTCCCTGCTGAGCAGAGAGCCCGATACGGGGCTCGATCCCAGGACCCTGAGATCATGACCTGAGCTGAAGGCAGAGGCTTTAACCTACTGAGCCACCCAGGCGCCCTGAAATATTATTTTTGAAAGAGAACTATTAATAAAAATTTCTCACTGAAGCCTGTAATATTCAGAAGTACAGCAAACTACCACACCATCACCCTCACAATAAAGAGAGTAAGTTCTCAATTCACAGAGAGAATTCCCAAGTCCTGTTTTCCTAAAAGCATCTCTTCAGACCAAGAGATTTCCGAATCTTCATACAATCATAAAAATACACTAGAGCATAAAAATCAGGGTGTTAAATATCACATACCTATAAGGAAGGCATCATCCCTTAAGTAGCCCTAGTAAGTTCATAGCCTTTAAGTACAAATAACAAAATACCATTATTTCCTATGGACAGTTTCAGGAATCAAGATTATCTTGTAGAGAGAGATTGAGCACAGAAAAAGGAGTATTTAGCCATGACTTTGGGACTTGGTAGCAGGCTTAATTCCAGAAGAAATTAACTTAAATGCTTTGAAAAGCTGTAGGTAGGAGCAGGGCTTTACCAGGGTAGTTTAAGCTGCTCTAAGATGGATGTCAGACCCCAGGGCACGTCTGAACTGTGGTGTATAACCAAAGACTGCCTCAGCACAAATGATGGACAAAGTTTACATCACTGAGAAGATCACATCTCATTTAAACAAAAAGAAGCACAACAAGAAGATCCAAAGAGATGGGAGGACCCAGGCAAATCACATAATTATTCAAAATTTAGAAAGTATTCCATAGAGCTCTCAAATTATGGAGAACTAGACATCAACAATTAGGACCCTGTGGTATTAGAAAAATTTATCACTACACAATGATGAAAGTCCCAAATTATCCAGTTAGATGCCACTGATGAGTCAGACACTCAGAGGTCTCCCAGGGAAAAAAAGTACTGAAGTCCCACTATCCAGAATTATATGGCACTAACACACATTGGCCTTTTAAGGTCAAGGAGGAGTCATCCTGGGGCAGAGAACCGCAAAAGTCCCAAAGTACCCAAAAACAAATGTTTGCATTTTCTTTGGGTCTCAAAAAAAAAAAAAAAAAAAAAAGGTAACTGGGGATTCTCGTGTGTGTGTGTGTGTGTGTGTGTGTGTGTGTGTGTGTGTGTTTAAGATTTTACCTGATTGACAGAGAGAGCGCACAAGCAGAGGGAGTGGCAGGCAGAGGGAGAAGCAGGCTCCCCACTAAGCAGGGAGTCCAATGTGGGGCTCAATCCCAGGATCCTGAGATCATGACCTGAGCTGAATGCAGATGCTCAACAGACTGAGCCACCCAGGAGTCCCTTTAATTTTGTTTTAACCCTCTTCCTGTCTTTGCTTCTTCATGACTTAATCTCTACCCTATATTATCTGAGGCAATGGAGATCATGGCCCTTAATTCTCTTGCCCAAAGCTTCCCTAAAAGGATAACCCACTACGATGTGACCTCTAGGTGTAGTTAGCCACTCTATTGTAATCACTGAAAATCTTACACAACACTATTAAGTAAATAAGAGCCTTGGCATCAGTCAGCCCTGGATTTAAATGCAAGCCACAACACACGATTGACTGTATGACCTCCACTGTTTTTAGCGTATTTCCTCTACTATAATATTCTACATGTAGGTCCTGATATTGGTTTTCAAAACAAAATCTATTAGACATTCTTTAGGTGGAACAATTGGGGAAGTTTGAATATGGACTGGATATTAGAGGATGTTGAGATACTGTTAATTTTCTTAAGGTGTGATAATAGTAATATACTTAGGGTAATGTTTCTATTTTTGGACATTTTAGGACACAATCAGGTATATTCAGGATAAAGTATCATAACATCTGCAATATACTTTTACATGGTTCAGCAAAAGACTAAAAGGTAAGTGAGTGGGGAAGAGGGAAATGTGGGAAGGGGGCGAGAATGACAAAATGTCAATTGCTAACGTTAATTGAAGAAACTAGTTAGGTATACAAGGTAACAATTACATAAAAAAAAACTGGACTTGTCCTTCCTAAGAAGTATCATGACTTCAAGATTTTGTTCAGTTCCATTTAGGCTAGAAAGCTACCACCCACATCCTGCACACTATCCATCTTGTACTGCAAAATGTGTGTTCTTAAGAAATATATGCATTCACTGCTAAGATTTAAGACCAGAGATGTTGAGATTTCATATGCAAAAATGTTAAATATAAACCAAATCAATAATTTCTCTTCAGAGATCAAATATATTTGTTACAATGGTGTAAAGCTCCATGCTAACAACTTCTGTCTATTCAACAGCCTAACACCCAACTTGTTTTTTTAATTATTTTTAAAATATCTATCATTTACACTTAAATATATTTCTTAAGAATGTATAATCTGCTTTAGAACAGAAAGACAACTTAGAAGAAGACTGAAAGTTGGATATATTGTCCCTTTAAATACACCATGGTGTATTCAGTTTTAATAATACAATATAGGTATTTCATGAATGATGCATTCTTTGACCTTTTAGACTACATAGTTGTGTATCTAGAAGATATTTTAGTGTATCCTGAGGCCCTGAACAGAATATTGCTCATGCCCACTTGGTATTGGCCTGCCTCCCCAAGAATGCTGACTGTATGCCAAATTTGAGAAATGTAGGTTTGATTTAACCCAGACAGAATACTGAGACACTTTGTCTTCCTTCAGGGTGTCTAGATGCTTTTACAAAATATCAACACCATCATGAGTTGACATCCTTCTATTTCCCTCTAGGGATATTCAATCCTTCCTAAAATTTTCAGTGCATAAATATTGCTTTATTGTATATTTTTCTAACTTAACCAAAACTGTAACTTATATATGCAAACTTAAGCATATAATTTATCCAAAGAATAAAACAGGGTCTTCAAACATTAAAAGTCAATCTATGACTGCCCCATTTGTAATTTTCCTATATATGCAGTTGTAATTTCCCATTTGTATTTGTACTTCATCATTTATACTTCTATAAAGTTGTGGGAGTCATGTCATTCCAGTAAGGCAAAGAAAATTTTTACCCATTATGGTCCAGTAGTATTCAGGTAAACTAGCACCAAACAAAAATAAATACACTCATATTTGTAGTATTTGTCAATTTTTGTGGTATACATACTTCCCATTTAAAGCCCTCAACAATTTAACCACCAGATCACAAAAATGCCTTTCCTAAGCTGATATAAGACAGCTCTAGTTCCCAACTGGCCTTGACTCTACAACTTGTATGAGTTTATCAGGGCAAAAACTAAATCATAATATTTAAAAGCTATTGTCATTAAATATCAAAACCATATTTTAAATACTTCTACAATACCTGGGACAACCCAGGCACCTCAATTCATACTCATTCAATCATTTATTTATTCTCTTACTCAACAAGTATTTAATGAGTTTTTGGGTCCCATTATTAGCATTCAAAAACCAATACAGAATCCCTGTGAATCATAGGAAAATCTGTCCTAGATACAGGATGATCCCCCTCCTCCTCCCCTCCTCCTCTCCCTCTTCTTCTTCTTCCCTGTCAAGTTTCACATATGAAAGTTAAATATTTAAGTACCCTTAGCCTCAGTTTTACCTCATGTAAAATGAAATATATTAGGACCTGTCACAGGATAAAATGGACTGGAAGGGTGTATATTTTCAAAATATGGCCACAATATAACTCATGCTATATGCTCATCTATGATGTGATCTTTCTATTCAAGATCACACATAAATATGTAAGGTCTTTGACCCCTCCTCTTGATTCTAGCAGGACTGTAATCTTCTTGGATCAATGCAATATGGTGGAAATGACACTATATAGTAGCCTCTGACTGGGTTATTATTACTTTACTTTTCCTCACATTCATCATCATAACTGTTTGAACATATAAAAGACCTCATGGTTATATTGATAAGTGGCCAAAAGATACAGAAATCGTTTCCACAAGACTTCAAATGAATAACTGTTAATTACTGAAATAACTCCACTTTTAAGGGACTATTTGACACCTGGTCCTAAAAGATTATGGACCAGTTTCAAAGTGCTAGTCCTTAGGTCTAGAGCTTCGTGGGACAAGATGATACATGCTATGTTCACCATTGTGACCATAGGGTTTAGCATTATGTCTGGCAGTTAGTGGGCACCTGGGAAATATGTGGTGAATCAAAGTGAACACATCCACCCAAGAACCAGTTCCAATAGAATAGACTTAAACACTGCTCATGATAGGAATAATGCTTTATTTCAGTATAGCTCACCCCCTGGGAGCTCTCCTTGGTGCTGAAACCTATACCTTGCCTGCTGTACTAGTGGAATTATTAGTTTAGGAGAGCATAGAAGAGATGGGTTCCCCCACACAGACTCCTCATGAGTGAAAATGTGGCGTTCTTATTGCATGGAGGTTTTTGCACTGTTGTCAATACACCCCCCGCAATGCAACTGTGCACATGTAAGAGAGGGAGACTGACTGCACAGTGTAACATTTTACCCTCACTCTGAGACAGAGGTGGTAAGCTGGGGGAAGGCAGTATATATTCGAGCTTGAAAGATGAATGGCAAGAAAACAGAATACTTCATTTCTAGTGTACACACCATTGACCAGAAAAGTATTATGTATGTCTAAATCTGAATTTTGTGGATACCTTTTCCTTTCTTTGGGGAAACTGATATACTCAGGGCCTAGAGTGACATGCAACTAGAATTAAGATATTTCCCTGATGTTCTCTGGTAGTATTTCTTCAGTCATAAAAGGAGAAAAATCCTTGACCCATCACCAAGAGAGTCCTGACTTTATTTAGGCAAGTCAATCTCTCAACCTGATATAAAGTAAGTCCCTACTGCTGTTGTTTAATACAAATGCATTCAAACAAATGAACAAAAAAAGAAATGCTATCATAAGATTTACGGAGATGTGATTTTTTTCTATTTATAGCATTTAAACCACCTTAACCTACCACCATATCCAGAGATTTACACCTCCATCCCAAGCTCATAACTCTACCACCTTTACCACAAGTCCTCTAAAATCACAAATCAAGTACTCACCTTTTTCATATTATGAAAATATCTTAGACCTTCAAGCACTGAGATAATAAAGATTGCATAGAACATCAAAAACACTAGTAGAGAAGGGAAACAAACACTAAAAATACAACACAGACTCTGCCAGATAAAGGAATTAAGGACACCAAGATTAGTAAGAACGGTTTAATGAACACATATTATATACCAAGCTCCTTGCCCCTTCTCACATTATCTCATTTATCTTCACACCAAATCCACAAAGTAGTCCTATATCTATCATACTTATCTTCAAATAAACAAACTGAGGTATAGAAAGATTGAATAATGTATCCTTTTTTTCACCTATCTAGTAAAAGGGGGGCTAAGTTTCAAAACCATGGAATAAAATTCTAAATTCTGTGCACTTCATCAGCCTAACCATAAAGAATCAGTGTAAATTTCCAATATAGATAACAGTTTTCTACCACTTCTCCCTCTTTGATCCATCCAAGAGCATTTAATTCCAAGATTAATGAGCTTCACATTCTATACATATATTATCTTTTTCTAAAAATTAATTGGCTTGAAAACAGGTCCAGGATTGCTCTGTACACATCCTAGTATCTAGAATCATATATGGCTCCTGACGAGTACTTGATGAGTATTTACTCGGTTAAATTGACCAGCTTTAATTCTAAGGGTTTTTTTAATTTGCAATTTTTAGAACAAGAACTCAATTTTAAATTCAACATTTCAGATCTGGGGGGGGGGGCTACGAGAACAGCCAGTTAGAGATATGACTTGTTCAAGGTCACACAGCCAGTTAGTGGCAGAGTTAGGAAAAATCGATGGGGGATCCAGCCACTTTGGCAGGAAGTGAACAACAACTTCTCCTCCTGCAGATAAGGAGAGTTGGGAAAGCAGCAGAATGAAGAAAATAAGTGGTTACAAGTGGGAGCACTTGAGGAGAGACAAAACAGGGACCTGGAGGAAATGTTTGATAGCTGGCATGTCCCTGTCACGGAAACAGTAAAGTAGCACAAGAAAATGACAAGCTAACGGGCACCCTGGTGGGAAGCAGCTGGCACATGTTTTTTTTTCTGAACTGCAGCTTAAATTATCATTGCCATTCTTGTCAGAATGGTTTGGTGTGTTCAGACAACCACAGTCCCCAGATTTCTAGCGCCCTGGGTGGGAAAAGGGGTATGTCCCAAGCAAAGTTGAACCAATAAAGGCTGCTGAATGAGAAACCTTGGAGAATCAGATGAGAAAATTTTAACATGGATTCTAGAGATTGGGCGGGGGGGGAGCCAGTTCACGGATGCCAAAAGAAATCAGAGATAAGCTTATCACAGGTAAGAATGTTCTAGCAACTAAAATGTTCATCACCAGAAGGGATTGCCTTCCAGAAGAGCTGAAGGACTTTCCTTACCACTTGGAACATTCAAGCAGAGACTGAATGTCAAAAACTATTGAAATTTAAATATCAAGTTGTTACACTATGTTACTTTTATTTTCAAATCCACAGATTCTAATACTTTAAATTAGCTCCTACTATCAAGTGTATTCCAAAGCTGTCCAGAGGAATGCCACCAACTCTCCTGAGTTTAAGGCAAAGTTCTAATCTTGACTCACCTTAGACCACAGGCTAGAGGTAGTACTAACACATCCCACATTTGTCTATAGTACTTGATAGCTAATGCAGGACTTTCACTTTCAGGATCTCATGTGACTCCCACCCCCTGAACGCTAAGGAAAACAAGGCAGAGGCATCACATTTCCTATTTGGTATAAGAAAATGGGAGTTATTCAATTAAATAATGGGTTACGAAATCCCCATTACAAAGTGGGCACTTTCCTAGGCACTGGGGACAGAGGCAGAAAAACAGTCCTTGTGAAGCTTACATTCTTGTGAAGAGAGACAGGCAATGGAAAAATGAATGCATTGTATCTTCTGAGGGGATAAATACCACAGATAATAATCATTCCAGGTAAGAGAGAAGAGCACTAATAGTTTGAGGGGTGCCATCTTATAAAGGGTGCTGAGGGAAAATCTGAGACCTGTAGGAAATTATAGAGCAAGATTTCAGGCTGTCAAAAAAAAAAAAAGCATCATAGGTAAAGGAAATGAGAAGCACAAAGGCCCCAAGATGAGGGCATTTCCGGTGCTTTCAAAGAATGGAAAGGTCAGTGTGCTGGACTGAGCAGGGAAAAGAAAGGTAGGTAGATCAGATTGTGCAAGGCATTGCAAACCATGCAATAGACTTTGGCTTTTGCTCTGGGTGAAGTGAAAAGCCATTGAAGATTCTGAGCAAAGAAACCCAGGATTTAACAGTTTAAAGAGATCATTCAACATGCTATATAGATCAGAGGCCAGAGGACAAACAAAAATGTAAGAAGTGAGAACTTCTAGAAGGTGCCTGCAAAATGAAGGCAATAAGGTAGTCTTGGAACAGGCCAGGGGAGGTGGAGAAGGTGGGAAGTGATTAGGTCTGTGATTTATTCTGAAGGTAGAAAACTAGAATGAATGCTGGATGAATGAACATCATAATTCCAGTCTTTCCATCATGATCTAACTTGCAGAATGCAAACCACTGACCTTGGGCAAGTCACTTAACTCTGCATCATCTTCATCGATTTAAAATCGAGACACTCATAGCACTTGCAAACTGAGTGCAGTACTTTTTTCAATTTTAACACTGAAGTGCTAGCTCTGGAGGCTCTTCTTATAGAATATGGGGAGGATTGTGTTCGTAATCTGGATTATTTTGATACACCAGGCCTGCTTCTTAAAGATTTACAAATCTCTGCCTGTTTAGAAAGATAACCCGTCCTACCACCACATACAATATGCACTTAGAGGCACCATTACATACAGAGTTCTCTATACGTTCTTGGCATTGAAGTTGCCTGCTTTTGTCTAAATGTGTGTCTGTAATACTCACAGGATCCCTGGGAGGTCAGTTGACTCATGGAGACTGAAGCAATGAGACATGAAAGACTGGCCTACAGTCACCGAGATCTCGGTGGGAAATAGTTATAGTCTCATGATCAGTACTATCCTTAGTCATTCAGCAGTGCTTTTCCTAAAATGCTCCCAAAAAATATTCATGAGGAGGGCCAGATGGATTCTACAAAACTGACATTTTTGGGTTTAAAAGTAACTGAGAGACAATTTACACATTCCATAAAATGAGGGGGCATTGGACGTGAAGACTGTGAAATGCTTTGCTGGTGGCAGTTTGCTTTCTATGCAATTAGAAATTGTTTTTATTGTTGCAAGTGAGATTTACAATCTGTACTTCTGAATACTGTTTCAAAAAATTATGCAGGCCCCAGTGCAATTTAGAGCTCGTGTTAGCAAACTGGTAGGTGGAGTTCTTCGCTGGGTGGTTAACTGCCTCTTCTATCCCCTTCTGTGAAAGCTTCTCAAGAGAATATATGCTCAGCAAAACCTTTATCCAAACTACAAATTAATTAAAATTTGTGTTCAATTTCTTCCCTCCCATCTGGCCTTTCTGTGTCTCATCTTCACTTCCTGTCTTCTTCCAAGACTTCTGGGATCCACCGACCAGAATAAACTATCCCAAAACACACCCACACTAAGTCTTTCCTAGGAGAATTTGATTGTTTCAAGAGGAGTCTGGATTGAGCAATTTTAAATCCAAAGGAATAAATCCTAAGAGGTGCTGTTGCCTTCTTTGGAAATAGGGTCCTTGTAGATGTAATTAGTTAAGGATCTTAGATAAAGATCATTGTAGACTTAGGGTGGGCCCTAAATCCAATGACTAGTGTCCTTATAAGGAGAGGACACGGAGGAGAAGGTCATGTGAAGATGGAGGCAGAGATTGAGTTACCGTGCTATAAGTCAAAGAATACCAAGGGCTGGGAGAAGGTGGAAAAGAAGGAAGGTCCCTAGAGCCTTCAGAGTGAGTATGGCCCTGTTGCTATCTTGATTTCAGAATTCTATTCTCCAGAAATATAAAAGATTAAATGTGTGTTGTTTTAAGCCACTGAGATTGTGGTGACTCATTATGGGAGCACTAGGAAATCAATACAGTGGGATTTGCACTATCATGACAATTGCAGAAAGAATATTATGGGCAGGTGACCCTCAGTGAGTCCATCAAATCTCCATGTGGTTTAGAGGACCACATTTAAGCCTACATTCAGGAACTCACATATCTCTACTTAATAGTATAGGTTCTATTGTCAGACTACTTAGAATGAATCCCAGTCCACCACTTCCTAAGCATGGGACTTTGGGCAAATAACATCTGTACTCCCAAAGTTTCTCCATCTGTACAATGAGGTTAATATGTTACCTCTCTTTAATCTACACACTGTGTAGACTAAATGAGAGACTGCATATTAAACTCTTTTAAAAGTGACTAGCACTAAGTACTCAATAAATAGGTAATTTTAGCTACAAGAGGCTAGGAACTGATCTTTCAACTACTACTCTGCCTTCAGGAGTCCCCTTATTTAAAATGAAACAGTACTATTAACAAATGAATTATTTTTTTCCAAAAGGAATAGAATCCTCCTCTTTGTTCTTCTCAAAGAATGGCCACTAAAAGACAACAAAGGGTAAATTCCCTGAGAGCAGAATCGAGAACCTCCAAATTAGCTTAAAAAGGCCTCTTGCCTTCCAACCAGGAGGCAAAGGGCCAGCTATCCATCTATAAATTACAGGACAGTTTTCAAGGCAAGCAGCAGGTCAAAATTTAGGTACATCTGATGTTAAATCTCTTTTAAAAAATAACTGAAGCATATATGGTAAATAATATTTGATAGCACATGTATCCTTTCTATGTTCTTGCCAGGAATAGTTTTACCTTTATTATTTGAAATAACAACATAAGTAAAAATTTAAGAAAAAGCAATGAAATTAACTAGGTCAACATGAATCAGGTTATAAATACTAAGAGCCAAGGCAAACTTTGTGGTCAAACTTTCAGCTTGGTAGAGGAAAAAAGCAAAAACAAACAAAACCCACAAACTGGTAGAAAAAAACGGGCAAGGGAAGACAGCCTATATCAATGCCAAGACTGCCTTAGATTTCCCAGTGAGAAAATTTTTATGAACATCTTTCTAGGACAGAGGCTACTGTCAGAATATGGCCTTTTGAATGCTGAAGCAGGGAAATGATTGGGCACCAATTCCTATTTTCAGAGAGTATGTACTATTTATCATCCCAATACATAGTTGGTCCTAAATATTTCTCAAGTTGAAATGAGTACCTGTAAGAGACAACAAAGTCAAACATGGAACATGGCCCCTAGACGTGCCAACGCCTTCCTACTTCACCCACAGAGAACATCCCATTCTCCCTTGCTCTGGAGTGAGGGCAGGCTATTAGATATCCACAGCCGGATGGCGTGTAGTCACACTGCTCATTCACTGGCCTTTAAAATGATCCTCTGCTTTTAGCCCCATACTTCACAACACACTGAGGAGCTGTTTGGGTTCCTGCTGTGGCTTCTCAGGGCAAGAGGCCTGCAGAAATGTGTGTAGTTAGAGGCATGGCCTTCAGGTGTGGCCCCTGACTGCAGCCAGGGCTCGGACTGGCAGAAACCCATTCTTGCCATATCCTATTAAGCATAACCTGCAAGTGAGCCTGTTGTAACTGCTCCAAAGGCCAGATGGGATGTCTGCAGCCAGCAAAACCTCTATCCCCAGGAGTCAGCTAACCAGGGGACTGCTCTGAGTCTGGCAACACAGATCTTTACTCCGTGAGCTCAAACATGTGAAATCAATGCATATACGAATAATCAGCTTCTCTCTAATTTCCAATGCAGAAAGAGAAGCGTCTCCCCTTTCTTCCATACCCTGCAACAATTTTTCACATGTGAAGCCACACTGATCATCCCTTGAGTCTTATTTCACTGTGTAAAATAATAAGACACACATGGTAAGAAATCTTTCACTCTCTGCAACATGCTGCCATCCAAGGCACTTGCATCAGTCCTATATTTGAGAATCTGTAAGAAATTGGTCATCATCGGGGCCTCATACACCTTGAGTCTGGTATGGAGCAGGGCCTGGGAAGCTAATTATCTGCATGGATCCCCCAGTCAGCAACACAGAGCACAAGGATGCTGCTTCCCACTCTAGAACATGAAGCAGCATCGAGTATCTCTTACATGTCAAGGAGCAGCTGATCTTAGCTTCCCTTTTTCTGTTCAAAAGCTTGTAACAGTTTGATTTGCCTCTAGATTCCTGATGCCTTTAGAGTTCAGGGAAATGTATGTGACTAGACCTACCCATGAATCAGATGACTGGAGCAGACTTTCCCTGAGTGACAGATGATTCACTGTCACTTCTGGCCAGACCAATACTGAGGCCGGGAGGACTGAAGCCACAGGAGCCATCTTTGTAAGCAGAGTGGTTTACTTTTTATCATCAGACATAATCAGCTCAGAGCTTCATTGGACAGGACTCCTCAGAGCCATCTGCTTTTGGCTTGACATACAAACCCAGTCATACACATTTGCCTACGGCTTTGCTAGAGCTGGGGCCAATTGCCACGCTTCTGTCTTGAGAAGCTCTCCCCCACTGAGAGTAGCCTCTAGCCATTCCAATCCTACCCTTTCATCAGTCAAAAGGTACTAAAGGCATACTTAGAAAAGTGAGGGTGGCTTGTCAAGACCCTGGGATTTTCATTCCTGTAACATAAGTTACTTACAACTAGTTCATCTAGGTATAGTGTATCTATTTATTAGAGTGGATTCAGAGATGCTCCACCCAGGGGCAAAAACCTACAGCAGTAAGACTTGAGAGTAATACATAATATTTCTTTTTTTAATATTCTTTGCCCCAGGGGTACAGGTCTGTGAATCACCAGGCTTACATCTTTCATAGCATTCACCAAAGCATAAACCCTCCCCAGTGTCCATAACCCATCCACCCTATCCCTACCCTCCCACCCCCCAGGAACTCTCAGTTTGTTTTGTGAGATTAGGAGTTTCTTATGGTTTGTAATACTTAATATTTCAAATGTGATTCCTACCACTGTTCCCTGGCCCCAAATCAGAGGGATCTTGCCAGAGATGTTTAGGTATAGATTCACATTTGGGTATCCACTGGACTATGTAGGACCTTCCCCTTGTGCTGCACTCCTCGAGAGACCAGGGATAAGAGATATTAGTTTATTTATGCTGCACCTTGCACATCATAGCACTCAAATATGTGATGGATAAATAAATGAATAAAAATATAGCTTAATAATTCTGGGTTGAAATACAAATTCAGATTTGGGATGTTTCTTTTCTATTTTGTTTTTGCATTTCTTCTGGTTTGAATAGGTGATTCCAAGGCAAAACAGTATTGTAATGGAAGTTTAAGTTTGATAGGGAAGAAGTTGCAGAATTGAGGCCCACCTGACTATAGTCAGAGTTTGCTTGCCGGAAGCAGAAGACAAACACACTCCTCCATACTTACCTCTGCCTGAGAATACACCTAAAAATAGTTATTCCACTAGTTCTAGTCCTGCAGAGCCCCAGATGCCCTTGTTTGGGTGTTCTTCATCCAAACACCATGACTAGCTGGGGCCCTTTTACCTAGTTTTTGTATCCCTTCTTCAAATGCCAGGGGAGTAGATTCTAACTTCAGCTTCAGTTCTCCACCAACATTTATGTGGCCTAAAACCAAAGGTCAATGGCAAAGTCCCCCAAATAGCTTTTATAGATTTGCATTTTTTGATAGCTTTGGTCAGAAGATGCTCTTGGTNAATGCCAGGGGAGTAGATTCTAACTTCAGCTTCAGTTCTCCACCAACATTTATGTGGCCTAAGACCAAAGGTCAATGGCAAAGTCCCCCAAATAGCTTTTATAGATTTAGGCATTTTTTGATAGCTTTGGTCAGAAGATGCTCTTGGTAAAGAGAAACCATGCACAGGTCAAGCCCTCCATGGTAAAAGGAAGTTCAGACACATAGTCACATAGTCGCAGCATTCAGCTGTCCTCCAAATACGTGGCTAGCTCATGGCCCCAGTTCATCTGCTAGGATTAGGGGAGAGAACATAGAGGAGACACAAAGACTGGACTCTTGAACACAGGGTGGCCCATGAATCACATTCAACCCTCTGCCCCATGGCTCTCCGCTCTGTCCCAGCTCATGTGCAGGGAGACAGGTATACACTCACCTGAGGTTTACTTACCAGCCCCTCTGGGCACCTTGACCCTGGAAATGACTGGTGTTGAAGGAGAACACAGGATCACAGGGAGAGACTTAGAGGGAAAATGTAAGACAAAAGTCAGGATAAGTGAGCAGGTAAGGGGGAGGTGAGAGGATGAGGAGAGAAGAAAAGGAGTTCCACACTGACTATCCTTCTTGTCTAGTTCCTCCCCAGCCCATGATTTAGGCTCTAGGAGCATGCTCTGCCTAAAAATAGACCTGGTGAAATTACCACCAAGTCACACACAATAAGTCTCCCTCTGCTAATAAGTCCCACTCAGTGACTGCATGTCTACCCACGGGGAGACTTGCCTTCTCATCAGCATTCATCAGAGTAGATACTCTGCATATGTTATTTTTTTTAAGATGTATTTATTTTAGAGAGATAGTGAGAGAGGAAGAGCAAGCACAGATGGAAAGGGAGAGAGAGATTCTGAAGCAGACTCCCCGCTGAGTGTGGAGACAAAGATCACAACCTGAACCAAAAAAATCAAGAGTTGGATGCTTAACCAACTGACCCACCCAGGTGCCACAATTCTACTGTTTGCTACCTATATTTGCATAACATCTTTCAGAAGTGGCAAAGAAACAGAGAAGTTAATTAACTTGCCCAGATGCATTCAGCACAGTCAAACTGCAGATAAATATTTAAACACAAAAGTCCTTATCACATTGTTTATATTAGTATACTATATAGTGTATTATTACACTACAATGACATTGTGGGGTTTTTTATGCCAAGGTCTAGATCATATGCATCTGTCCCATGTGGCCCTGGGAATTAGACAAAGAGAAGCTCTCAGTGGCAGGGGAACATTACACTCCAATTAGTTATGTGTCCATGGCCCAAGCGCATCTGCCTGTGGACCTCATTTTCATCATCTCTAAAATGATTAAACTCAGTTGGTAGCACATTTTCCAGGCTAAGATTCAATGATCCCATTATACTTTGTCCGTCCACTCCAACCCACACGCTGAGCACAGTAAGAAGCCCCCTCTCCATGGGCAGCCCTACCCACAGTGCCTCAGTAGACCACCCAGAGAAGGTGAATCCTGGGAAATATAGCCCCCCCCCATCCTGCACCCTTTTTTCCCCACCCACACCTGTCTCCAGGCTGCGGCTTCTTGGTCACAGTGGGAAACTCCCACCTACCAGCTGGGATGGCTTTATTTCTGAGAGAAGAGAACAGCTGGGTGATTTTAAAGATGGAACTTAAGATCCACTTAACTAGTCAACTCCAGTTGTCAGGCCCCGAAGCTGCATTTAAGGACAGGAGTTGTGGATGTGACATGAAAGCAAAGAGGCCCCGATGCTTTGTTTCCCCCCCAGCAGGAGAGACTGCATACTTTATGAGATTTTTCCAAAGAGCTTCTGCAGGATTGCTTTGGTCTTATTCTTCTCTTTATAAAAGGTATTCACTACTGTCTGGTATTTTGAGCATTTTGGTTTAGGGAAGAAAGAGGGTCAGTAAGTTAACAAATTAGTCATGTTCCACCTGGCCAGACCATCAAAAGCTAATTTTACTCAGTCTCAGCCTAACCCATCTCTAGATCCTGATATGTATCTAAATGATGGAAAGCTCTGTTCAAATTCATAAAATATTTTACAGAGGAGAAAAACAGATCTTATAGACCCATTTCTCATTAAAAAGGTCAATGCTGGGAACATCTGATGCTGTAGAACGGTCTGATTCAATTTAGCAGGTCAAGCCTGACTAATCCTATCTTCTGATTGGGGTGAATTCATTTCCCCTGAAAGTAATTTTCCCACAAGCTGCTGGATTATGTACTCTAAACCTATATTTTTACAAGACATTACTAGAATGTTGATCACACCTAACTCATCCATTAAACAGAACAGAGGGGAAAAAAAATCTACACCACAAATTATCACTCAGAAGCTGTAAGCAATGAATTCTAAACCCTATTAGAAATTAGATAATATCCTTATCCAAAGAGCAGAATCTGAAAGAACAGTTGGAAGCAAATCTGTTCAAAGTTCACATATTCTGAGTCCACAGCTGTTATAGCTGGAAAATAGGAGAACCTACTTTTTTTAACTGTCCTTAGAATCAATAAATTAACAGAAATAATACTACACAACAAAAACCAGTGAATCAGAACTGAGTCTTATTTCTGGTTCTGCCTCTCGCTGTGTGATATTGGAAGGAAGGGGAACCTTCCTCTCTCTGAGCCCCAGTTACTTCATTTATCACACGAAGGTTTCAAAGGTGTCTTTTTTATTACATCCAGTAGTATTGTTCTTACGTTCTAAATGTAAGTGTTAATTATGTAGACAGGCTTCTAATGTGGGTTCTAAGTATTTAAGTCTCCATCCCCAAGGTCACATGCACACTCGCCTAGTTAACCCTGAAGTCATCTTAGAAGATGCTTCATGGCCCCTCATTTTAAAGTGCTGTCTTCTCCTTTTAGCTATCATTTATGCACAACTCAGTCTTCTGAGTGAAATGTTATAATACCCAAAATAGGATATCTAGTATAATCCCCAAATATCCTACTTCTCCTTCTGGGCAGAGACAGGATTACATGTCTCTGCCCCCTTGATTATGCATGATCTTACAATATGCTCTAGTCAATGAAATAGGACAAGTGACAACAGAGCTGGCTCAGTTTTCGACATTATTTCCCCCTCTGCCACAACTACCAACAATACGATGGCTTCTCCATCACCCTGGGTCCAGGAGCAGAGAAAGTAGAGCCCTGACCCAAACAATAACTGACATGGACAGTGAACATGTAGTGAATATTTGCTTGGTTGAGCACCAAGATCTGACTGATAAAGCTCCCCTTCAAAAACACCATTGTTTGAGTGGGTTGTCAGATGTAGTAGAGTAAGCAATAGGCAGGAAGTGCATATTCTAGTTATTTGAACCAGAAATACTGTGCTATGGAATTGTTATGTTACTGCTTTGCAAGTGTTTACCCAAGAGCAGCAAGGAGGAAGTCTTTGGATGTTGCAGAATCAAGTAACTGAGATAGATCAGGATGGAGTCCAGAAAGGCCAACAATTAGGGAGAGACTAAACAGTAAAACCATAACATCTGAGTCATGAGAGTAGATTTAAGTTTCACTTAATTGATTCCAAGATGCTCAAGAGGCAAATTTCAAAGGGAATCCCAGACTGATTGCAGAGAACAAAGAAATCCCACTCTGGGTTTGTTTCACTGCTACAGTATGCCTGGTTTGCAGCTTTGCCATGCCTCACTAAAGTGGTCATAATTTTTGGTCCCCTTCTGTCAGCTGTAACCCACTGAGCAGTTTTGGGAAGCAGCCATGCATAAAACTAGCTAAAAGGAGGCAAGTCCAACTCATCAGAAGATACGTTTTTGATTATTAACCTAAATATTTATCCTTACTTTGTGTTTCATAACAATGCAACAGCATTAATTTTCCCCACCGGTGTAAACACCATTGACTGTTGCAAGTTAAGCAAAGTCAAAACAGAAGAGCAACAAGATGTAGAGGAACTACTTTCCTTACCAAAGTCAGCACCAAGGACAAGGCAATGAAGAGGGTATGAGCTGCTTCTGTCAGCAACTTTCTAGCTGCCATCCTTTAGCATCTGTGGCCCACTTCATATTTACCAACCTATGGATCTGTGAGAACCATAATCAGGGTTATGATACAGTTTGTGAGAGGGAAAACTTGGGGCAGGTGTATAACTGATATTTTTGCTTCAGACAAATGTAATTAGTACTAGGTTCCAAGGCCTCCAAAATGAGGTCATATTATCTGAATTGCAGATTTTCCCACCTGCTTCTCATGCAGTCTTCACACTTGATCTTAGCCAAAAGGCCGAGAAGCGATTCTCATGCAGTCTTGAAGGTGTAACTTTCCATTATTGCCATGGACNTGTAATTAGTACTAGGTTCCAAGGCCTCCAAAATGAGGTCATATTATCTGAATTGCAGATTTCCCCACCTGCTTCTCATGCAGTCTTGAAGGTGTAACTTTCCATTATTGCCATGGATTTTTAGTTCCTAAAGAATTGTTCTATGAACCAGAAAATGAGGCCACTGCTAGGGTTGCATATTAGAACCACTTGGGGAGTTTTTCAAACCCCCTCCCACCACCCAGCCACTCCCCAGACCAATTATTTCAGCACTGATGACAGCATGACACAGGCGTTAGTCCTGTTTGTCTGTTTAAGCCTCCCTATACCAGGTGATTTTTTTTTTTTACAGTCTAATTTTGGGTACTTTCCAAAAAAAAATTCTGATTTAATTGGTGTAGGGAGAAGCCTAAGTATCAGGATTTTCTAAAAGCTCCCCCAGGTGATTTTGGTGTGCACCACACTCAAGAACCATTCCTACAGAGGACAGACGTAGCAGTTTGGAAATGTTACCTCTATAAACCTTGTTTCTGAAGATAAGGGATAAAAGGCCCTTGAGGTGGTTATAAAAACAAAATGTCTGAATTCATTAGACTAATATATTCATTCCAAACATTTACCAGCATATAACCATGGGTCAAATACTGGTCCTGAGGGATGCAAAATACTAAAATCCAAAGTCCTGGAGCTCAGAATCCAGCTCAAGTACTAGAATATGTAGTACATGTGATGGAAGGAGTAAACAATAGGTATTGCAATGAAATACTGCCTCTGCCAAAAAAGGGAGTCAGGATAAGTTTAACCCAAAGAGGCCCTGGTTTCTAGAAGAATCAGTGCCCGCAAACCAGTTAGAGTACGGCATTCCAAGCCACAGGAACAGAAAGTGCAAAGGCAATGAAAGCATATCTTGCCCAAAGCAGTACACAGGGAAAGAGAAGTAGGAATAAATTATGAATCCCTAAGTAAGTAATGATTAATAGCCTCCTCTCTTTCTGAATCAGTATTTTCTCTAATTCTTGGAATGGCTAAACTTGGCTATCCCAAAATGATAGTCTGTTCCTAAGTTGTCATGTCCTAGCTTCTAGCAATCAACACAAAGTAACTAGTGTCTTTCAATCTTGAGTACACATTCCAGGGAAAGACAATACAATTTGTCCAGCTTATGACAGGTGCCCACTCTTGACCTGATCAGCTACAGCCAGGATAATACAAACATGGCTGTCAGGGTCTTAACCCCTTTGAGAGAGAGGAGGATACAACTTTTAATAAGTGAGACAATAAGCTCAGGTTAGAGACCTAAAAAATGGCAACAAGACCTGAGTATAGACTGCACAGTGGAAAATGAAATTAAAGAAAAACTGGCCTAAATGAAATATTACTAAATCAAAGCCAGGAATATATAATAGAATAATATATCATGACCAAGAGGGATTCAACCTGAGAATGTAAGACTGGTTTTAATTTTCTTTAATCAAATATAATTTTCATAGCAAACTAAAGAAAATCATGTGATCATTCTAGTAGATGGAGAAGTATTTTGAAAAAATTCAATACCCATTTATGTTTTTAAAAATTTCAGCAAACTAGGGATTAAAGGAAATTTAATCAACCTCAAAAAATTTACAGCTAACATAATTAATGATGAAAACCTGAATATTTTTCCCCTCAAATGGGAAACAAAGCAATGATATCTGACTTACGACTCCTATTCAAGATCATACTGGAGCTCCTAGTCAGTGCACTAAAAGATAAGAAAAAGATATACAGAATAGAGAAGATGAAATAGATATCTCTTAATAAATGACAAAATTATCTATACAGAAAAATCACAAGTAATATCCAAGATAAACTATTAGAATTAAAAGCAAATTGAGCAAAGCTGCAGGAGCTCAATATATATAATGCAATTTTATATATGCAATTAGAAATTGAAATTTTAAAAAATACCAATTACAAAATTATCAAACTTGAAATGTTTAAGGATAAATCTAACAAAATAGGTACAGGATTTGCATTCTGAAAACTCCAAAACATTAATGAAAGAAAAAAAGGTTACATACATGGATAGACACACCATGTTCATGGATTAGAATGCTAAGTATTGCTGATAATGTCCATTATTCCCAAATTGATCTATAACCTCAAAGCAATCCCAATCAAAATTCTAGCAGGCACTGGTGTAGAAAGTCATAAGATGATTCCAAAATGTGTATGGAAAATCAAAGGAACTAGAATAGCTAAAATTATTTTGAAAAAGTTGAAGAACATCCACTGGTTTTGTATTTACCATAATCAAGATAGTGTGGTATTGATGAAAGGATAAATACTTAGACCAATGGAACAGGAGAGTCTAGAAATAGAACTATGTGTATGAATGTGAGAGAAAGATTTTTTGACAGAGTCCAAGACAATTCAAGGTCCAATTCAAAGGTCCAAGAGTGGTCTCTGCAACAAAGGTTGCTAGAATAACTGAAGCTTGTATACAAAAAATAAACAATACATGCATTGTGTTTTGTACAAATGTTAACTCAAAATGGATCAGAGCCCTAAAAGTAAAACCTAGAACTATAAAAGTTCTAGAAGAAAACAGAGAAAACATTTGTGTCCTTGGATTAGGACAAGAATTCCTATATGGGGCGCCTGGGTGGCTCAGTGGGTTAAAGCCTCTGCTTTCGGCTCAGGTCATGATCTCAGGGTCCTGGGATCGAGGCCCGCATCGGGCTCTCTGCTCAGCAGGGAGCCTGCTTCCTCCTCTCCCTGTCTCTCTGCCTGCCTCTCTGCCTGCTCGTGATCTCTCTCTCTGTGTCAAAAAAAAAAAATCTTTAAAAAAAAAAAAAAAAAAAAAGAATTCCTATATGTAATACCAAAAGCACAATCCATAAATAAATATTAATAGGGTCAATTTCAAAGCTAAATATTTATTTGAAAGACACTGTTAAGAAAATGAAAAGTCAACCCACAAACTGAAAGACTGTATTTGTGAAACATCTGTTAAAAAAATTATATCCATTGCAAAGAGTTGTCCCAACTCAATAATGTCAGGACATTTTTAAATGGGTGAACAATTTAAAAGGGTGAACAGAGAATGGATGGAAAAACAAGCACTGCGGTGGGGAGGGGAGCATTCACATTCAGTAGTCATTAGAGAAGTACAAGTTGAAACCACAATGAGATGTCATTACATACCTGTATCCAAATGGCTGAGGACTTAGTTCTCAGACAATTCTAATTGCTGATGTTGAGTAACTAGCACTTTCAGACATTGCTAATGGGTGTGTAAAATGGTACAGCCACATCAAACAACAGTCTACCTTACCATACAAACAGTTTACATATTACATGACTCAGCAACCCCACTTATAGACCCAAAAGAAATAGAAAAAAATAGAAATAGAGGTCAATTCCCATCCTGGTGTGTGAATGTTTACATCATCTTTATTTGTACTGGAAATAACCAGCAATATATTAGTTTTCTGTTGCTGTGCTACAAGTATAACAAGTTAGTGCAAAATGAGGGGCTTTATTTAAAAATGCATTTATTGGGATGCCTGTGTGGCTTAGTTGGGAACATTTGCCTTTGGCTCAGGTCATGATCCCAGAGACCTGGGATCAAGTCCCCCATCAGGCTCCCTGCTCAGTGGGACATCTGATTCTCCATCTCCCTCTGCTGCTCCCCTTGCTTGTGCTCTTTCTCAAATAAAATCTTTTAATAAATAATAAAAATGCATTTATTACCTCATAGCTTCTATGAGTCAGGAGCCTAGGCATGGTTTACCTGCTTAAATTCTCACAAGGCTCTACTCAAGTTTTGGGCCGGACTACAATCTCACTTGGAGGAGAAAGTGACTGGAGAAGAATTTGCTTTCTGACTCCAAGGCTCTGATTGTTGGCCGAATTCATTTCCTTGCTCCATTATAACAAAGCCCCTGCCTTTTACGGCCTATTAGTGAAAGGTGGTTTTTAGCTCCTGGAGGCCACCTTCAGCTCTTCTTCCTATGGACTTTCTCAGTAGGACTGCTTACACTTTCTCAAGCCAGCAAAGTCAGGCTCCAAAATGATTTTTCTATTATAACAGTCTTTTATAAAGTAACAATCTTGAGAGTGAGATTGCATTCCCCTTGCTGTTTTCTACTGGTTAGAAACAACTCACACAACACAGAGATGAATCAAAGGTATAAACACAAAAGACAGGGATCAGAGGAGCCACCTTGGTGTCTGTCTACCATATGTCCATCAACTAGGAAATGGATCAGCACACTGTAGTATGCACACATATACCAATGAAGTGTGAAACGTACCCCATACTGCTCAGCAATAAAGAATGAACATCTGAAAAGCTCACATAGTTCTCAAATGTATCATACTAAATGAAAACAGCCAAAGTCAAAAGGTTACATGCTGAATTATCCCATTCATTTTGTTCTCAAGAAATGGCATTATTTTAAGGACAAATAGATCAGGCGTTGCCACAGGCTCAGAGGAGGGGGTGCACTACAAAAAGGCATGAGGGAACTTTTCTGAGTAATGGAAATGTTCATTTTGATTACAGTGGGCAGTTACACAAATGGACAGTTTTCAAAACTCATGAGGCTATTGGCCTAAAGGGTGATTTCTATTATATATAAATTATACCTCGACAAACCTGACTTTAAAAAATAGTGACGGAGAAGTGGGCAGCAAATAGGACATGTCCTCCTGGGAAGCCCTGGAGAAATTTAGTAAGGCCAATAATATAAATTATATGTTAGTACTATCCTAATATTAAGTAACAGGAAAATTGCATATTTTAGGTGAGTTTTGAATGTTGGCAGTTTTTCTTGTGGCTTTTTTTTTGCTTTGAGAAAACACAGAAGCACTAAGGAAAAATACAAAGCGTTTGATCAGAAAATGCTGCTCAAGTAAAGACAGAAAGTACCCCAACTCCAAAAAAATTTAAAAAAAAAAAAAAAAAAAAAAAAGGTCCTCCAAGGAAAGCCACAGCACAGGTTGGAGAGAATGGTGCTAACAATGCAGTCATGCCCTTGCCTGGCAGCTGAGGTAATGTCATACTCAAGTAACCAAAACCTGGGAGTCATCTAAATAGCTCTATGTGGGTTCAAGTTCACTGTTTGTTCTATTTCTCTTGTAAGCTGGCGGTGTATGCTTGCAAGTGGGGACATTGCCCACATACTGGTAGGGAAAAGGACAGGTTTCTCCAATTTTCCAGCTGATCTCAACATACTGTATGGGACAGGGGCTTCATCAACCATCTAGTTCAACCTCTTCATCTCCTAAGAAAGACCACATTGCTCTGAAGGTATGTGCAACACAAGAGATAGTCTGAAGAACCAGCTGCCACGTGTTGCCTGGTGGGTAAAGCACTGGTCTGATGACCTTGAGGAGTCCTAGGTGGTCACAAGAAGTCTGCCTCAAGCTGGGTGAGCTTGAATAAGCCACTGACCTCTGGCCTTAAACTCCACATCTTAAAAAAAAAAAAAAAAAAAAAAAAAAAAAGGCTTGGCTGCTTTTTGATAATTACAGGAATTCTTTCTGGCCCTAAAATTTAATCAATGGAGTTATTTCTTAGTTGTCTACCTTCTTTGGCCTTTCATATTTCCAACCTTAAGGCAACTGAAACAGAAAATCTAACTTCCTATTCAATATTTATATATTATGCTAAAAAGCTTAGGGGTGTGGTGGAGAGACTCTCATGATATCTAATCAAATAAACCAAGGTGGAATTAAAAGTAGGAAGTAGTGATCCATACAAATTTTATAATTAGAATAGCCACTAGAACCTTACATTGTCAGTAATTTATCAGAGAAAATGGTTTGCAGCTAGGCCAATTTAGAGTATTCTTACTTGTTAATTATGCATATTACATCCACTAACCATCCTATTTCAGGTATGGGACATTCTATTTCTATTGAGTAACGGTCCATATTAACATTTCTCTGATTTCGAATAAAGGTTAACATCAAACTTAAGAAAGATACTACGTGAATTCAGAAGTAGGTTAGGATTCTGATTCAATTTTTTCTGTCGGAAAGGTTTTTATCAATATTTGAGTGTTCATTACACACATATCTTTGTGGTAGGTATATTATAGGATTTCAATTTTCTACTTTGGACTCACAAAAACATTTTAATATATTTTGACTTTTTAATTCATGTGTCTACTATGGAAGCTAAATTTTGCTCTATTATCAGGAAGTACTGTGAGAAGCAAGCATCCCCCTATGTTCAGGTGACGCTTTGATAATGCATTAGACATTTTTATCCAAAACAGTAAGTTCCTGCCTCAAAAGAAGCCTTCATTAAAAAAAAAAAAAAAACAACTTTATAAGTAAGACAAAAACCATCACTTCACATTTCCCCTTGGATACCTTCTCCTTAAGTTAACAGTTTGTACTTGTGCTTCCTTTTGGGTTGGCTTCATTCCTCGGGGGCTGTGCTGACATTTGCTTTTCATGCAGTGGGAAAGTCTCACTCATTCACCGTCTGCTTTTGCTGCCTCCCACCCAAGCCCTGCAGGCTGATGCCCATGAAAGTTACAACCGCAGTTAAGTAACCAGAGAGATGCCACTTCCCAGGGTCCTGGTGCCTCCCCAGGGGCCGGCTACTTAGCAGCTGCCTGAACTTCCTGAAAGCTGAGAGTTGCTTCTTTGCCTGGCCCTGCTGGTGACTTCCCAGGCAGAAGGCAGCACTTTATGTTCCGTGGCCACCCTAAATCCTTGGGAGGCATCCACCTCACCTCCATCCTACTTAGGCTACAGAAGCTTTCAGCAGCCCTTTCCACACCACAGCTGCACCACCTTCCCACCGGAAGACCATTCAGTGCTTAGAGAAGTATCTGGGGAGGGGTGAAAGTCTCTCTCAAAGGCTATGTGAAATTCTAAATGGTTCACACCAGCATGGCTGCTTTTAAAAAAACAAAAATAAGCCTTTTCTCCAAAGTGGCACTGCTCTTTCCCTATGCAACTCCTTGAAACTCTCAATAAATTATTGTGGTCTTTAAACCTGTTTCTTGGCATTTGAATGATTACACGGCAGCTTTGGGGGAACATATAAATGCTAGCAATCCTCCACTAGAATTAGTTCCAATAAATGATGAGCTAGAAGGAACATAAGGCTTAAACTGAAAAGACCTAGGTTTGATTCTCATCCGTACTTCGCACCAAGTGTGCATGTTGGGGAGGCTCATTTCATCTGTCTGGGACTTGGTTTTAACAACTGTAGGGGACAGGACTGCTGGGAAGATTAACATGATGTCAGAAACATAGCAAAACTTGATAGACAGGCCAAGTCAGAAACCACATGCCCTGGCCAGCCTGGTTGCAAGGGATCCACCCGGCCCAATCACAAGCCATTCCTTGCCCTTTGCTCTCATCTGCGACACTCATGGATGCCTCATAGGACAAGATACTGCTTTACGTGTGTATGTTTCTGTTCCTTCACTGCACTGTGATCAGGTTGATCTTTTGTTGTTATTGTTGATTTCCCATAGCACGGAGTGCAATCCTTGCACCCAGCAGGCATTCAATACTACTAATTGGTTCATTGATTAAACTTGAATTTTAACACCATCTCAGCACCTTCTTGAGTCAGAGAAACCCTTATGCAAACACTGAAGTCATTTACCTAGCAAACATAAGTTTTTAGGAGCTCTTTGCTTCTGTACACAGAGCCTTGACCCTGGAATGAGAACACTTGGTTCATACTGTGGCTTTGTCACACACTGGGTGATCTTTCACAGGTTCCTCAGATTGAGCCTCAGTCTCCTCATCTTTAATGGAGGCAATACCACCTTCTCACAAAACCATTGTAAGAATTAAATAGAAGGGCATATTGGAAAGTGTCTGGTCCTTTGCTGATGTTAAGAATTTTAAGATCCTATAAAAAAAATAATGTACTAAAATGAAAACATACATAAAATATGTAAATACTTAAAGACATGGCTTCTACTCTCTCATTGGTAGGACAATTATAATTACATTAAGACATTTTCTTGACCTCCACACGTTCTCATTTTCCCCATTTAAATAAGGGTGTGCTGGGTAATTCGGACAGCTTTAGAAAGGAAACCTAGAGTCATGAGATGCCTGAACCTGATGATACACATAAGCATCAGGTTGTCAAAAACATCTCAAGGTGTCAATGAATACTGAAGGCAGGTAGTCAGGCTTCATTGGATAAGGACAACCATATGAGCTGGCAAGAATAGCAACCAGCTGTCAATAAATGCTTCCTTCCAGAGATAACCTTAGTAACCTGCATAATACCATGGGAAGCAAGGCTCAAAGTCTACAAAGCAGTCTAACACTGGAGAATCACAAAGAAGAGACTATTTGAGTTGAACAGGAAAGAAAGTGGAGCATTTTATTGGATACCTGGTCTCTGCTGATCATTATACATAAAATTCTAAGCCCTTAGTTGATGTCTTTTATCACAGGCAGAAGATCCAGAGAGTTATTAAGACTTGCCTGATATCAACCATGACAGTAACAGTTAATATCATGGCTAGGATTAGAACCAGAAAACCAGAAATGAAGTCCTGAACTTTCATCCTTCTCACAGTAACCTCCCACCCTTCAAGCAGGGAAAAACTCTGCTGCGTCTATGTGGAAAGATGTCAGCTACTCCCTTCTCAAAATCATTAATGGATCCTGGAAACATGGCAACTTCCACTCATACCCCCATCTCCACAGCTCTGTAAAGGATACTCAAAGTACCTGAGGCAAAGAAGACAAAGGGGGGAAGAAAGCACAGAAGCCAAAGGGGGGGAAGAAAAGAAAAACATAAGGAACAAAGAAAGACAAGATCTAACCCTTACTTTCATTTAATACTCAAACTGAAGCCCAGTAAAGCTAAGTAATTTTCCCAAAGTCACACAAAAAGATAAGAGAAATATGACCAAGAGCTCTATTTTTTCCTATTATCTTTTGTGTTCTGACAACTCTATATCGATCAGCGGTTCTCAAACCAAAGCAAGCATCAGAATCATCCGAAAGGCATCTTAAAGGATAGAAGAATTGAACCCATCCTAGAGTATCTGACTCTGAGATCTGGATTGTGACCCAAGAGCTTGCCTTTCTAACCAGTTTCCAGTGAAGCTGATTCTGCTGGTCCAGAGACATTCTGAGGGACCCCTCCCACCCCCGCCTTTGTAGAACTGATGCTGGTTTCACGGTTTTAACTATTTTAGCACCAAATTTCCCTTTCCAATCTGCTGCAAAGAGAAGTGTCAACTGTCCTCAGACTTCCTTGGGATTGCAAATGTGGAAAGAAATGTTCTTGGTTATGTGCAGTAAAGGTATAGACTATTGCTAGGCAACTTTTGACATAACCTGTGTAAGCAACAGCAGGACTTCGGGGCTAATAGGTCCCTTAATTTTGTCTATTTCATTTTTCTTCCAAGAAGGCAATCTGGTAGAAGAATACCTAACCTTTTCCATGTCACGTCATACCCAGAAAATAATGTTTGTATGTCACTGTGGGGGAAATAGAGGTTCTACGTGGCCAAAAGTAGCCTGCAAAGGTGTTCTGGAAGCCCAGGCTCTCTGGCCGCCCACATGGCTAAAGGGATGAATATTTTCTTCTACCTGAACTGACTCATGGCACATGGTTGGTAAACTGTTCTAAAACTACAGCAAGCAGGACAGCTGAAGCTTCCATACTAAGATTAGACCTTAAATATAGAAGCCCACCAATATTGCTGGTTCCCTTCTTATTCATGATAGCAACAGATTCCCAATTATCAAAAGTAATCAAAATACAAGAATTTTAAGCAAGGAGAAAAGTAAAGTCATTCGAAGACGAACAGCTGTGCTAAATAGTTAACTAAAGATACTAGAACTTGGTATGCCTTCTCAGATCTTAAATTCTATATCTGAATATCTTAGGGCATTGTCTTTTTTATTATTTGAGAATAGTTTTATTTGACTCATTTGTTATCAAAACCCCTGTGAGATTGGTGTCACCAAATCTAAGAAAATATCTCACAGTAGATGTACCATGATAATGTATATCCCTAAAAAATAATTCTGCCAATAAAAAATATGGACCAATACTTTACTAAAAGCAGAATTTTAAGTTGAAAAACAGCTTTTAAACTAATTTAGACATATCCAGTTTCCATATATCACTTTATGCATCCATAAAAAGAAATATAAGCTAATCCTTTAACTACTTCATGTTCTGTATCTGCCATTTATCAATCTCTTCATGACTCCTCTTCAATACGTGTCCTTTTCCACTCCGTGCCATGCCTTAGTTCATCATGAATGATGCAACTTATTTTTAAAAAAATTGATGAGCTATTTTCTCCAGGATTTTCTCACAGTCCCCTAATACTAATTCACTCTGCAAGTTTGGACGTCCAAAATAACCACTATAAGCCCCAGTACATCACTGGCCTGTTAATGAGAGCAAGATGCACCCTTATTTCATCAATGGAAAAGTATTTCTTGAATGTGTCTTAGAACTGAAGTATTGAAATTCTATCTAATATTGCTGAAAGCTCTCAAAGAAGCAATGCCCCTGAGTTTAAGAACCATGCTTTAAAAAATAAAAAAAATCACAATTTATGGAATGATGCCCCTTTTCAATGTAACCGAATCTCCTTATGAGATTTAAAAAAATGGGATTATAGAGTCTTTTGAAACTGTCCTTTTGAGTTTCTGAGCTGGAAAAAAATAAAACCATCTTGAAGTCCTAATCTACTCTTATCAACTGCCGCTGGGATAGTCAGTGCCACAAATGATTCTAATCATCCGCTTTGGAAGCACAAAGGACTCAGGAAACCAAGCCTTTAAAGTATCCAACTTATTTACAGGCCATAAAATATTTATATGTCAAACTTTTCTTCCACAATTTAAACTGAGCATGTGCCAGGTTGATATAAAACCACTGCATCCCAGCTTAGTTCCAACAGGACTCCTGGCTAAGAACTATACTGGACCTCACCCTAGGAAGCAGGCTTTTCCAGGTAGAGTGAAAATCCAGGCGGCTGCCCTCCTGAGACAGTCTTCATCCAGGTAAGTTCAGCAAGTACCTGGCCTATGAAGTACCTTCTATATGCCCAGCACTCTTTTTTTAAATAAAGTTTTATTGAAACACAGCCCCACCCTTCAGTTTACTGTCATCATCCATGTCTTCTCTTCACACCACATCAGCAGAGCTGAGTAGAAGATAGAGATATTACGGACCAGAAGCAAAAACGTTTACATCTGGTCATTTCAGAAAAAATTTTACCCCAGAAAGATTGTGAGAGGCTTGTGAATTACCTGAGGCAGTTCTGTAAACTTTCTGAGAAGTAAGGTTTGAACAAAGTGATTCCTCAGAGACCTTCTGACCTGCTGTAAAAAAGTAGAGTTTTCAGAACTCTAAACTAGATGATCTCTTCCCAATACTAAGCTCTGTGATCTTGGGATGAGTACTCATTTTCTGTCATTCTTTGTCAGCACAAAGTTCTCTTAGCCCAGTAACTGCCATGCAGTTGATGCTTAATAAAAACGTTGGGGGTATGTAGAGTTCCACAGCACTCTACCACAGAAACATGAAATATTACAACTGGAAGGAATACCTGATTTCTATAACTCAAAGAGGTATAGAAAGAGAATAATACCATATTTTCTATAGCTTTTTGAAATATATAATACACTCATTTTAGCACTCTTGGAAATGAGGGTTACAGATTATTAAAGCCCTTCCCTCAAGGAGAGGATAGCCCTTCCCTCAAGGAGAGGATACTTTGGCTGAAACAAAGCTTAAACATGTAAAATAATTAAATGAAAAATACAAGATAAGGATCCATCTTAAATCTCCATCCAAATGTCAAGAAGTTGTACAAATGCCAAGCAATAGATACTATATTTAATATGAGTATAGTATTGACTGGTGTCGTCAGGAAACACTTATCATGAACATGGACATAGCCAGGTCGCGAGGTACATGGAATTCAGTTATAGACAAGACAGTTCAAAGTAAGCATGAACAAAATGCAGGGATGAGGATACTGAACAGACATGTACAGATGGGAGTTTAGTGGATAGAGGTACACAATCAGGCTCACACATGTTACCATAAGGAAAACAAGTACAGAGTGGTAAATCTGACATGGAGATTATGCCACAGCCATGAGAAGCTTTATCATCCTGGCTAAAGAAGTTGGCAAGACTATGGAGCAAAGTCTAAAAAACAAGTCCCAAATGAACCCAATAGTCCTCAGATACTTTCTCCATCTCCCAGATATGGCTGAGACACAGACAACAATGGGTTGAGTAAGAAAACACCAAGATGTATATAGAATGTGTATGTTCTGGGGCACCTAGGTGCCTCAGCCAGTTAAATGTCTGCTTTCAGCTCAGGTCAGGATCTCCGGGTCCTGGGATCGAGCCCCATGTCAGGCTCCCTGCTCAGTGGGGAGTCTATTTCTCCCTCTGCCTCTCCCCATCCCCCACTCATGTTCTCTCTAAAGTAAACTATTAAAAATAAACAGTGTAGATGTTCTCTATAACCAGATACACTTTCAGTTGTATCTACCTAAATGCAATCAACTAACTTATACTCATAGGTGGCTGAATTGTGACCTTTACACTCTGGGCACGTTCTCCACATAAGACAACTTTAGTCCCTCAACAGGGGGCTGAAGGATTCAAAACGTATTCCCCAAATACAATCTGAGTGTTTAAAAGTCACTCATCTCTTATTGTAAAATACATGTTTGTTAAATATCCCCAATATTACAGCATTAGCCTGGTGTCTCAACTGGGAAGAACTTCTCCCCTCACTTGGGACAAGAGATGCTGCTAAACTAACCTCACGGTGCACAGGACAGCCCTCCACGAGAACCAATTATCTGGCCCCAATATCAACAGCACCAAGTCTGAGAAATCCTGCTTAACCCTTACCAGTTTACATGTTAAAGGAACCGCCTGCTTCAAAAAAAATGCAACCTCCTCCGCTTGCCCTACCCTAAATATTTTAAGAGGTCTCCAGAAAGATCAGATATTTTTGTCTAGCCACATATTTTTAAGTATCAAGATCCCTGATAAAATATGGCTTTAAAAATACGAGTCCGTTAGCTCCTAGAGGAAGGCATCTGCAGAGGCCTTGAGTCCCGCAGGACCCTGTGGCTAGTGCTCTGCCCATGTGCCCCACGCCATCAGGGAGCACGCCACCGGCAGCCGCTCACACCGCGCCCGTCCCAGACAGCCCGTCAGTCCTAGGACCTCATGAAGACACAGGACACCGTCACCCCCTCCCGCTCACCTCTTCCCACAGGAGCCTGGCAGCGGTCAGGCAGGCAAGGTGGAGTGCCACTTTTCAGGGTTCCAGGCTGCCCAGGACCGGGACAGGCCCCGGAGCGGCATGGCCATGGAGGGGGTGGTGACGTCCCAACTGCGCACCCGCGACTCTCACCCGGGCTGAGAGCCGGAGGCTTGGAAGGAGGGGCGATGGGCGGCACCTGCCTGGTCTTGCCCCGGGAGAGCGTGGTGTGGGGTAACCCGCTCCAGGGGGACCAGTCCTGTGCAGAGGTGACAGCTGCCCAGGCCGGGGGGCCTGGCAGAGGAGGGTGAACCCATCGAGGTCACACACCTGCTCGTGGGTGCCCAGATCTTTGCAGAGGACCCGCAAGTCCCTAAGACCTTCCGTGTCATCTTTGGTATTTCGTGGCTCCTCAGCCACCTGGTCCCTGAAGTCTACAATCCGATAAATCCAGGATTGTTTAATTCGGAAGCCCAGTAGCTTTAGGCTTCCAGATAAGCTTCTGATTTGGGCTGGGGAGGACCCCCTTCAGTCACGCAGCAAACTGAAAATGACCCGCCAACCAAGTATTCACATCCTAATCTTTGGAATATTGCCTTATATGGTGATAAAAGGTCTTCGTGGATATGATTACATATCCTGACATGGGGAGATTAACTGGATTATCCACATGGGTACTGAATGAAATCACATGGATCCTTGTAAAAAGAGGTCAAAGGGAAACTTGACGACATAGAGGAAATGTGACGATGGAGCTAAGATCTGACCTTGAGGACTGGAATGATACAGTTCATTACGTTAAGCCTCCAAATTTGGGGTTATTTGTCATAACAGACACAGGACACCAATACAGTAACAAAATGGCTGCCTCAGATCCAGGTATCAATTCCCTTCTCATATAAACTTTCTGGAAAAGAGAAAAACCTCTTCTTGTGCATCAATAACCTTCTTTAAACAAAACTAGAAAAGGCTTTCCCAGAAGCTTCCACTGAATTTTCTTTCAGTCTCTACGGCCTGAATTAGGTCACATGCCTCCAGCTGAGTCAATCACCAGAAAAGGAAAACAAACATGATTAGCTTGGCTCAATCATGGTCTATGCTCTGGAGCCCGAAGAGGCTGTTTCTTGAGTGCATCATTAACTTGTTCAAAACAAAACTTTGTGGACAAGGGAGAAGGGTCTATAGCTATTAGGTAGGTAACTGACTGTATCTGTCTCCTTCTTGTTCAGCATGTGCCCCCAGCATCTTCACCCTGCCTGCCAGATGTGGCCACATCAATTGTAGCAATGATGGGCTGTTAACTGCTCATGGGAGCCCCGTTTTTGTTTTTGCAGAGCTCCCTACCATCATGATGGAAGTCTCTGCAATGAGTCGATGCTTGGCCCTCAGCTTCTCCATCCCAACCACAGGAAAGGCCTGCCCCTTTCACACACAGAGACCACTGTAGACCTAGTAGCCAAGAAATAAAGTTCTCATCATGAGGAAGCTGGGATTTGAAAGGAGAATGATTTATCACAAGAGAGGTGAGTGAGAAATAAGATCAATACCTTATTTGGGTTCACTTTTACTTACATCTGTTTCATACAGATCTGGATTTTCGCTAAAATTATTTTAGCAGCAGTGGCAGCCCAATCTGTAACAAACTGATTTGGACTGTTTCCAAAGCTCCTCATGTCCAGCAGAGTTGAAGACTGCATCTCTCTCCGCCCTTCAAGCTTCTTCATCATTCTCCTTCAAGTTCTCACCCACAGCAACAGCACAGCATTCATAAAAGCTTAACATATAGTGTTCTCACTTCTTGGCTTTGGTCTTTGACCAAGGGTGATCAGATCTCTAGGCTAGAGGCCAGTGCAGTGTAACTGCTCTCCCAGACTATTTTCCCGGTTGCACTGGGAGGGCACTGAGCAGCAGGCAGTACCATTAAAGGTGAAGTGCCCTTCAGATTGCAAAAACGATCTGCCTTTGTAAGCTTACTATGACTTGGCCATAATGAAGTGGTAAGAGGAAAAGAGACTTGTTTACAAAGTGATCGATTATGGGCAGGAGGCTAAGACCCTGTCAACATCTGTACCACACCCATTTATTAATGTCCATCATAATAGCAGAGAGCCATGACAAGTGTTAAAAATGGCCTTGAAAATGGACCTCCTGTGCTTAGGAATCTCTTTCTAGCATCGCTGTAATAATTAATGTCTCTTGGCATATTTGTCATTCTTTCATTCTCTGAGCATATTCCGAGCACCTCCTATGTTCAAGGTGCTATGGGCAGGCACTGGGATATGAATAGTGTCCAGGCAGAGCCTGGAGAATTCTCCAGGAGTTCAAAATCCGCAGCAGTGCTTTCTTGATTTTTATATTGAAATTCATGCATGCTACATGCTTCCGTAGTAGTTTGTTTGCATACCCCTGAGAATATTATATCATGGATAATTTCAGTAATTTGTTTCAGAAAGACAACAAGACTACTGGATTTTAAAAAAATGTTTTACCAAGCTTCGCCCGCCACCCCATCTTCACAGTGATTCTGCTGAGTGCTGTCTGGGTGAACTGGGCACGCTTCCAGAGAATCCATGGTCCAAATGAGCACCTTAAAGCTATGGTACAATGAAGTTAACTTTCCCCAAGTTACCATGCTCATTGGTCTCCAGCGCATGGAGACTCTAGCTTGGTACTCGTTCCATGAGTTACGAAGAACATTGTGCTTCTGGAGACCCACCATGCTTATTGTAAACACTAAGCCTTCTATTCACTTTTTGGTTTTGTTTCTACTTATAAGAAATTTAATTAACAAAGTAGAATATACATTGTCCATGAGGTAATTTTTTAACTTCTTTGATTCCTAGAGAAAATTGTGCTAACAACTGAATTCTCTAGAGAAGTTTTTCTATTTCTATCCTGGTTCTGTCACTTGACTGACTGTATCTGCTTAGATAAGTTATTATCTGAGCTTTATTTCCATTTTTGATTGCTTCACAAAAATGGGAATTACCATACCAGCTACAGTTGAGCCCACTCTTCAAAGGCCATTTGTAGATCACGGTTAATCTCAAGTTTAAAAGATCAGTGAAGACAGTTTATGTACAGGAATCTTCTTTGCTTGAACCAATTGCCCTCTGGTTAACTGGGCAATCCAGTTGCCATCTAAGTTTTTTCCCCTCAAGATGCAATCTAAACCCCAAGAACTGAATTATTCCATGTGCATGCCTCTACGGCATGTTTAGCATCCCTTTTTATTTAGCTACTTTGATACTAGAATAAGAATACTAACCTAATCCTTTCCTTCCTCCTCCTACCTCCTGTATCATCAAGGCTGTCCAACATGTAACAGAACACACAAGCTTTTACTTATATAACTCCTTAAAGTTTATAAAAACCAGCACATACATCTGTGATTCTTACCTGTTAGCAACTTTCAGAATCCCGGAAGACTGCTAAAGCACAGATCGTTGGCCTTAACTCCCAGAGTGTCTAATTTAGTTGATCTAGGGTGGATCCTGAGAATTTGAATTTCTAACAGGATTCTGGAGATCCTGGATTCTGGAGACCATGCTTTGAAAAGCCCTAAGTAACATCTCAAGACCATTTTAAGGAAGCACCTACCTACTAGCAATTACAGGATGCCATGAATGACTGCTCCCCCATACATTGTATTCTTTAGCTGAAGTCATTCCTTTGGGTTTAAACAGCAAGAATCCTACCAAAGTAAAAATAGGCTCTGTGATGAATAGCTCTAGTAGCCATCATCACCATTGTCATTTTATCTCAGATGTTTTTCATTTAGCTTAGCTGGGGATAAGCAGAATTTTTCTTAAAAGCCAGATAGTAAATATTTTTGGCTGTATGGGACATGCAGTCTCAGTTACAACTAGTCTACTCTGCCTTTGCAGACCAAAATAGTCACAGACAAAAAAAAAAAAAAAAGGATTTGGCTATATTCCAATAAACCTCTAGGTTTCCAGGGTATAGTTTGTCAACCTCTGGGTTAACTGGCTCACACTGAGAAGCTTTAAGGAAGACAGAAAATGTAGGGCCTGAGTCCTTTTTTAAAATAGAAGGATCTTAAATGGGATCTAGAAAGGAAGGTGGTCCCTGGGCCACCAATAAGCTTTGAACGATGAGAGTAGAGTCCCTCAGGGAGGGGTTGTGGGGAAGGAGGGGTGGTTCTGAAAGTAAGCATCCTTCTCTGACTTTAATTCCAGTGACCATCAAGCTCACACCTACAGTAGGAAGCTGCAGGGTTCTGCTTCAGATCTGTTTAGGTACAAGTCAAAAGGGAAAGGAAGCCACAAGGCCAGGTGCAGTATATAGCCCCAGGTCATAGGAAGGAGGGGTCATACTCTGGATAAGAGAACTCAATCACTCAATCATGTGGCCACCAGGGCAGCAGGAGAAAGAGGAGCCTGAAGCAAAACAATTAGCAATATTCTGGTATCACTGCACTCCAACACCGGCTCTTACAAGCAAGTAACAGATAAGAAAAATAAGCAGAACAAACACCTCTTTGAAATACTGAAGAGCCCTAAAAGATGTTTTACTTGGATAGATAAAGAAACAAACAAAAGAAAGCAATTATTTGAGAACAGAAAACTGCACAGAGAATGAGCTCAGCCTTTCTTGGAGAAAGAATGCTAGCCCCAAAAATGGTACAGAGGAGCAGAGCCCATGAAGAACCAGGGAGAGTCGGAGCCTCCAGCACCACGAGTAAGCATTCTGCCCTTGGCTTCCCCATCAGGGAAGGAAGTCTCCTGTCCGCCAAGGAAACCCATGCTAACCCACAGCTTCCTAGTTTTAAATCTGGACTTTCAGATGTCTTATCATAACCTCCAATTGGCAGAGGGTCCAAAGTCCTGATGGATTCAGGTGAAAGACACAGACTCACAACCAATGTCATCAAATAGGGTCACTCGGCTGTGTGTGTCCAAAGCCATGTTCTCACTCAAGTCTGTCCTTCCTCCAAAATCTTCAGCCCTTCCACCATTCCACACACCTGGGCATGGAGGCACACATCGTAATACTTAATACAATGTTTTAGCTTCATTTTAGATTTCCATTTTTTTACTCAGTTAACTGACCTGAAGAGAATTATAATATTTGTAATATAATCTAAACTGTCATTTATTGAGTGTGCCACAGAGAGAATTTCAATTTTCTTTCAGATTAGTATTTGCCCACTGAATATTTAATGGAAAAGAGAAATTATTTTCTCCTCTCTTGATTACAAAAAGTTCAAATGGTGCTGTGAGAAATTCAGAAAGGCATTTGTGTTGTTAAATTGTCCTCTCCCTGCCAAAATACTTAGATGGGTATTATCTCAGAACCAAAAATGAATTCTTGACACCCTAATGTTTGCTTTTTTAAGATGGAAAAAACATATTTCAGGTATATGACATTTTAAGTAGGGGTTTGGGAGTGAATCCCTTAGGTAAAGAAATTCAGAGAACCGAATGGCAGGTTTGAGGGGAAAAAACACTGGTCAGGCTCACTCCAACCTTAGAGGGCCCCTCATTTTAAAGAAGTCTAAATCTGTTATAAATAAAACATCTCAAAGTTGCATAATTCTCTAGTTCTAAGCACAGCTAAAGTTAATGACACCAATGACATCAATTTAAGTTTAATTGACCTAAGCCCAATTTTTATGCATACCTATACATTAGATCTATAAAAAAATAAAGAGATAAAGAGATATCCATGTGAGCTATGTGTTTTAAGATACATATGTGGTACATAATTTATATCAATACAAATACAGAACATGGTATAATACCCAACTTAAAAGTCCTAAGACAATTTGAAACATTCAGTAAACACAATGTAGAACAAATTCTTATATTAATGGTGTGCTTGTCTTTCCCTCAATTATTTAACTGCAAGTCATCTGCTACCCTTTGAAACAGTATTAATGACAGTACATTTGCCCCCACACTGTGTACATAGCTAGGTCCTTGTGACTTAGTGATGAGAAGGAAAACCTAAGTTTGCCTTTTTTTTTTTTGAGATTTATTATTTATTTGGCAGAAAGAGAGAGAGACAGTCAGATAGCAAGGAGGGACACAAGAAGAAGTGGGAGAGTCAGGCTTCCCAATGAGCAGGGAGCCCAATGCAGGGCTAGATCCTAGGACCCTGGGATCATGACCTGAGCCAAATGCAGACGCTTAATGACCGAGCCACCCAGGCATGCCCCCCGCCCAGGTTTGCTTTTAGCTACCTAAAATAAGTACATGAAAAGCTCTGATGATCAGATACAGGAAGAGTGGGAACTGTGATGATCAGATACAGGAAGAGTGGGAACTGTGATGATCAGATACAGGAAGAGTGGGAACTGTGATGATCAGATACAGGAAGAGTGGGAACTGTGATGATCAGATACAGGAAGAGTGGGAACTGTGATGATCAGATACAGGAAGAGTGGGAACTGTGATGATCAGATACAGGAAGAGTGGGAACTGTGATGATCAGATATAGGAAGAGTGGGAACTGTGATGATCAGATACAGGAAGAGTGGGAACTGGAGGAAGAAGGACCTAAATGTTCCCCAGCTTGTCAGGGTTCAAAAAATTTAGAAAGTTAAGCAAAAGTAGTCTCATATACCAGAAGATCATTTTTACCTCTTTGAAAATAATTCATTTTACTTCATCGATGAGGTACCTAGGGGTTGTATGGCACCTTAGCAGTCCAAACGTCAGGGACCTCTGGGTGTTAGTGTGGCTTTAATGTTCTCATCTGATGTACGTTCCACAGAGTGACGGGTACTCTGGCCCACTTCTGAACAGACTTACTCTGATAGACGTGGGGAGAAAGACCCGCACTCAGCCAGGGTGAGTCAGCTGGTCTGCCCTGCTTATCTGTAAACACTCATGAGCAATACAGCACGCAGCATTCAGAGTTTGGGGTTTTCCCAGCTTTGCTGAAATATAATTGACAAACCTGAGACTATTCAAGGTGTAGAACACAATGATATATATGTTGCAAAATTACCATAATCGAGTTAATAAATCCATCTCACAGAGTCACCGTGTGTGTGTGCATGCCAAAAGATCAACTTTAAAGAAGCCCTACAGTACATGTTACCAGATTTCAAATATTATATGGACCAACCATCTCTGTTCAAGTCACAACAGGAAGATTGCTGCTAGGGAGAAAATGATCTATAGGATGCCATGCTGGTGTGCACGTGCACACGCGCGCATGCGCGCACACACACACACCCCTCACACACACAAATCCATTCTTTGATTTATGTGCTTTCATACAGGTTCAGAGAAACAAATATTCAAGTCAAATCGCGGATAAGTGGTTTGACAGAAGTTCATAGAAAAAAATTGTTGTCGTTTTGACTCTCTGAGCCAAAACCAATTTTGACTTTTTTCCCTTAAAGCAAAGGCCAGGTTTTTTTAAAAGATTTTACTTATTTTTCAGAGAATAAGAGAGGAGAGAGAGAGAGAGCACACAAGCAGGGGGAGAGGCAGGCAGAGGGAGAAGCAGGCTCCCCGTTGAGCAAAGAGCCCAATGTGGGGCTGGATCCCACGTACTAGAATCATGACCTGAGCTGAAGGCAGACCTTTAGTGACTGAGCCACCTAGGCGCCCCACAAATGCCATTTTATATGGAATCAGAAGCGTGGTCTGTAGTTTGAGTGGGGCAATGACTACATTCTGTCTCTATTCCCTTCCCCCTCGAGCATACCATGCCTCGAAACCCGGCTCCTACTTTTCCCCAGTAATCAGACTACAGATTAATTATTTAAATAAGCATTTAACTAAATCAAGTAAGTGAAGAAGATTGGAAAGGGGGGCGATCAAACCTGGAAACTGTGTCATAAAATGACAAAAGCAACTAACAAAGCTCACCTTAGAAAACCCTGAGTGGGATGAGATGAATATATTTCAATATCTGAAAAGGCCACAATACAGACAAAACAGATTTGCTCTGCTGTCGTACAGTAGGATGAGAGTCCATGTGAAGGTGACTTTGGTTTAATACATAATGAATGACTAGAGTTATCTAGTAATAAGATACTTTTATAATGTAGGTAGCATCATTTCACTAGAAATATTGCAAGAGAGTCTGTATAACTTAGTCATTTATACTATAAAAAAGATCAAAATATATGCCTTAAGACTCAAAAGAGTTCATTCTGGTTCACCTTTACTTCTTATCCTTGAATCTTCTCCATATATCCCCTGATTCAGGGGTGATTCAGATGGCAAGGGTACACACCTACTGACAGATAAAGCCTTCCTTTGGGAGGAAGATGGAGCCAGGCTTCTATTTCTCACAGCATGGTTTCAGGCCATCTGCCTCAGATTATGTGACTTCATTATTTAAAAACAAAAACAAACAAAAAAACATACAGATTCCTCGCCGCCCTCCATCACCAACCTCTTGCACTCATTTGTCTGGGATGACCCAGGAGTCTACATCAGTGAATTCCTCAAATTACTCTGACGCATATTACAGTCTGAGAAACACTGAACAAGATGAACACAAAAGTCTTTCTGATGCCAAGAAGCTATGACAAAGGACAGTAGGATAGATCCCCAGTTTCCCCACAAGGATTGATTCAATTCAGGGCTATAAAGATATTTTAAGTGAATAGACATCTGTAAGCTTTGGGGTATGATAACATAAGATTTGCTTCTTTATATGGAACAGTACACTTTTTACAATGTCTATTCCCTCGATAGGATTTCCAGAGACTGTGACAAGTTAGGACACTCCTACCTTACATCAACACATTCCCATAACCGTTTCAAATAAAACACACCAAGTATCATCATTATTGGAAAATGCAGATTTGCTTTCTTGGATCTAACAATTTAAAAACAGAAAATACTGAACTCTACTTTAGAGACTTTTGGAGAAACACCTGGTTAAACATACTGAGAGAATCAGGTCCACCCTGAGTCATGGGGTCTTTTCAGTCAGGATATTTAGGGTCCAAAAGAATCTGATCCTGACATCCCTTTCAACCTTACCCCCCACTTCCTTGGTCACAAATCTTATACACAGGTGACTTAACAGACATGAGAAACCACAAGTCAAATCCCAAGAATGCTGAAGTCCCCTTGTACAATTATGCATGGGACTGTAGAGTTCAGATGGTAAGGACACTAAAGCAAGTTAGCAAGGATTTACTGAGTCCACACTTTATATACCTAGTATTATAATGTTAGAGTTCAAAGAGAGAGAGAGAGAGATAGTCAAATCAAACTTTGGGGGAAAAATAAGATTACTTCATACTCATCCCTATAATTTTCACTGTGAGGATACACCCCCCCTTACCAAGAAGTAATGTCCATGCCTTACGTATTCTTCCTTATAAAGTTTATTTTCTCAAAAGTCTTCCCCTTTATCCTTCACAGGAAAAATAGATAGCCTAATACTCAAGTCTGCCCAGAAAAGCAAATCCAGTCTTCTAGAAATCTCTCCATGGGAGAGAATCTTTAACATGGGATTCAAATATAGGGGTATCACCCTGGATTTACTGACCGTGTACTGGGATTACCACTAATGGGTACAGGCCAACTTTCTCATCCAAGATGGGTCAACTTAAGGTAGTCCAGTAATTTTTAAATTTGGACCAAGAGGCAAAAGTGAGAGTTATAGGACATTAGAGTTACCAGAAGCCATGTATCCAGCCCTGTGGAGGAAGTTAGTTTGCAGAGAGAAGCAGAAAAGAAGAGCTCGGTTTTTTCTAGACCCCGAATCCAGTTATGGTGAGGCATGCTATATGTTCGTCCTTCTAACACAGTGATTGGGAAAAGAAAATCTAATAGGTTCCTTTCTGTGTCCCAGTCTGAATGATTTTTTCTTTCTTTTGAGCAAAAGGGGTTTATAACCAATAGAGAATATAAACAAATCTACAAGTCTTGTTGGATACAGGTCCTGATTCCCCCATTCAACATGCATTTGGTTATCCTTTTCTCAAGGTTGATGGAGAATCCTGTCAATATGTAGATCCATTCATAATGTAAGGTCAGAAACTAATTCCTGCTACTAAGGGAATATTCTTGGTGGAAATCATTAGCACTTGAAAAATGCTTTTTGTTTTTAAATGTAGGTCAGAATAAAGGATTTTTGGAAAGAGTCGGAAAATAAGAAGGGGTTAAGAACTAATGCTCTGGTCAATGTCTTCTGTTGTAACTCACATGTATATTCAGAGCCCTGTGATATAGTGAAATCTTATAAAATCCCAACTCTCTTAGTCTCTGTGCCCATGTTAAAATCCATATCCTATTAAGATGTTTTCCTTACTAGGGAAAGAACATCTTTAATCTTAACCAAAAAAAAAAAAAAAAGGAAAGAAAAAAAAGAAAAAAAAACCTTGAAAATTCACAACAGAAATGGAACACAGTATCATTATGTGTCCGTAGACAAAATAACAGAGTGAGTATTTATAGGAGGGTGGGCACAAAGGGATGGCCAAGGGGAGAAGGGAGGTAAAGACAACATAAGTCTAGAAAGAATAAGAGGGGGAGAGAAGAGAAAGGGAAATTGGAAAACTTTCAGAATGCAAATTAATGGTTAGAAGATACTTTATAGCTACCTGATGTTTATTGACACCCTGGAGGCTTATTTAATGCAAGATCTTTCTGATCTGGATTTAAATAAGCACCAAACTAAATTAGCAGAAGAAAAACTATGGATGGCTTGAAGACGAATAGCAATGGAATGGAATATAAACCTAAAGCTAACATTAACCAAATAGATGAAAGGAGTTGGTCTTAAGAAAAAATGAAAGTCAAATAGGAAGACTCAAGTTTCTTTTAGTCCTCCCATCCATCCATCCACCTCTGTCAGCACTGAACACATTATGCTTCAGACCCTGGGCTCACGCAGAAAATACAGACATGGACCAGACAGCCCCTGCCTGTAACCACCACCCCCTAGAAGAAAAAGGAAGATGTGAACAAAAATGACTCACTATCCAAGATAGTCTGAGTGTCAAGAGTGACCTAAAACATTCTTGGGATTCAGAGCAAGGAGAAACCATTTCCTGCTAAGAACTTCATGGTGAAGGTGACATAGGAATGGGACCTTACAGGATGATTTCACTTTCAAATCCTCTCATCCAAAATTAGGGGACCCCAGAGGATCAAATAAAAATCCCTCTGTACAGTTTCAATGGTTCCTAATACTCTGAGAGTGTCATAATTGACTTGTTTCCTTCCATTTCCAGCTCTGAAATCATGGAGGTTTTAAAGGATTTCTGCTTGACTTCTTTTCCACCCCCCTTGATCTAAATTTCTTCAGAGGAAGGACTATAACATGTGTTTTTAAATTTTGTTTTGATAGCAAGACCAGAAGGATCACTTCTGTACTACTTGTGACCATTTAGTCTCAGACACTACATCCAGAATCCAACTTTCCTGAATAATTTTCCCAGGTGCCACATTCTCATAAAAACCCTATCCAAATGGCATTCTGACCCAGAAGAGGCTCAAGAACACAACAGAGCCCCTCATGTTCTTCAGAACTGTCAGAATCTGGCCAACAGGAAGACCTTCCCACCATACTCCATTCATGTCTGTTTCCTCTCAGGAGGGGCTCCAGAGCAGCTGAAATCAGGGTAGAGGTGGAGAGGCCCTCCCCCCAAAATGCCAAGTGGATTTTTTAAATGAATAGAGAATTCTTCAAACCCAGTCAAAAATATTTGTTGAAAAATGGATATTTGCCCATAGGCTGAAGAAGAAGAGGCAGTTCTTTCCATCCCTTAATACGAGGTCTCCACCACAAAATTAAGTCCCCAGTAGAAGCAGTAAAGAGACAGCATAAATGAAAAAGTATATTACTCTTCTTACTGCATAATTTTAAGAAATACAACACGGATGAGAGAGAAATCATAGGCATCAAAGTGTCATCAGCCTGGTCATATGCAACCCTAGAAGATTAAAGCCCATGTGAGAAAAGAACTCATGGGAGAAAGAAACAGGAATTCAAGATTTCTGTACCTTACCAAGTTAACATTCACCCAGATAAAATAAACTTATTTAAGGATAAGAAGAAACTCAGAAGTATTTTACCCAAGTACACCTCATTAGGAAAGTACTTGGGGCAGGGAGAGACTGTTAAAACCACAAATGATCCAGAAGAGATTTCAAGGTTGAGGAAAGATTAACATTAGATGATACAATGGTAAAGAACACTGTAATAGATTGATAGGATTACACCTACAGGGGTTCAGGATGGGCCTTATAGTGGTCTAGAAGGTGTGAGTAGGAATCTCAGAGACAACTATCTAAAAGGTTTTAATATAGTCTCACAGCCCTCAGTTTACAATGTACTTGTACCAACAGGCATTGATTGAGGAAAAAGAGGGAAAAGAGAACAGCATTAGTGGCTGAATGGACCATACTGTACTGTTCTCTTGGGTCAAGTCTATATTATATACCAAAATAGGGTTGAAGAAGTCCATCCAAAGTAACCAATTTATCCTGACTTTCCTGATTTTAGCACTGAAAATGTGAGGAATTGTCCAGATAGATGTATCCTCCATTCCTCAGGAATCAACTCAGTCCAGACAAACCAGAAGGCTGGTCAACCTGAGCGCCTAAATCCAGATGAAGCAGTCCTCAACAAATATCCAGAACAACCTATATGCAGAATGACTACGTCTAAAGTAAGACAATAGAAATACTTAAAGGTCTAATCCAGATCTCAGCTGGGGCAGGTAAGGTCAGAGGGATTCCCCCCACCAAGTACATTTGTCAATACCTGGAGACTTTTCAGTTGTCACAACTAGAGGAGGGATGTTACTGGCATCTAGGAGCTAGAAGCTAGGTATTCTGCTAGACACAAGACAACGTTCACAACAAAGAATTATTGGGCCCCAAATATCAGTAGTATCCAAGTCGCAAAACCTAGGTTTAAAAGACAAAAAACAAGCATAAAAGTTATAACATTAAATAAAAGATACTCAATTGCCTTATGAAACTGTCAGATTGGACTTAAAGTAGACCCTAACTACAGTCTACTTGGAAGAAACATCCATAAAGTCAAGCAAGAAAGAAATTTTATGTAAAGAAATGGACAAAGGGATATCAATCTAGTACAGAATATGATGGGGGAAAAAAGGCGAAATGGCAAGCAACTTGGTCCTACAGAGTAAAAACCTTGAACAAGATAAAGTCGATATGAATAATAAAAGGTACAACTTTAAAGACAAATTAATCCTAAACTGTAAAATCTAAATATTGGTTAAATACATTTAAAAAATTAAAAATGCAAAAATTTAATAAAGCATATAATTGTGAACTTAAAACTCTGCAGATTAGTTAATTCTAGTTCAAAATATAAAAGAAAAATCTAGAGAAATTAAGTACAAGAGAGCCTTAAATCTTTGAGAGAATATAGTTTTTAGTAAGTTCTCATAAGGTATATAAAAAGTAATCAAGTATTTGTCCAAAAAGAAAACATTAAAATTTATAGTTGATATTTTTAGGCCATATTCTCTGGTTATAAGGCAATAAAAGTGCAGTAAAAGCTTAAGCGACAAAAGTATCTTAACTGCTTCCGGACATTTTGTTTAGAGGACCCATATAGCTCAGGATAAAATTAAAAGAAACATTAAAGATTTTCCCAAAAGCAATTAATTCAAAAGAAAGTATATCATACGAAAACTTACAGCCTACAATAAAAACTATATAGGAAAAAATGTATAATCTTGAAATTCTCCATAATTAAAAACAAAACTAGAACTAAGAACCTATTTAGAGAGAGAGAGGGAGTAGTGAGCTCAAAAAGAAAAATTAACTAAACGCTGAAATTTATAAACTAGGAAACAAAATTATTAGAAATAGATGCAAACCTAGATATTTCAAGACCTAATACACTAGAAAAAGCCTTTTGTTTTTCTGATAATGAAAAAAAGGAGCAAAAATAAAGACATCCAGACCCAACTTTGAGGTTTCAAGCAGAGATACAGAGGAAAGAAATTGTCCTTGAAACTCTAGTGTTGTATGAAAGTGATAAATCACTACATCACACCTGAAACTAATAGTGTATGTTAACTAGCTGGAATTTATATAAAAATCTGAGGGGAAAATAAACTGGGAAGCAAATTTTGGGGTCCTAGAAAAAATGGATTGTCAAATACAGCCTACTAAAATTTAGTTAGAACAAGTAGTAAGAATATGTCAATAATCATAGAAAAGATTAGAAAATTAGGAATCTAAACTTTAGGAAATCAAAAGCTGTTCTACATAGAATAAAATGGAAGACTAATTCAGTTCTGAATCAGAAAAACTATTATCAAAAGTCAAAAGGCATAAGTATGCACGTCTTACTTATGAATAAAAATTCTCAATACAACTTTATAAAACAGTCTGACAATATGTGATACACAGTACATTATGAAGAAGCTGAATTTATTCCAGGGATGCAATAGTGTTTCAATATTAGGAAATATATTAACATAACCCACATCAAAAATAAAAGTAGAAAAAATAATTGTATCTACGGATTCTGAAAAAAATTTATAAATTCAGACATGCCTAGTAAAGATTAAGTAGAATGATTATAAGTGAATGACATAATTAAATTCATCAAAAACCAACTGCAAGACAAACCATAAGAGACTCAATCTCAGGAAACAAACTGAGGGTTGTTGGAGAAGAGGGGAATGGGAGTGATGGGGTGGCTGGGTGACGGACACTGGAGAGGGTATGTGCTATGGTGAGTGCTGTGAATGGTGTAAGACTGATGATTTACTGACCTGTACCCCTGGGGCAAATAATACATTATATGTTAACAAAAAAAAAAAAAAGGGGGGGGGGAAGAAACCATCACAGGGGCCTGACTTGAGGGCCTGTTAAAAAAAAAAGTAAATACAGATATATGAATACATAAATAATAAAAAGCTTGATTCTGTAAAAAAATAAAGGTTTTAGTTGATTTGTGATTTAAAAAATAATAATGATTAATGGAAGTACCATGCACTGAAATGGTAAAATAATTATTTCAGGAATGCTCAATTGCAAATACTATGAAGAAATATAGCTGGTAACATCAGATACATAAGTCTGGTACTGACGAGATGTTTGGAAGAAAAATATATCTATAAGAGTAATCAACATAAGGGTCTAACCTGGAAACAGAAACAACTATTAAACAGTAGCTACCTGAATAATCAAAGTGGAACACAAATTCTCCTTGATTAAAAAAAAAATGGCTCCATCAAGCCAACAGTTCAAATTCTGAATACAACTAAAGAAAAAGTATCCATCAGAAAGGTTCTTATGGAAGTATATAATCTCAAAAACAACAAAAGAGAAGAAAAACAGTACAGGCACAGAAAGAGACAATCCAAAAGGAAGATTCTTGGCCCCATTCAATAACTATCATAGGAAAACGGTAGTCTACCCTTCCCAATCATCAGTGGAAAGTATATCTAGTGCATATAGATGTAAATTAGGCTTAGTTAAAAGCTGCTAAATATAAAAAATGGTAAAGTTAACTATCCTTGTTCTCGTCTATGCTTACCAAGCATTAGGGCAGTTCTTCCTCCTACCAGTCAATTTTTAACTCCTTATTAAATATAATATTAAAAAGACAACCACAAATAGCACACGCAACAAAACCAAATTATTTAAATTACAAATTAGTAATTGGAAAGTAATCCACAATCACTCTTAGTATTTAAGATTTACTTGGTAGTTTCAGTAAATGCAGTAAGGTGAAAAATTAACATATGAACATTGTAAGACAAAAAAAAGTCTGTATGATTTTATAGCTAGAAAACTCATGAGATGCAAGTAAAAAAATAAACATCATGCTAAAAAAAAAGTTTGGTAGGATAGATAGATAGATGCCAGACGAACATATAAAAATAAGTAGCTTTTCTCTATTCTAGCAATAAGTAACCACAAAAGTAAAAGGATTTATAGTTATAATTTTTAAAAAGCCAGTAAATACTTAGGAGCAGATTTTAAAGGAAAAGCATGTAACTTGTAGGAGTAAAACTGAATAAGAAAATAAAAGAATATTAAAAATAAATAAGACTGGTATACTGTGCTTATATATGGAAGCTTCATTATAACAGAAATGTAATTTTCCCCAAATCAGTATGCAGTTAATTCAATTCTAATCAGGAAAAAAAATATGAAAGGACAAATGTGCACGAATAGAGAAGACAGGAAAAATAAGCATGAAAGCTAACTTGCTTTTCCAGATTAAAAAATTAAACAATTCGATATTCAAACAATAGAGACACTTTCTTCATTCAAAACAAAAATGGACCCCATCTTAAATTTAAAATTTTATCTGGATTAAAGGCTTTAGTTTAAAAACTATGTAACAAATATGGTGAAAGAAAAATAAAGGTGGCTATTGTACAATGAAGGGTTAAGGGAGACTTTACGACTGAAAACAGAGAAACTGATATTTTAAAATACTGAAGGACTGGGATGCCTGGACGGCACAGTTAAGCCACGAACCCTTGGTTTTGACTCAGGTCATGAGATCAAGTCCAATCTGGCTCCACACTCAGACTCAGTCAGTGCTTGACATTCTCTCTCCCTCTCCTCCTCGTGCTCCTCCTCTCTCTAAAATAAGTAAACCTTTTAAATACTGAAAAATTTTTGGAAAATTCAAAGTTAAAATGTGCGCATCAAGAATTCTTATAAAATGCCAAGAAAATGGGTGATTCAAGAGGAAAAGAAGCTACAAGTAAAGGATATAAATGGGCAATTTGTGGAAAAAATGGAAATGGGCAACAAACAAAGCTTCTCATAGTAATGAAAATTTAGTTAAACACAAAATAAAGTAATAATGAATCATCATTTACATCAGACTAGTTTAAGTGAAAGGTGCTGTAGTGTTGATGTTTGTGGGAATGCTGGGAAAAGGGATGCTCATAAATTGTGTGTAGAACTTAAAGTACTAGGACTTTTTGGAAAACAATGTAATAACATTGGTTAAAATTTAATAAAGCTTTAACACAGCACTTCTGAATTCTTCCTGAAAACCTTCTCCAAAATTGTTAGGAACAGACAAAAACTAGAAATAAATTATTTGTCAGTAGAAGAATGGCTGGGTACATTCACACCATAAAATATTATGTCGTCATTTCAGAAAATGAGTTAAAGCCACCACATGAGAGATCTTTATGTACTGAGGAAGACGACACAGAAAAAAATATTCCTTGTATTCTTTAATTCCCACAAAGTCTCAAAAAAAAAAAAGAAAAAAGTAAAAAGCCCAGTATACTTTTATGGGCTCATTATATGAAGAGAAAAAATCCAAGAGGACACACATCAGACTGTTCTGTGGGTTACTGGAAAATGTAGGGCACATTGATATTTGTAGACTGGGAAAAGGGACAAACTGGAAAAATAAAGGTGACCAAAAAATAGGATTACACTTACAAACCTTATGTAAACAAAACCGAACTGAAAACTAAATTTATGCTATTAAGTGAATTCCTTCTACCTTTTCGCACTAAGACAACTAGTAGTAAAGAAATAGAGTGACTCCACTTAACAAATGATGAGGAAGGTTACATTAGATCAGACCAAAAAATCCATTGTCATAATGAGGTTTTTTTTTTTTTAAAGGATTTACTTGAGAGTGTGTGCACACATGTGAAGGGGGTAGGGGCAGAGAGGGAGGGACGGGAAGACTCCCCACTGAGCAGGGAGCCTGATTTGGGGTTCTATCCCAGGAATCCGGATCATGACCTAAGCCGAAGGCAGGCACTTAACCGACTGAGCCACCCAGACGCCCTGTCATGATGGATCTTACTAGTGAGCAAAATCTTTGGCTTTTTCAAATGTCAACCTTAAGAATTGGAGCTGTCCCTCTTTTTTTTTTTTTTAAGATTTTATTTATTTGACACAGAGAGAGATCAGATCACAAGTAGGCAGAGAGGCAGGCAGAGAGAGAGGAGGAAGCAGGCTCCCCGCCGAGCAGGGAGCCCGATGCGGGCCTCGATCCCAGGACCCTGAGATCATGACCTGAGCCGAAAGCAGAGGCTTTAACCCACTGAGTCACCCAGGCGCCCAAGCTCTGCCCCTCTTAACAGATGACCTAGTCCTAGGCAATATCTTGTTCAGCCTTCTCATTTGTCAGATGAGAAAACGAAGGTCCAGCAGGTTTTCAGTACTTTTCCCGAGTTACAGAATTCCACAGTGCCGGAATGGACCCAGAAGCTACTCCCTTCTCCAGAATTTCCTCCAATACTCTGCCTTGTTCCTTGTTACTCTACAAGGTCCCTGCCACCCAGGATTTGGAAGAGTTCTTTCAGGACTATACCAACATAGAAGGAAAAAATGGAATCAAGAAAGTAGAAAGACCTTGCCCACCTAGATGGAGGTATTTTCTTGTTTCTTAACAAGAATTGTGTCATTTTGTTGAGAATTCTTGTATCAGACTCTGTGGATCATAGGGCCTACCAGAGCTCTGCCCATTGATACATGTAAGTAACGCCCCATCCCAATCTTTACACACCCACATGATACCCTTACACATGAGCTTTTGTTCAAATGCTCATGCCCCAATCCCAAAGCCAATTCTCTAACTCGGCGTCAGCATTATGCACACATCCAGCAATTATTTACTACTTCTACGTGAGTCCCAAAAATCTGAAAATACTTAAATGCACTCTCTCACCCCCTGATAATGGAACAGATCCAGTTGACACAAGTTAACTAGTTTGCCTAATGATTAGTATTAATGAAGCCCTGTCACAAATTCAAACCCTGCAAATAAGGGTCAGTTTTTTGTTTCCCTTAAAGATGCTAAAACTTCAACTTTAGTGATCTGTGTGCCTTCCTTACCAAAAATACCAGGCAGGAGACCATGGATCTCTCGTTGCCAAGCCAATACCTCTCCTAGAGAAATGAAGTAGGTGGAAAGTGTAACTACAGCATGCCAAAGAAATCCCTTTCCTATTTTCAGCTACATAGTAGAGACATGTGACTAACATCCAGCTCGCCCAAGCAGGGTAGTTCCCTCTAATCTCATCAACAAGTACGGACTCCTTACGCCAAGTAGAAGTACTGGTGAGGGTCCATAGGAGTACTACAACTCTGCCCCCTGGAAAAGTTATTTGACTTCCCTAGGACTTTTTTCATCTACAAAATAGGTTTGGGCTCTAATGAAGCAAACTTTGCCAAGTGGTTAGTTTAGTGCCTAGTGCATATAAGCACTTCGACTATTAGCATTTATGGAAAGTCTTTGTGTTGTGCAGCCCTATTGATAAGCATTGTGGAGCTCAAATAAAAAATACAAAAATCACATATGAAATGGACTTAATTGCTGGACTTATGTGGCACACATTCTGACTTCTGTTGAGCCCTAGAAGGGAGAAGAACTAGAGGGATTGGTTTCTTCAATCCTGTAAGGAAGAAGTGGTCTATGACGATATTAAACTTTTAAGTATGAGTCAAGGTTAGGAAATGGAAGAAATAATGAGAACTGTTTTTCCTCAGAAATTTCAAGAAAATGACTTTGCAGCTGAATTGTCCAGAGCAATGGTTGTCAAGCTAAGTGAGGATCACCTGGATGGCTTGTTAAAGCACTGATTGCCAGCCCCTCTCCCACTTTCACACTTGGTAGGTCTCGGCTGGGGTCCAAGGACTTGAATTTCTAACAAGTTCTCAGGTGCTACTCCTGCCACTACTGGTCTAATGACCACACTTTGAGAACTACCGCTCTCAATTATTTGCCTCAGTTTCCCCATTTGCTTTAATAAAGACCTGAGTGGGGAAGAATGGATACTATATACAGAGAGTCCTCCTGAGCAAAGAGCATTTTTCACATGCCTCCTCAAATTTTGCCATCATCGTTTACCATACTCTATGGCCTTCAAAGTTAAGTCAACGGGCAGCTTTTTAAGATAAAAACACTCTCTTGAAAAGGTGGTAAGGGAGACAAATGTGATTAATCTCCTTTCATTTGGGGCTTTGCAGAAAAATGACTCTGGTGTTTCACTATAGATTTTGACATGTAGCCAGAGTTTGGCTCTGAAAGTGAGAGCAGCATCCCTGCTCCAGGAGACCTCAGAAGCAGCAATTAACATTCAGACAGGCCCACTCAGACTCCACCAGTAGCCCAGATTCTCATCCCCCCAGGAATATTGATCTCAAGAATCAATTTTGCTTATAAATAAAAGGGGGTGAAAAGATCATTAAAGCATATGAGATTTGGTTTAAGTGCAGAACAATTATGCTATGTGAAGAGATTATGATAGTTTGAAGATCAATCATTTAGAAATTTTTTATTTGGACTTGGAGAAATCTTAGGAACCAAGAGGTGACACATCTTATGAGATTATGCAAGCTTTTCCAAATATGGGCTGCTTGTTCAGGAAATATAATAAATGGTACAATATGGATTCTTTGTAACACTTATGGGACCAAATGTCCATTGGTTTAAGAGCCAACACCCTGTTGAAAGCAGAAGATCACTCCACATAAAAGTTGGCCAAATGCTCTAGAACTAGGTACCTCTTTACCAGTCTCTTGCTTCATTTTCCCACTCGCCCACACAGGGTGCTTCCTACAAAGCTCCATGAGATGATCAGCCACCACTGCCCATAATAAAAAGAATGCCAATGTCCAAGTAATATTATCTCTGGAAGCCTCCAAATTCTAGCCTTTAGGGCTCCAGAAGCTACAGGCATCAGGAATTAGGGCATTCCTCTCCAAACTATGCCCCATTTGTACCTACTTTGTTGATCCAAGAGCATCTTAGCAACTCTCTTGAAACATATTAGTTTGTCTCCTCCACTGTAACCAAACACCATGGACTGGGTGGCTTAAACAGAAATCTGTTTTCTTACAGTTCTGGAGGGTAGGAGTCCAAGAACAAAGTATTAGCAGGTTTGTTTTCTTCTTAGACATCTCTCCTTTGCTCATACATGGCTGTCTTATCTTGATATGTGCACACATGGTCTTTTCTCTCTAGGTGTACCCCTGGTACCCCTTCTGCTTCTAAGAATACCAGCAAAAATGGCTTAGGACCTTACACTAGTGGCCTCATTTTAACTTAATTATTCCATTAAGGACTCGAATATAGAAGAGAAACTGATGTTGGTGTAGGTATGTGCTGGGGATAAGGACATTATCTGCATCAACCAAGAATGAACTGTTAATGCTGACTTAAGTTAGATACTAGCACTTGGAGATAAAAGTCTTCCTGTCTAGTCATGTAATCTAAACCTCTTTTACAAATTAAAAAAATGCCCAGATTGATCAGGGGACTTTCTCAAGATCTTAATGATAAACAGTGATAAATCTGACTCTCCCAATACTGTTCTTCCCTGCCACACTTTGCTGCTTTCTAGAAGGTTCCTTGAGTACTCATTCATGGGAGAAACCTATCTTCTCTATTTGCAGTGCTCACGCCATCATAGACAGAACTCAAGGTATGCTGTTTCTGAGGAGACCACTCATCAAAAACTCTCATGTTCTCCTACAAAATGCTTCAGTGGGGCCAGGCATTTAGAAAAATGAAGGAAATCCCTTACCATACACTTATCGGTCCCACATACCTGTATGATACAGAGAAGAATTGTGAAGTGCATTCTAAAAACAAGTAACAGTAGCTCAGAAGGTTTCCAGTTAGAACTCAGTTAATTCTTCATCTTGTGGGCAACCTTCCCCATTAATTCACTTTACCAATCAGGAAAAATATATATTGTTTATTCTGAAGTGTCTAGAAATCTGAGGCAGAGAAATTATTTTTAACCCAAAGGCTCAGCTAATTGCCTCAATTGTCCAATTATGTCAATCTTTTTAAAAGGCCTTAAAGTCTCAGACATTCCCAAATTGGCAGGCCATTAGCAATGTCTGTGTCATACAGCCTTTCACTTTGGCACCAGAGGCCCCCAACCCCCACTCCTGTCAATCAACTGCCCTTTCCTTTCCTCAGACTGACACAGAGTATAGAATGACTAAGTGATTCAAGCTACTCATCCAAGAATTGGAAGACCCAGAATAATGACAATGAAATTGTTAATTTAATATGAGGTTGCTAACTCCATGTATCTCAGATATAGAGCCCAGCACAAATTATGCATACATTATAGGCCATATAGCTATTAAGACAAGTTTTCTAAATTAATGGCATCAGGGAGGACAAAATTAGTGTTATACAGGCTTCTGTTCAGAAACTATCAAAATGTTCTATCAACTAATCAAAACCACTTCAAAGTTGCCTACTAGCACAAAGCTATGTAAATTTAGTAACTTTGAAATCCTTTTGAATGATATTAGACACATGATTTAGCTTATGGTTGCCCCTTCTCCCCGCCAGTTAGCAATGCCCTCTCCTCCTCCTCTCCTTTAGTCAAGAGCTATTCTTCTGCATTAATTCATTTTTTTGTCTAGTATTTATTGAATATATACCAGGTATATTTCTAGTCAGTTGGGACATAGCACCCTTAATTAGCTCAAAACACCCTCTTCTGAAAGGGACTTTGCTATTCCTGCAGCCTCAAGCTGAAGCAGTTTTTATGTACAAGTGGTTGTGATTTACTCCATAGGAACTCACTACCCTGCCTACAACTAGTTAAACCAGAGAGAGCTCTGCAATTGTTCGGTAGGAGACAGGGATACTCAATATTAGACAATAATGTATAAACCCAATGAGAGGGACTTTTAATTTAAGAGACATGTATTCAAAAAAAAAAAAAAAAGGAAAACTAGAGACACACACACCAAGAAAAGAGACTAATCAGAAGCCACAAGATGTTGGAAACCACAACCTAATGGAAGCTTTGAAGCAGCAGAAGCCATGATCTAGAGCTGCTAGCAGAAAGTAAAGCAGCCACAAAGAACACAATCCAAAGAAATTATTTCACAACAGCAGCCACTGAACATTGTTATTATAACCTAAAGGTTAAAGGACATTCTAGTTGTCCAGTAGGACTACAGACACAATCACCTTTTTGTCCTGTTATTCCCTTGGTATTCTTATAAATCCTAAAGAAATCTGAGGGGGTCTCTTTTACTCTTAGAGGGCAGGACCTGTCTGGTGGCCAATGGGAGGAAATACAGACACACGAAAGATGATAATATAGGACCTAAGTGAGTACTTAGAAACAACTTGTGAGAAACGACTTAAACCAAGGATCAATTCTTTCTTGGGCGGAGTCTTGAAGTAGAAACTGGAGACATGGAAAAGGGACATTTGAAGCAAAAATTGGGTGTGAGGCTACTGCAGCATGAAAGTCTGTTGAGTTGAGGAAACTGCTTTTTCTGAGCTGGAGTGAATGCTGAACGTGAGTATGACCAGAGAGGAGTTTGGGGATCGTTAGTGGCTGACGGTCAGATGACCAAAAGAAAGTGCTTGTTTTTATCCAAAACCTATGGGGGGCTATTAAAGAACTTTAAATGAAGGAAAGGGACCACCATATTTACATTTTAGAAAGTTTCTCCTGCCTGGATTAAGATTTTATTTATTTATTTGACGGAGATAGCGAGAAAGGGAACACAAGCAGGGGGTGGGGAAAGGAAGAAGCAGGCTTCCCTCTGAGCAGGGAGCCTGATGTGGGGCTCAATCCCAGGACCCTGGGATCATGACCTGAGCCGAAGGCAGACACTTCACGACTGAGCCACCCAGGCACCCCTCCTGCCTGGATTCTGAGAAGGAACTCTAGTGTGGCCAGAATGGAAACAGGGCATCTAGTTGGAAGATAAAGTCTAATCTGGTGAGTTGCTTCACAGTGGGAAAGAGAGAGGAAGGGATACGTATCAGGGAAATATATTAAAGAGGAAGCAGGATTTGCAAAATTTGGTGATGTAGTGAAGAGATGTAGGGGAGAGTGCTAAAGTGACCCCACTAGGTTCTAGCTTGACCTCTGAAAGGATGGTTGTACAAACCATAGAGTCTAACAGGACACTAGAGTGAGTGCGTATGAGTGAGGAAGAGGAGGAACTCAGGTTTGAAGAGAGTAAATTCAATAGATCTGTGGGACAATTAGTCAGAAATGTCAAGTAGATAACCCTGAGTTAGGAGCTCAGCAAAAAGATGTAGGTTTATGGAACCATCATATAGAAAGTAATCAAAGCTAGGCATTTCTGTACAATGATTGTAAGATTGCACAGAAAATGGAAGTGGCCAACTATGGAGGTGGGGTCCAAGAGAACAGCATAGTCTAGAGGACAAAAGGCAGAACCTAGAACAGAGCAGGTGGGGTCAGCCTGAACTCCTCGGCAAGTCTTCCTTTATTATTCCAAGCCACACCAACTTCTTTCCAAAGTGCCGTAATAGTGACCTTCTTACCTTATTTAGTAAGGTCAACTATGTATCATTCTCTCATTGTTTCCATGTATGAAAATCTCACATCTGCTCTGTGTAGACACGGCCTCATGCAGCATGTACGTGATCTTTTAGGTGAGTGATAATGAAGGAAGACTCTTCAAAGCCTAGAAACCTGAATGATTCTCCAATTCTGCCCCAACAAGATATGCAACCTTGAGAAAAATGTTAAAGTCGGCTATCATTGAATTGAAACTATTCTATGAGTTGGCATAAGGCAAAGTACTCTACGTACCTCTTAATATTTTTGACATATTTCTATGCGAGGGCTACGTCTTCCTGCTACAGAGATTATATTAAAGCAAGGCGTAAAGAGGTTAAGCAATTTGTCACAAGTTAGCAACAGCAAGACATGTTTAACCCAAAATTTGTTTTAAACCCGAAGTCCTGTTCCTTCCTTTGTTCAGTCATTCTTCTTGGTCAGATTGCTGTATCCCCTCTACCCTCAGCATCCTCATTAGTAAAATACAGAAAAATGCCTATTGTCTTTTTGATAGGGTTATATCAACAAGCTTTGAACAAGCTACTTCATATGGTGATACATTGAATATTATGAGGTATGGCAGAGAACTAATGCACATCAAATAGCCCTGGGCTCCTCTCCATTTCGCAGCCCCTATTCAGTTAGGCAGGAAAGAGTAAGTTGTAGAAAGTGACACGCATCACTTCTTATCACAGGCAGTAAAAACTTCATGATATTCTCCGTTTCTCTTACTCTGCTACATGTTCAGACTAAGAAAGCTACATGTTCAGAAGTGCAGATACAAGATGGTAGACCCACCATCAGCCTGGATCTTGAGAGATCATGTGGAGAATTTTCTGCCGTGTGAAAAATGGCATCAGTGTAGAAATTAACTTTGTGTTAAGCAACTAAGATCTGGGAGTAAACTGTTGTTGCAGCACCCATCTGGTTTATCTTGACTGACGAATGCCATGAAGTTATGGAAAATTTTTGGTACATGTCAATACTAAATATATGGGGCGACAAAGCATTATAATCAAGAGTATGGGATGTGCAGCTAGAATACATGGATTTGAATTCAAGTCCTGCCGTCCATTAGCTTCATCTCCTTGGCAAGCAATTTCATGTTTTTGTGCTTCAGGTTCCTTATCTGTCCAATGCGTAGGATAATATTACTTCAGAGGGGCTTGAGGGGAACTAGTTAATACACACAGAGCATTTAGAACAAGGCATATGGAAACATTCAGAGAACATTAGCTGTTTTGAGTCCATACTGAATTGGCTACAATTCCAGTGACACCATTTTTGGTCGACCTTCTGTGCTTAAGAGAAAATTGCCACATGTATGTCTTCCAACCAAAATCATGAAGGAATTCTTCCTATCTCTGTAGGAAAAAGAAATGGAATGGATGATTCAGAGATCAAAGGGAAGGTGTTCTTCACCTCTTGACAGTGGTTTCTCTCTTTTCCCAACCCTGGGGAGGGTTGCAAATGAAGAGTCTTTCTCTACATCAAAGGAAACCATGTAGCTCTATCTCCCCAGTTGAGGCACATGGTCTATTTCTGTACCACCCACAAGCAAAATATATATATATATTTCTCAAAGAAATGTGTATTTATTAAAATACAAAATACCACGAAACCTGGTTTTTAATCCTGTATATCCTGAATAATTATCCTATAGCTCTTTACAGAAATTTGCTGATCTCACGGTATTGTGAAGACCCCAATCCAAACTTCCCAGCTCACTCATCCTAACAGAGCGGAGGGAAATCTCAGTTCTATCACTTCAGTTCACAATCATCTTCACTCCCCATTATCCACCATACTAATGAAATCCGCAAGCTTGAAAGAAAAATCTTCCTAAAGGTCTGCTTAAGAGCAAAGCAGAAGGAAGAGGCAGTGTCATCTTTTTAAAAATAAAAAGATGTTTACTGAACTTTTTATACATGAAGACTGTATTTTTTTTTAGTACTGATGAGCTGATCCACCACTTTCTTCCCATCTGTTTATAAAGTCAGGGTACCCTGAAGGCAAGTACCCAAATTAGCAGACCCTGGTGATAGCCCTGCCTCTCTTTTTCTGATTTTTTTCCACTTATTCTTCATTAAACTGGGGCTTCAAACTACTGGAATCAGTGTTCTTTCTTTCCCCCAGAAATGTGTTTCCTTTCTTTTGCCAGGAGTAGATTGTCAAAAGCAGTGGACAATGAAGGGGGTTTTCAATAATGTCTGGCTCACAGCAATGACAAAGAGAACTAAGGCAAGCTTCCCTTTGTCTCTTCACCATCTTGACATTTAAATAAGAGACATAACGAATGACAACCTTATTAAAAAATAAATAGCGAGTCATCAAGATTTTAACAAAGGTAACAATTAAACCACATTGCCCCTTGGGCTAAATTTTCCCTGACAGTTAAAGGCCATCCGGAAAGGCAGAGGAAGGGTAAGTCATTCGCCATCCCACTGCAGTCAGCCCACCCCGTTTCTTTCCCACCAAGAAAATCTGCTTCCCTAGCCCTGGACCTCATCCCAATCATTCTCCCCTTATTTACAGACCTTCCCTCTGCAAGAAATGACCCATTTTCCTTCACTGTTGAGACTTTCCTTTCTTTACTGCTTTATTTACACTCAATTAAGACTTTCCAGCTTGGGTCTGAATGACAGTGCCCAATGAAGTATTCGGACTCTACGAGAGACACCATATTGGTTGTTATTGACATGGACATAGCTCTGCAAATCTTCCAATGACCCTTAGGAACATACGAAGAACAAGACTTTTTAATTCTCTATTGAGCAGTGTTTTGAAATGACCATTTCTCAGATTACATCACTTCTTAGATTTTTGGGGTGCTCTATTTTGAATTGTTCTCTCCCCCAGGGTATCTTTTCATCTCACACACTTTGTTCAAGATTCAGCTTAAAATCCTCATCCCCCGGACGCCTGGGTGGCTCAGTGGGTTAAAGCCTCTGCCTTCGGCTCAGGTCATGATCTCAGGGTCCTGGGATCGAGCCCCACATCGGGCTCTCTGCTCAGCAGGGAGCCTGCTTCCCCCTCTCTCTCTGCCTGCCTCTCTGCCTCCTTGTGATCTCTCTCCCTCTGTGAAATAAATAAATAATCTTTAAAAAAAAAAAATCCTCATCCCCTGTGGAGTGTGGCCTGACAACATTAGAAGGAGAGCTCTCTCATTCCTATAAGCCCTATGGTATCTGTTGGCTCACTTGCAAGTCATACCAATTATATTCCACTAAATGTATCTTACATTGTCACCTTGTATTATTTGACTTTCATCATTTGTATTTGGTCTCTCAGATCAATAAGAAACTCTAAGAGCCATGTCCTAGGTCCTCCATATTCCCTACAGCTGTGTAGAATGCCTCATACATAAAGGTGCTAAGTAAATGTTTGCAAACTTGATTGCTTAATAAGAATACAAGCTAGCAAAGTTAAAGTTCGAGTTCTTTTAATTACATTACCTGTGATTCTTAAAAGTCATTGGACATTAAAATCACTTGAGAAACTTTTTAAAAATTCAGTTCAGAAGGTTGTACCCAATACCCTTTAACTCAAAATGTCTGGGAATGGGAGCCAGACATCAGTGTTTCTTAAAAATCCCAGGCAATTTCAATGCACAGTAAAGAGTATTATTCTAAGGGAAATAAATCAAAGAAAGGACAAGTACCATATGATTTCACTCATAGATAGAATGTAAGAAACAAGTAAGTAAAGGGAAAGAGAGAGGCAAAGCAAAATCCAGATTCTTAATAGAGAACTGATCAATACCAGAGAGAAGGGGCATGGGGGCTGAATGAAATAGGTGATGGGGATTAAGGAGTACACTTGTGATGAGCCCTGGGTGTTGTATGGAAATGTGGAATCACTATATTGTACACCCAAAACTAATGTTACACTGTATGATAACTACACTGGAATTTAAAAACAAAACAAAAAAGCTTGGGAATAAATAGATGCACCTCAACAACCAGAGCTATGGAACCCTGACCATGTGCTAGACATTGCATTTGGTGGTACAGATACAGTGGTAAACAAAGCAGAGCTGGGCCCCTGCGTTCACTGAACACACAGTCTGTTGAGTCTTAATAAACCTGCTGCCCTGTCTTTCACTAGCACTCTCTCAGTGTGTCAATGTCATAATGGACTATTTTAGGAGGTGCATCATTTGCATTTACTGACAATTTTTAAATTAGTGTGATCATGTACTTTCCCCTTTTGTTATAAATGCTTTCTGGGCAAGCGTGGGCTCCGATTTTCTTTGCAACCACCTCAAAGAATACCAAACAGCATTAGAACACACACAGTAAAAAGTAATGATAAATAGGACAATGATGATTATGATTATGATGGTGATGGTGATAAACGTGGTGATTAAGAGATAAAAAGCCGCCAAATAGAGAAATTCTTTAAATTTTAGTGTCTAATTGGATCTGGGTAAAAGAGGGAGAGACCCTATCCAAAGGTTGTGAATTCCTTTTTGAATTCCCCATAGAAAGAGATTCTCTGGGTTTGCATTAAACCTTGAATTAAAGCAATCAGTATAATTTTATAAGCCTTATTTACTGTCCTTAAGGGGGAATGAATTAGATGGATAAATGCTGAATTGGTATGTTGAAATGTTGTGTGCCTTATTGATGCTATGATGCAAGCATACTAATTGGAAGGCTGTCCTACAGTGAATCTGTTGGAAAGAAAGCCTAAATTGTATTAGACCAAATTATCAGATTTTTCTGATCTTGGGCCCTTAATCACCAGATTCCTTGATTAACTCACCCTCCCTCAGCTCATTTTTAAACTTCTGATTATTTTCCATGACAATGTTCTCAAAGCCCATTTTAAATGCTCTTCGCTCCAGAAGGGAGGCTGTGAGAACGGAGGAAGAATCTGGTGCCAGATCATTTTGCTAATGGAAGATAATTATTGTGATTAACTCATCCTTGCTTAAAAGCGCTAATGGTAGCAAAGCAGCCTCTCTGACAGGGTGAAGTTTCAACCAAAATATGTTGACTCTCTTTGTGGAAAAACTTGTCATATTCCTCTGAGGAAAGATTCTAGCTAATTCCTAGGAGAAGACTATCTAGAGTCACAGAAAGAGGACTTGGCTGGGTGACTACCATCCCTGGTTTCAAACTCTGGTCTGACTACTGGGGTGCTATGAACTTCATCAAACCTTGAAAACTCTATGGGTTATCTTTTCCTCCCTATAGGAGAGCAGGTATTGGGAAAGGAAAAAATGACAATATGGACACTATTTGAAAAATACTTCATAAGTGTACAGTGATTATTCATCAAAATTATACATGATGCAAATTTTATAAATTTAAGAAATGATTACCCAGTGTCTAACTCTGGAGCAAGTATTCCAGTTTCTACTTATCCAATCAGGATAACTATTTCTATATGCAGTGGGTAAGAATCACAGCTCCGTTCTTTCCCATGGGCAACCTTGGCAAGTTACTGAATTTCTTGTAGCTTCAATTTTGTCATCTTTAAAATGGGAAAATGTTGGAATTCTTTTTGTAAAGGTAGCATAAACCTGATTCCAACACCTGATAAATATAACTGTTCATGCTTTCAGTTAAAAGCCCCCCAACCAAAACAAAAACAAAACCCAACACAAAAACAAAACCCAATAAAAGAAAAACCCAAAATGCCAAAGCAAAAATGAACAATCTTGATCTACTTTTTATGTAGGCTTACTGATACATAGGAGAAATTAAAATATTAATTCTAAAGTATACCAGAAGTGTAAAACAAGGACCATTTTTTGAAAAATAAATGTGATACAAGTCAGGAAAAAAAAAAGGTCACAAGAAAAAGGTATGAATGGGTTCAACTCATTTTATCTAAAAACAAAAGCTTTTTAAAGCTAAAAAGAACTTAATGCTGACTCAGGTAAACTGATGTCAGTATTAGAATAGGAATTCAAAAATTGTCTAAAATATATGATTTGTAGTATCATAAAGGCAATTTTTAAGTCCATGAAAGACACTAACTGCATGATGTTACAACACTTACCTAGTTTTCAAGGGGAGCTGAGATTAAAACTTCAGCTGGATTCCAACCTTACTCCTTATATGAACACACCTAGAACTTTTTCCAGATAAATCAGAGATCCAAACAAAGTGTAACAAAAATATGAAAGCTTCTTTGGAATTTTTTATAGCTTGGTCAAGCGGAGACTATTTTTAAATCATTAGACACTTCATGACATCTGTTTCAAAGTATTTTAGAAAGGCATGAAAGGTGTAACAAATCAGAATCATTTCTTTTTTGGTTTTATTTAAATTCAAGATAGCTAACATTAGTGTTAATTTTGGGGTAGAATTTAATGTTTCATCAGTTGCATATAACACCCAGTGCTCTTTACATCAAGTTACCACCCAATTGGCCATCACCCCACTACCCCATCCTCCCACCCACCTCCCCTCTAGCAACCCTCTGTTTGTTCTCTACAGTTAATAGCTTTGTTGCCCCTGTTTTTATCCTATTATTTTTCCTTCCCTTCCCCTATCTAACACATGAAAGCAAAGAGCCTAATATTTCATGTAGGAAGAGCTTACATAAATCAGGAAAATAAAGGTGAATAACTGAATAAAAACAAAATAGTATATAAGGAGGTATTTCACAAAAATAAATTGGCCAATATATCTACAATTTTCACCTAAAATTTTGATGATTAAAATGTTTTCTATCTGTGCGGTTGGTATAGATACAAGGTTTAATGATTTTGAGTATTCACCAGGTTGAGAGACATAAGCCACAGAGGGAGACAGGATGGCCAGAAAGTATTTCTTTGCATATCAGTGGAAATGTAAATTAGTACCTTTTAGGAGAATACTCTGGTCCCATTTATCAGCACTAACAATCTGTATATTCTTCGTCCAGCAATTCTAGCCATTTATGTTCACAGTATTGAGAAGCTCATATTGGAAACTCTAAGTTAGCTCTCAGGAGTTGGTGTGTAATGCACAATAGTTGGGACAATTCTACCCCCAAACTTACAATGCTCTGTATCATTTGTCCATTGTGTGCAGATGTAACTATTCCACGTAAAAAAAAAATTAATGAAAATAAGACAAGGGCATCTGCTTTAAAGAACGGTTATAAAGATTAGTGATAGGGGCACCTGGGTGGCTCAGTCGTTAAGTGTCTGCCTTTGGCTCAGGTCATGATCCCAGGGTCCTGGGATCGAGCCCCACATCGGGGTCCCCACTCAGTGGGAAGCCTGCTTCCTCCTTTCTCACTCCCCCTCCTTGTGTTCCCTCTCTCGCTGTGTCTCTGTCCAATAAATAAATAAAATCTTTAAAAAAAAAGATTAGTGATAATATATGAAATATGCTCAGAACATTGTATGGTATGCAGTAAGTATTCAAAAAGCAAAGGCTTTTTATTACTATAGATTTTTATGAAAAAAATATTCTAGCTTTTTTGCTCCTCCTCCCTTCCTATCTTCCTTAGTTGACCTTTTAGCAAAATCATTAGATGTCCTTATTTCCCTTATCTAAGCAATCAGACCCCATCCAATCTGGGAAATGAACAGAATTATGGGGGTGGGGGTAGGGAGGAAAGACTGCAAACAAGGCAACAACTTAAAAAAAATTGAATCATTGAATAAGTAATACCAGTGCTGGAAGCAGCTTAGAATGATCTAGTTTGACTTTTTTGCTCTATTAATAGATCAGTTTTTAAAACAATCCCTAGGGAGGGGGGGAAGTTAGTTGCTCAAGGACCAGTTTTTAAGGCTAGGTAGAAACATATACCAATGAAATAGTCTGTTACAAGCAGCTGCTGAGGATGGGAGGTGGTTAAGATTTCTGAGGGTTACTGGGGGGTAGGAGGGTAGGGATAGGGTGGATGGGTTATAGACATTGGGGAGGGTTTGTGCTTTGGTGAATGCTGTGAAAGATGTAAGCCTGATGATTCACAGACCTGTACCCCTTGGGCAAATAATAAAAATAAAATTAAAAAAAAAAAGAAAAGATGGGGACTAATGCTTCATAGATTTATCTGTTCTGCTTCTACTTTTCTTTAGAATTCTCACAAAAGGGGTAAAGTTACTAAAATAAGAATCCAGTCCCAAGACCTAACTCCCCATTCACGTCAGAATTTCTAAACAACTTAACTGGAAAAGAGCTGACCTTTCTACCTCAGTCCTGTCTTGAGGATCAAATTGTTGAAGTACTTTCCAAAAATCCAAGGATTATTGAAAGTTAAGATATTATCCCTGGTTGAGGTTCTTTTCCAGCTGTATTCCCTTTACTAGGCAACCTTATTTTTTTTTTTAAGGATTTTATTTATTCGAGAGAGCGAGAGATCCCAGGACCGTGGGATCACGACCTAAGCTGAATGCAGACGCTTAACCTACTGAGCCACCCTGAAGCCCCTAGGCAACCTGTTTAAAGAGCCCACAGAGATGCAGCATGAAGGCTTTCATAAAAGGTAGATATACAGGACACACAAAACCAAATGAAGACAGTTTACCTATGGTGCTGAGAATAAAACCCCAAGGCAGCAGGCTGGAAAGGGAGCCCAGTAAATGCTCTGACCTTGTAGATGGCTTGGGTGTGCTCTCACGTGGCTGTCTAGGTGTCCTCCCCGGCGGGAACAGCCGACAGTTGTCAGCCCTCAGTTTTTAGTGTCCCTCTAAGAAGGGTAGGAAATGATGCCCGCCCCCCCCACCCCGACAGACAACACGGCCTCTCTTAAAACCCCAAAATAAAGGTAAAAAAACCTCTATTGCAATGAAGTCACCTCCACAAATCTCGGTTTGCACTGGAGGAACAACCTAAATGCATTGGCTTAGAATTAAGGAGATCAAGCTTGGGTTTTCATTTATCATGCATTTTTATAGTATGCATTCACCTGGTGCTTACCACAGGGACTGATCACACTAGCAGCTTCCTAATTAGGAATATTCGAGGGTTTTGTTTTTTTTTTTAACTTCTTAATTGAAGATGTAGGGATATAGAAGCCTACTTCCTCAGACCTCAATTGTATGGAAAAGTTCAATTCTGACTTCTGACACTTGGTAGACAATTGCTTTTGTTGAATTGTTGCATTTGTCATTTTTTAATATCCTGAAAGTTTTAGACTTTTAGCATAATCTCCCACGTTATGAAATTATGATATGCCTTATCTATTTTCATCTAGTTTGGATCAGTACTTGGTGAACTCTTTAAATATGGGAACGGTTTGCTCTGGAAAAATTTTAATTTCTTTGACAATTTTCTTTCTGTTTCCCTCTTACCTGAGTTCTAGTAGCTAAAGGATAGATTTGAATAATCCTATACTCTTCTCAACATTTCTCTCCTTAAATACCTTTGCTTCATTGTTAATGTTGCTCTGCCTGGTAAAGAGACATTCAATCTTATCTTTTGTTTCTAATTTTCATTCCTGCTACAACTTAAGTTTTTTCCTCTGAAAATAACTTTTTAATGGCATCTTGTCTGGAGAACATAGATACTAGCTCTTTGAAAATGCTCATCTATTTTGTTCTTCTGTGTTTGACTGTTTTAGTTATAGTCCACCATGGTGAAGTTGGCTTTGCTAAAAACATGACTGATGACCCTTAGCTACCCCTGTTCATAGGAAAGAATGGGCCCCTTAATTATATATTATTTTCTCTTGTATTAGTCAAAGCCACATGAAGAATATTTCAATTACTACATGAAGGGGATCAGCCCAGCTGCAGTGAGGAAAGGGATTTGAAAATTTCAAGGTTCCTGACACTACCCTCTGCATCATCTTCTATTCATCAACATGCTATCCCCCAACATGCTACCCTCAGATGTGAGATGTTCCCAGCAGAGTCTAGATGTCTACTCTCCTTAGAATAAACCTCAGCACTTTTACCTCAGGTTGAGGAAGGAAGTCCTCCCAAATGAGGAGAGTGACAGATGTGATTTAGGGATCTAAAGTGATCCATCAGACTTTTAGCTAATCCTATTTTCAACCTTGCTTTCAGATACACCTGATGGCACCAGCTGCGGAGGGTCTCTTAGGGGGTCTGCAGGACAAATGCTTCTGCTCAGCTTCTCCCACCACCACATACACTCCTTTAAGACCTTCTAAGTCATTTACCACAGGCCCAGATATACTCTTCTCCCACAGGTTTGATGCTTTTGACCTTTTTCATGTTTTTTGTCCTTTGGATTTCAATTGTTCTTAGTTTTATTATCCTTTAGTTGTTTTAGTAACATTCTCAGAAGGCATAGAGCTAAATGCTTGGGCATGATCCATCATATTTAATCAGGACTGGAGAAATGTTGAAGGCAGTAAAAGAGTGAAGGAAAGATAGAGCCACCAGAGAATCATGATCTCTAAATGTCTTATAGAATGTTCATTTTGCAATCACCTTTTTACAAAATATTGCAGTTACCTATTTTGCCATACCCAAAGAAAAAAAAAGCCAAATTCTAGGTTTAAAGCACCAGCACCTTGAAGGAGATCATAATGAAATGAAGGTCATAAATAATGACTTGTTGAGTTTTCCAGATCCTCCGAGAGGAAGTTAAAGAAAACAGTGCCTCTTAGCTAATAAATATTTAAAAGGTACTGTTAAATGACTAAGTTTAAAATGCCATAAGAAATTACATCAAGATATAAATAATTTCTCCCTAACGGCTGGACAGTATGCTTTGAAAGGTCTTTGGGTTTTAAATTAAAGGATGACAAAAAACGTAGGAAGTACAGCTAGATATTAAAAAATGGGTCTTTTATAGCCTTACCTTCTTACTTTTAACAACAGGCAGCATTGGAACTTTTCATTTTTGCTGAAGAACTGAATTTTCTTCCCTAGTCACACTGAGATTGAAATGTCAGAGGCATAAGGCTGTGCAAGAAAGTCTTTCTCATAGGAGACCCCATATTTATGAGATACCCCTTCCAATATGGCATACTCTGGATCCCATGGGACATTTCAATAAATTAAATTAAAACCATTGACTTCAGGAAATGAAATTTAAGTAAACAACATTAAACAGCTTTGACAGACACAAGGGAATTATTAGTGTTGTTGTTTCTCCCTAGCTTTTCCCTGTCAAAAGCTTGGCATGCACCTTCTACATTAGTAAGAGATGAGAAAACATGGTGTATACAGAGAGATTGTGATCTTATTAAATTGCAAGGGTATTATTCATTTTGCCAAGGATTCAGGCCCTAAATCCTGAGCCTGTCCAAAGACCTAAGCACAGCTTTAACCAATCGATGTCCACACACAGTCTTTCAGCTCCCACACAACACATTAAAGCATAAATGATGCCACGTCCTCAAGCATTGCATCCAGAACTCCAATAAATCATCCCTGTCAATGGAAGTGGCTCTTAAAGGGCCAATGCCTCCTCTGGCTACCCATGATCAAGGCTGGGAGGAGCAGGCCCACATCCAGTCAGGCTTCAGAACATTGCTCCACAAAGTGTGCTTTGAGCCACTGTCCTGTGAACCCTCAACAAGCATGTGAGGGAGTTGCAAAGACATCTGTTTTGAAATGATGATGCGAATAGTCCCAAAAGTAAAATATTTTTATTATGACAGCTAATTTGAAGAACAGCTGAATAGGTCCTAGAATAGACCGCTAAAAATCAGAATATTTTTATCCTGTTTATCCTTATGAAGGAAGTCTTATCTAAGAGGGGAAATTTTAGAAATTAGGATTTTGGAGGAATCTAAGTGGAAGAGCTGCTTAATAAATGAACTCAGAAATGGCTGCCACAATCCCCCCCAACACACACACACACATAACTCAGGCTCTCACAGACATGTAATATTAGCAGCAACAATTAAGAAAATACAGGTGCTACATCTTTAAAAATATTATTGTGTAGAGCAATGAGACATTCAAAGTTATCTGTAGTTAACATGTGGGTTTTTTTTTTTAGGGTTATTGAGGTAGAATTGACCATTCAAAATTATATTTAAGGTATATAATTGATAATTTGATGTGTAACATTGTGAAATAATCAATACAATCAAGCTAATTAATGTATCCATCACCTCATATAGTCATCTTTTCTGTGTGTTTTGGTGGGGGGGGGGACATAATGAGAACTCAAGATGAACACTCTTAGCAGATTTCAAGTATACAATACAGTATTGTTAACTGTAGGTTGTGTTGTACATTTTATGTCCAAGATGTACTCATTTTGTAAAACTGAAACTTTGTACCCTTTAACCAACATCTTCTCATTTTCCCCTCTTCCCAGGCCCTCACAACCAACATTCTACTCCGTTTCCATGAGTTTCACTATGTTAAGTTTCATACACATGGTGAGAGCATGAAGAATTTATCTTTCTGCATCTGGATCATTCCACTTAGAATAATGTCTTCTAGGTTCATCCATGCTGTTGAAAAGACAGGATTTTCTTGGTTTTTTTTTTTATTATTATTATTTGCCCAGGGGTACAGGTCTGTGAATCATCAGGCTTACGCCTTTCACAGCATTCACCATAGCACAAACCCTCCCCAATGTCCATAACCCATCCACCCTATCCCTACCCTCCCACCCCCCAGTAACCCTGTTTGTTTTGTGAGATTAGGAGTCTCTTATGGTTTGTCTCCTTCCCCATCCCATCTCGTTTCATTATTTTTCCCTCCCTACCTCCCATAACCCCCCACCCTGCCCCTCAAGTTCCTCATATCAGACAGATCATAGGATAATTGTCTAAGACAGGATTTTCTTAAGACTGAATATTTCATATATGTATTATATATTAGGTATAATTATATATAAATATTCCTGATGTGTATAAATACATAAGTCTTTGGAGAGCCTCGGGATTTAGGGCCTGAATCTTTGGCAAAATGAATACCCATATATGTAATACAGAATATATAAATATATGTATTCTATATTCATATATTCTCTATTATATATACATACACACTTCTGGCCATCTGTCAATGGACACAGGTTGTTTCAGATCTCTGCTCTTACGAATAATGCTATTATGAGAATGGAGATGCAGAGGTCTCTTCAAGATCCTGTTTTGTTTCTTTCAGGTATAAACCCAGAAGTAGAATTCCTGGGTCATGTAGTAATTTTATTTTTAATTTGAAGAGCTTCATACTGTTTTTCATCACAGCTGTACCAATTTACATCCCCATCAACACTGCACAAAATGTTCCTTCTCCAGATCTTGCCAACATTTGTTATCTTTTGTCTTTCTGGTAACAACTATTCTAACAGGTATAAGGTGACAGCTCCCTGTGGTTTTGATTTGCATTTCCCTGATGATTAATAAAGGTGAGCACCTTTCAGTATACCTGTTAACCATTTGTGTGTCTTGATTTTAAGAAATGTTTATTCAGATCCTTTACCCATTTGGTAATTGGGTTATTTGGTTTCTTGCTATTGAGTCGTAAGAGTTTCTTCTGTATTTGGATATTAACCGTTTATGAAATAGGATTTGCAAATATTTTCTCCCATTCTGTAGATAGTCTTTACACTCGATTGATGGTTGCCTTTGCTGTGTATAAGCATTTTAGTTTGATGCAATCCCACTTGTCTACTTTTGCTTTCATGGCCTGTGATTTTGGTGTCCTATTCAGGCTGATGCCAAGGAAATTACTATCCTCTCTGTCACTATCACTCCTCACCTGGTATTTCCCCACATTTTCATTGCTTTTCTCAATTTTTCCCCACATCATTCCATAGCACATACTTACAAACAATAGTAGAGGATCATATAAGATATTGGGGGAAAGGGGAATGTTTGATTACTCTGAAAGACAAGTACAAGTACATGGAAAAGCACTAATTAAAGAATCACAATAAAAATCTAAATAATCATCATCTTCCTTCAGGACTAGCACAGATTTTTTAAATGACTATCCTGAAATCAATGAAAATAGAAAAACAACATACTAAAAAGTGTGGAATGCAGCAAAAACAGTTCTAAGAGGGAAGTTCATAGCAATAAATGCATACGTTAAGAAACAAGAAACATCTCAAACAACTACCTTTGTATCTTAAAGAACTAGAGAAAAGAAAGTAAACCCAAAGTTACAAGGAAGGAAATAAAGATCAGAGTGGAAAAAGAAACTAAAAAACACAATAGAAAAGATGAATAAAACTAAGCTGGATTTGTATTTATTTAGAGCTGGACTTTCAAAGAGGAACAAAATTAGCAAATCTTTAAGCTAGAGTCAATAAGAAAAAGAAAACTCAAAATTAGAAATGAAAGTGAAAAGGTTACGACTGATACCACAGAAATACAAAGATTCATAAAACTCCTTTGAACAATTATACCTCAAGTTGGACAATCAAGAAGAAATGGCTACATTCCTAGAAACCTACAACCTACCAAAATGGAATCATCAAGAAATTTAAAGTTAGAATTGACTAATTTCTACTAAAGAGAAAGAATCAGTAATCAAAAATATCCCAAGTCTAGGACCAGGTGCCTTCCCTGGTGAATAGTACTAAATATTTAAAGAAGAATTATTCTCACTCCTTCAACTCTCCCTCCCTCCGAGAGAGAGAGAGAGAGAGAGAGAGAGAGAGAGAGAGAGAGAGAGAGAGAGAGGGAGGGAGAGAGAGGCCAGGGGGGAGGGGGGAATACTTCCAAATTGATTTCATGAGCCCAGCATTACCCTAATACCAAAACCAAAGACAACACAAGAATATTATAGGCCAATATCCCTGATAAAAATGGATGCAAAAATCTAGAACAAAATATTAGCAAGTAATTCAGCAATTCATTAAAAACAATCATACAGCATGATCAGGTTGGATTTATTCTAGGAACACAAGGATGGTTCAATAGCCACGAAAATCAATGTGATATATCACATTAAAAAAATAAAAATGCTATGGTCATCTCAATAGATGCAAAAAAATTTGACAAAATTCAACAGCCATTCATGATAAAATCTCTCAACAAAGTAAGTGTAGAAAAATGTACCTTAACATAATAAAGACCATATATGGTAAGCCCACAGCTACCACACTCCATGGTGAAAGACCCACAGCTTTTTCCTCTAAGAGCAGAAACAAAAACAAGGATGCCCACACTCACCACTTTTACTCAACATACTGCTGGAAGTCTTTGCTAGACCATGGAGAAAGGAAAAATAAAAGTCATCCAAATCAGAAAGGAAGGAGTAAAATTGTCACTATTTACAAATACTGTATACTGAAAACTATAAGAAAATGATGAAAGACAAATGTAAAGAATACTGTTAAAATGTTCACACTCCACAAAAGAAATCTACAGATTCAGTGTAATTCTGCTCAAAATTCTGATGGCATTTTTTTACATAATTATTGTGGTACCCATTTAATAATATGTAAGATCACTGTTGTACACTTACTAATACATTGTTGTAGGTATTAAATCTCATGCCAATTTTAAAATCTAGTGGCTGGATTAAATTAAAAGAAGCAAATATTCCAATAGTTAGGTGGTTCTGTCTGTAAGTTACATTTTACCTGATGCTTTAGAGAATGACAAAGAATCAAGCAGACTGTGAAATAATGGGCACAATTAAAAGCAACCCACAGAAGGTTTATTCTGAGCTCTTAAACTTGCAAAGAAGAGTAAATCTCAGAAAAATTTATTTACTCAAGGTATAGTGTTCAGTCAATGGTAGAATTAGAATCAGCTCTAGTTCTTCTTGTTTCTGGTTTGATATTATAGAACAATGTCCTGTCTCCCAGTGATCTGTAAGTATCATCTCAGTCTACACAATAGAAGATCTAGGTTTTGGTGGTTTTCATGTTCCATTTCTTGAGGGGAATCTGGACAGCATTTATAAGAATGGAAATTTCATTTCTAACAATCTACCTTCCCACTAAATAAAGCCTACTCATTGACATCTCTGGGTGATGCCACAAGAACCCCACTAGAGTTAGGTAGTTTCTATTGCTGGATCTGGGACTCAAGGATGTCAAAAAATTGGGGTAGCAGGCGGGTGGGGGAGTGTCTTTGTTGGTCTCAGTTATAAGAGGGTTAATAATTCTAAGCATTATATTCATACACAGATGCATTTAAAAAATCAGGAAATGGAAAGTGACCTGAGGAGACCTTTTTCTTGACACACACAGGGAAGGAAAGCTTCTTTAGGACCTTCCAACAAACTTCTTTGTGCTACTTGCCATAACTTGGTTGTATGCCCGTTACAACTTGTAAGTAGGAAGGGTCTTTAAGATTACAGGGTCGGAGAATGGAACTTCTGCAATGGCAGAGTAAGCACCTCCAGAAATCTACTCCATTGAAGCAGTAAGGCCACTGGCTTTGTATTTCTCCATTGAAAGCATCCCTAAACAATAGAGGTACAAGACCAGAGTGGTAGTGCTGCTCGCTGATGTCCCAAAGTCCATCAATGGTAGAAAATATAGAAACACAGTGCTGCCCTCAGATTCATATAAGTCCAATAGAGATTTATGAGGCTATTTTCAAAATTAAGTCATTAAATAGATCTGTTTATAGGGTTGAGGAAAAAAGGCATTTCTTTAAATTCATTTTTAATCACATCATCTAGAATGTTCTATATACTATAAATCTTCTAATCATATTGAAAGTGGAACCTTAGCCTGCTATATTTTAAATATCTTTTCACAATGTCACTGTGGTGAATGTTTAAAGTTTACCACAGTTGTTGAAAAGTAAGGTTACTAGCATATCTCAAGATGAAGAAATGCCAATCTCAGAAGTGAAAAGTTTGGGCCTCTCTTAACTCTGGAAAGGCCCAGGGCCTCTGATTATCCTCTTCTGTTCAGCGATAATCTTGGTGCCACAGGAGAGAGGAATGTGGTAAAAGTCAGGTAGCTTAAGGCAAAGTGTTCATAAAGATATTCTAAAAAGAACTCAGTCACATGGCTTGGGAATTGTGCCTTCTTAGAACCTAGCTCCTCAAAATGTGCTCTGTACACCAGCAGCACCAGCATCTCCCAGGGGTTTATGAGAAAAGTAGACTCTCAGGGAGCCTGGGTGGCCCAGTCCATTAAGCACATGACTCTTGCTCTCTGCTCAGGTCTTAATCTCAGGGTCGTGAGTGTAGAGCCTACTTAAAATGCAGGCTCTCAGGCCCCACTGTGCAGACTTATTAAATCAAACTCTGCATTTAAGTAAGATCCATGGGTGAGTCCTATGCATGTTAAAGTTTGAGAAGCACTACTTCAGGAACTTCTAATCCAACAACGTCCTCCTCCAGAGGAGATAACAGGTTTGAAGCGACTAACTCCATGCATTGGGTGCTCCACAGTGAGTCAAGATTAATCCCAATCTGGTCTCATCCTCAATCTACTGTTCTTTTGCTATTAAAGTTCCTAGAACTGCAGATACAAAGTAGAGAAATATGCCAACATGACTAGCCCAGTGATTGGGAAATGTGAGGGTATAGTCCATGAATACAGATTTAATACATCTCTTTATGAAATTCCTCTCCAAACAAGGCTTCAAGTAATTAAGTACTTGCCAGTTGGGTCCCTTTGTTCATTCATACATTAAAAAAAAAAAATTTACTTGAGAGAGAGAGAGAGAATGAACACAGGCAGGGGGAGGGGCAGAGGGAGAGGGAAAAGCAGGCTCCTTGTAGGAGCAAGGAGCCCAATGTGGGGCTCGATCCCAGGACCTTGGGATCAGGACCGGAGCTGAAGGCAGACACTTAACTGAGCCACCCAGACGCACCTCGTTCACATTCTTTCCAGAGACCTTTTTAGTGTCTGCTGTTTACTAGGACTTTGCCAAGACTCTTACCAGTACTTCTTAGCAATATTTGATGAGAATTTTCTTTTAAATGGTACTTTATAGTAGTGCTAAAAACTAGAGTTTTTTAAAAAATGAATTTATAATGTAGAAGCACTTATAGGACATTTACAAATGCCTAATTTTATTCATTAAATGTGACTGAAATGAAAAAATTAAATAAGTAGAAATTTCTTTATCATGTAAATGTTGGCAGTCCAGGCCTGAGCACGGAGGACAGGAGTCTTCTCTCTTGTTGTTCCACCATACTTACCAACATGATTTCCACATACAGTCGAGGAAGAAGAAATAGAATGTCCTCTTCCTCCAAGGACACTTCCCACAAGTGTTCTCCCCTCTGCCATTTACCCTCACTGGCCACGACTTACATAGCTACACCCCATTCCCAAGAGAGCCTGAACGTCTAGGCTTCATTGTAAGTGCTCATATGCCCACTGCAGCAAGCCATGTGAGTTTTTTCCTTCTGATTAGATATTACTGTGCGATGATTATTGATGAGTGCTTGTTGATTAATAGGACTTCATAGTAGCTTCCTTTCCCTTTAACTCTTTGTCCAGCCTCTTTACTAACAAGAGGATCCAAGAAGGAAATCCATGAATTTTGGCTGCTGTGAGCTCTAGAGCTCTCTTTAATGCAGAGCTGACCTCCAGAAAACTCTTCATGAGGTGTGACTCTCTTAGGACTGCTGTTCCTGAATCTCTTTGCAATGCCTCTTCATGCACGTGTCCTTACATTTGTATCTAAAGCTGATTAAGGCAGACTGACAATTCATTAAAACTTCCTAGATGTCTTTTAATACTTTATACTATGATGGGCTCAGAACATAGCTTTTGACACTTGGAAGTCTGGCTCTTGTCATAAAAACCCTCAGTTCCAGGTCTATTGTCTTTATAGCACATTTAAGGGATCAGTTTTGATACACTGAAGCTGAGCTTGGATACCTTTGTTTCTTTCTCAGAAATCATTGCTCAAAAGCCAGAAAAAGGCCCCAGAGCTACAGTGCACTCAAAGAGGGTTTTGATGGGGGATGACATTGGTTAAGATGTATTACATATATTAGTTGTCTCCCTTAACAAACTAGAGCATCTGGGATTTATCTTCAAACTAATGGAAACCTTTGTGAGAACAGCTTAGAAGTCCCTAATTTAAATCCTAGGTCACCATTCCTTTTCCATGCAACACCAGCCTATCTACGCTGGGAGAAGATGAATACAGACAATGCCCCCTTTCTGATGGGTGTACTATAGATTTTGGATCCCTCCACCAAAAATCCCCAAAACCAAAAAAAACAAAAAATGGTTTAATAGTTCCCCTAAGGAAATAGATTTATTGTAACTTGTACCCAGACCAGAAACCTAACAATCCTTTCTGGTGTAGTTGTCCAGGATTCTCACACAGGCCATGAGAAAACCACCCCTATTATTAGCACAGACACTCATTTCCAACAAGCCAATATTCCTGGATAGGAGGAGAGGGAGAGCTGTGCAGAGAAGGGCTTAGGACCATTTGAACAACTGAAGATCCATACCCATAGCAGAAAGCCCAAAGCAATGTAGATGTCATCTTGACATTATTTTACATTTTGTTGGACCTGAAGTAGGGGAATCTGAAACCCTTCTGACCAGTCTTCCTCTTGGGGTCCTGAGATTTATACCCATTGCAGTGTAAATAATTGAAATAAAATCTGATCCAGGAAGGGATGCTTCCCTAATTTTGGCAGATCTGAAAACAGTTACGAAACGTTCTGATCAGGGAACTGGCATGATCAAAACAGTGTTTTATGAAGATTCATCTCCTCTAAATAAAGAAAAAACCAGAAGTATTACTATTCCTATTACAACATAAGATTTTAAAATCTGTGTCAGTAAGGCATCTTTCATGTGTAGTTCAACTCAAATGCATTTAAAACACATTTTTCAAGCATTTATCGAGGTGATTTAAAGCATCTGTCTCCTGGGTGGAATTTTTATTTAATGACATTGGTCTTCCTAATGGATTCTGGAGTACACTTGAGTAGACAACTCTTTGATTCTACATTTCCATCTGCCTTTTGGTGCTCTTGCCACCTTCCCCTGGACCTATAGAGAACTAACCTTGTCATTTCTCATGAAAAACAGCCTCTCGCCCTCTCAAGGTCTATAAATAGAGCTAGCCAATCACCTCAGCATGATCTTTGACTCTGCTTTCCCCTTTCTAGCTACATGCATCCAACAGGTCCATCTTGCTTCCCAGGAGGTCTCTCACATTGATTCCTGCCTCTCCATTCACTGCCTTAATTCAGTCTGTGGTACTTGTCAAATATGCTGCCACCACTTTATTCTTCTAACTAGTTGGGTTCATCATGTATAGATCTTCTGAACCCAACATGGGGTCTCAATCTCACAGCCCTGAGATCATGACATGAGCCGAAATCAAGTCAGGTACTTAACCGACTGAACCACCCAGGTGTCCCTCACTTATTTTTCATTAAACTCCCCAGACTTATCTCATGGTGGTTTTCACCTTCTATCCTGAGACAAATGGAGAAATTCCTTAAAGCCAGGGACTTTTGCTAGTCCATCTGGTAGGAAAGAACTTTGAAATGAATAAGTGATTCATTTAACTGAACTAAGTAGAATGTAACCTTTGGGCACATCACAGAAAGCATCAGATCAAGGAAGACCTGCCCTGCTCCTCATCAATTTGGAAAACATTTCAATTAAATGACAGAGGGGACTCCAGCAGCAGCAAAAAGGCCCCTAAATAAAGAGACTTTGGCCAAAATCAATGATGCAAAGTTAGAGAATCCACAAAACCACCTTCACTTCTGACACCAGTTCTAAATTCAGGGGTCCCCCAAACTACAATGGGATTCAGTAATTTTCTAAACAGACTCAGAACTCACTGAAAACTTTTACACTTGCAGTTATAGTTTATTACAGTATAAGGATATAGATATTAGCCAAAGGAAAAAACACATGGGGCAAAGTTCACAAGTTCAAAGCACAAACCTTCCAGTTACTACGTCCCAGTGGAGTCATAGATAACACTACTTTTCCCAGCAATGATGGGTGACAGCATGCATGGTGTATTACCAGTTAGGAAGCTCACTGAACCTTGGTATCTAGAGTTTTTTTTTTTTTTTAAGATTTATTTATTAGAGAGGGAGTGCACGAGTGGGAGGGGAAAGGGAGAGAGAATCTCAAACAGAGGCCCCAGTGAGCACAGAGCCTGAGGAGAGGCTCAATCTCACGACCATGAGATCAGACCTGAGCCTAAACCAAAAATTGGATGCTTAACCGACTGTGCCATCCAGGTGCCCTGGTATCTAGAGTTTTGCTTGGGGCTCTATCATAAAGGCGTAATTGATGGCACAAGTGCCCGATCTCACTTTCCAGCACCTCTGGGAGTCAAGCTGCTATTGCGTGACCCAAAGTCTCCACACTAAGTCACATTGTTAGATTGTCTAGCATGACCCAAGGCCCTCACACAAAGACATTCCAAGAGTTTAAAGATTATCTTCCAGAACCAAAAGGTAAGTATCTGGGCAAGTTTAAATTCTTTGCTACACAAATGGTAATTGGGTAACTGGAAAATATGAAGGGGAAAAATTCTTCACTCAGAAGCAACCTCTTTCACAACTCAGATTTAATTACTTAGAATGAAAGGAGAATGGTGTGTGAGATCCTGAACCACACCTATGGTTAGAAAGATACTAGTACAAAATAGTGACCATCTCCCCAAAAGTGGGCATTTAGTTTCTTCCTATTTGATCTGAAACATTCTTTCTGGTTTTAGTCCCTTGAGAATGTTGGTATGACACAGGATTAAAGGAAAGTTGAAATCACTGATTCTAACCAAAGTAGGCACTCATTAGAATATTTTTGCTTTTATCAAAATTTTAATGTCTGCCTATAGAATACTGCTATCTCTAACTCATCTTAGTGCTAATAAAGTGAAATCCTACTTTTTAAAGGCAAAGTAGCTTTTCTAAGACACGGTCTTAGCAGAATTTTCATAACCCAATATAAAAATAGAGAAGACATTAGAATGTTTTGCAGGAAACAAATTTCCTCCCTAGGATATATTTCCAAAAGGCCTCTGCCTCCACTTTGGCTACTGACCACATGACTGGCTGGGAAAGCATAGATAGAAAGGTGCCCTATGAGGGGAAGTAGTAAGCCCTGTTGGCAACACCTGGCCCCCAATCCTCCCCCACCCCCCAAAAAGAAGTCACAGCTACAGCTTACTCAGTCCCTATCCCTAAGGGAGTCATTCCTCAGCCCTAAGAGGGCAACCCTACATCAGAACTCTCCCCTTCTTCACCAGGGTCTCTCCCAATGCTCAAATACTATTGCTCTTTGTTAACTGGTGGTTAGCCCAAAAGCTCTCTTATGAAAGATCCAATTTCCCAGGGAAATAAAGTGTATCATTTGTTTTTTTTTTTTAAAGATTTTATTTATTTATTTCACAGAGGGAGAGAGATCACAAGGAGGCAGAGAGGCAGGCAGACAGAGAGAGGGGGAAGCAGGCTCCCCGCTGAGGGCCTCGATCCCAGGACCCTGAGATCATGACCTGAGCCGAAAGCAGAGGCTTTAACCCACTGAGCCACCCAGGTGCCCTATCATTTGTTTTCAAATTCAATAATGACAATAAGTCATACTATTAACTAACATTGAATTAATACATTAGGATTTTGAAAGCACAACCAGAGATCCAGGCTCAGTGAGTTTAGGGTAATATCAGAGCTTAGTTCTTTTTATAAAAGCCCTCCGAGGGTGCCTGGGTGGCTCAGTGGGTTAAAACCTCTGCCTTCGGCTCAGGTCATGATCTCAGGGTCCTGGGATCGAGGCCCGCATTGGGCTCTCTGTTCGGTGGAGAGCCTGTTTCCTCCTCTCTCTGCCTGCCTGTCTGCCTACTTGTGATCTGTCAAAATAAAATCTTTAAAAATAAAATAAAAGCCCTCCAATCCAGACTCCCAGGTTAAAACCCTAATGCATACTAATGAAACAACTTGTATACTAAAAACCCAGTCAGGATTAAAATCTGTTAGATGAGAATGTTTCCTTAACTCTGCTTTGGAAACTCAATTTAAATAATTGATGAAGATGTTCAAAGTCCTCCTCCGATAAGAACAACTGCAACTATAATATCTCCTTGACTTTGCACATGTAAATAGCCAGTCATCTGGACACTTGGGACTTGAAGAACCAGTGCTGTTAGAATAGCTAAAGTTTAAAACAAAGCAGAAGGCTGACAGGACCATGTGATGGCATCATGGCCTTCACTGAGTAACTGGGACTCTCCTGCGCCATCTGAGACCGTATATAGGGTTACAGCCCCTTTCTGTACTTGACAGCTTCCACTAGACAACATGTGTCTGCCCTAGGATCCAACTGTTATACTTTTAACATACAGCAAAAGGAATTCAAATGTATGCACATCAGAACACACGTCCAAGGATAATCAGAGCAGTTTTCAGAGTTGCCCCAAATTGGGGATCAGAAATGATAACCTGAGGTATTTACACAACGTGTTAGGGGACAGCAGTAAAATGAACAAAAATACCACTATGTGTAACAACACAGCAGAGGTTAGGTATTACAATAATACCTAACACCCGACCTGGGTGGCTCAGTCGGTTAAGCGTCTGCCTTCTGCTCAGGTCATGATCCTTGGGTCCTGGGATCGAGTCCCACAGGGGCTCCCTGCTCAGTGAAGAGTCTGCTTCTCCCTCTGATCCTCCCCCTTGTGATTGCTCTCTAGTAAAAATCTTAAAAACAAAACTGAAAAACTACAGATTGTGACTATGACTCAAAGAGGCCAGACACCTGAATGAACTATAGAATGGCATTTATACCACATTCATAAGCAGGTAAGACTAATCTATGGTGGTAACAGAATACCAGTTACTTTGGTTGGGTGGGAGGGCCATGGGGGAGGTCCCTGGGGTGCTAATCATGATTTCTTCATCATTGCTGTAGTTCCACGAGTGATTCACTTTGTAAAAGTTCACCACACTGCACAGGTATGCTCTGCACATTTTTCTTATTGTGTTTTACATAGGTTTTTGTTCAGTAGGTCTTAAAAAAAGAGCATGAGAACGACTAGGAAAAACTTCTGTGGCTATTCAAATGGAGTCATTCATGGGGCCTACCCAATAGCACCTGAGACCTTGACAAAGTAGATCATCTACAGTAGGTGATTACAGAGGGTGAGGGGAAGGGACCCCCAACAAGAATTTAAGTTCCCAGGACACTAAATCCTCAGTCTTCACGCATCCACAGGAAGGATACTTGACTCCTTCTACTGCTCTAGGAAACAAGTTGGATCTTCTGATACTGGCCCTGCTGAATCCTCTGAACAACCAGATCTCTTCAGAATGTCCCAGATATGCTACCCCATCCCTGACCTGCCAGCAATCTGGGGGTGTACACACAAAAACTTGTTCCTTCCCCTCTTGTTTTTAAAAATTCCTCTAGATAGAAAGTGAGGGTTGCTCCATGACTTCCAGTCTTCAGAGTGGTGAGGGTAGCAATCGGCAATAAATGGAATAAGGGGCATCCTTGGGGGACTCAGGGCCCCCTCTGTTCCAACACTGGAACACAGCTACAGGTGCTTAACACACACACACACACACACATATATATATATATATATATATATATATATATATATATATATATATATATATCCCTATCCAATTCAAGAGCCTCCCCAGATGAAGGTATCTTGGCCTTTACTGATACCTCTAGTTATAGAAAATATCTCATGGAAAGAGTTTAAGTGATCCCCTGACAAGTGCCAAAATGGATAGAATTACAATAATACCTAACACTAATATGGAGCTGCCCATGTGCCAGGAAATGTTTAAAAAAAGAAGGATCACGTGAAAATAAGAGAGAAAGTTTTTTAATTCTCCTGACAAATCTCATAGGATGGATATTAGAGGACATACTTTGCCACAGAGAAGTCATCCAAGAGAAATAAACCCAGGCAAGGCAGTCTGGCTTCAGGTCGTGAATCTTACCTACTGTAGCATACACTCTCCAAAAGGGAAAAGGAGCAGTATGATGGTCTCCCTGTTATTCGAAAATGCAGCACTTCCAATTTGAAAGAAAGGAAGGGGCAGAAGTCATCACCAGCTCATAAAAGCCAAATTCTCTTTCAAATTTCATTTGGTTTGTGAAAACAGGTACTAATGCAGGCCTTTTGTAAAAGTGAAGTGGCATAAAGCAGACTTTCAGATAGCAGGGAAAATTAGTGCAGTATTTTCATCCCAGGATGCAGTATAGTTTTGTCTCTCCCTGGGTCACTTGCTAGAGTGCTAAGAGCCCATAGGGATGTGCCTCCACCTACCCACTCAGCACCACCCAGGCCCTGAAGTTTCCTCTTGACTTAGGCCCACAGCTCCTTGAAGCACGAGGGAGGCTCCCTGTCACCACTACGCTCAGTCAGGGACTAAATGAGCTTACATCTCAAGCATTAATACTGGTTACCAGGACACTTTATATACAAAACTTTGTCTCAAGGCATGCCCAAAGCTGGACATCGGGGCTTAACCCTATGGTGTACCTCTCACCAGTGCCCCCATCTACACCCAAAATTCCGCTATTGAAATTAAGGTACCATCTAGACTTCCCCTTTCCTCAAGTTTCTCCAGGACTGTTGTTCCCAGCATTCTGCTGCCCAAATCACACATTAATTTGGGGCATCGAAAGGAGCCTTCCAACCCAGTCACTTTTCTCTCAGAAGCCTCCTCTGGGACACTTAGATTAGGAGTCTCTTCTCTAGGACTCCAAATTAAAATGGCAAGATGGGCACCTCCATAGCCCCTTTGCTCACCTGGCAGCAATGTCCACATTCCAAATGCCAATGGAACTGGTCACAGAAAGTTGCCCACCTGCACAGTCTGAACCCCTAACTGGTGCCCAACTTCATGTTACTGAGAGGCCACCATGCACCCCAAGCTCTGATGTACTATGCTGTGTACCAAATTGAGATAAATCCTCGGGGGCAAAAATCACCAGAATATATGAAATCAATCCACAATGATTTTCTCAGCACTATGTGATGAATACTTTTAACACAAAATAAATATATATTACCTACACACACACGCACACACACCACTCATGGAATAAAAATGGAGAACACACAATTTTACTAAATGACGCACTGTGAGTTAGAACCTCATAGCCTCATTTACTTTGTTGGGGAACATTCTATCCAGAAATGAGCTGGGGTGGACAAGGACCTCCCTTAGAAGAACACTTCTGGTCTCTCAGTGGCCCTTCATGCAGTGGCTAAGCCGATTGTTCTGCAAGGATGGCAGAACTCAGCAAAAGCTTCCATAGCTTTTATTGAAATTTACTTCCCTTTGGGGGCCTTGGTCTACACTGGTCTGCAGTAAGCTTAGCATTAAAGGCTCATCCCAGGGAAGCCAAGCCTGAAGTTTTTCAACTCTTTCTGAGACTAGATAGGGGGTTTCATCCCAGGATGCAGTATTAGTCAGCCTTCCGTCATCTGGCGGAGGCATGTTCTCCTAAGATATTTACCTGGATTAAAGAAACTGTATCTCCTGACTCCTGTCCTTTCTTAGTTGGTTCTGAACTCCAGTGGGGAAATTAGATTGCTACTTGGGGAACCCCCTCAAACCCCCAAAGTCACTCCACTACTGTAAAAGCTCAAATACAAAGACAAAAATTTCTCTAGTAGGATCAGCAACCCTAACTCTCCTCTTGCTATTACTGCTCTTTAAGATGCTTGGCTTTATTATTTTGCCACTTCAAGTTGCCTCTGGTTTCACTGGAAGACCACGGGTCCTTTAATTAGTGATGCTCAACAATAGCTACCCTTCCAAGGAAGCCACTTAAATGAAAGCTCTCCAAAATAGCTGTTCATTTTGATTGGAACAGGAAAAGAAACACCAACAGATTATCACAGCTCTATCTGGCACAGCCATCAGAAAAGTAATCTAGCATTGTTTTAATTTTTCCAAATTCCCAAAGATATTTTTCTTCTGTTTTATATCACCCAAGCCTTCCTTTGATCAGGCAGCTTACATAGGAACAAGCCAACAATACATCCCCTTCTCATCCCTGTATCACTGAGGAGGCATTAAAAATTCAACTGCCTCTTCTTAGTGAACAATTATCTCACTCATTGGCTTGATTCACTGATCTCTTAATGACAGCTTTCCTGCTGTTTCCTTTGAATGTTTAAAATATGAAACAACCCTATCTTGTCAAGCTGAAAACTGTGGCTGAGTTTTTAGTAGCTGTTTCCAATAAATAATTTCAAGGGGTTTCAAATTACCCATCATCTGACAGCTCTAGGGAAGATTTTTCATCTCCTTTAGGCACAAAAAGCCATTTCTAACCACTGCACTGTCCCACTGATTACCCTCAATGATTTTCAAAATTGGTTCCATTCTTCTGAAAGAACCTCTCACTCCATCAATATTGACAGGTGCTTTGAATGAACTCATCTTCAGGAAGGGCTGTATGTGGCAATCCTTCCAGGGCAAGAATGAGTTAGTAAAGGGGTTATAAAGATTAGAATGGGATACTGGTCACATCTGTAGAGCACTTTATGAAAAGATACATGGGTTATGAAGAGAAGAGCTAAGATGGAGGAGGGGACCTAAAGTAATTTCTAATGGCAGGAGGGAGAAGTAGTATTTTCACATAAGGGAGAGTCAAGTTGAAGTATTCTGACTGGGGAAGAAGTCACCATGGCTTTCTTCCTTTAATCCCACAGAAGGATGGAAGGTCAACTCCTGGTGGGGAGTTGGAGAGGAATGCAGTCTCCAGTGCCTACACAGCCAGTGGAGGAAGGCTGAGATACCGTAAGCTCTGTAGTAAGGGAAGGGTTCTGAAGAATCTTGAGAAATGAGTGCGCTTGACTAAAGCAGAGAAGTTGTAAAACTCGAAAATGCAGCCTTTTGGTAGCTTTATGTGCAGAGGACCCAAGATCAAATGCCAAGAGCTAGGAAAGGGTGGAGGAAGGTAGAAGACAACAAACTCAAATCCTAACTAATCCGGAATTAGTTCTTAACTCTTGTATAGGAATTATGAATCTTTTAAAAAGGTTTATAATGAAGCTAAAAAATAACAAGGTTGAATTAACTTTTGATGGCCCAAATTAGCAGAAGAGGTACTAATAATGCCTCTGTGTACATTNCTTAACTCTTGTATAGGAATTATGAATCTTTTAAAAAGGTTTATAATGAAGCTAAAAAATAAGAACAAGGTTGAATTAACTTTTGATGGCCCAAATTAGCACAAGAGGTACTAATAATGCCTCTGTGTACATTTCATTAAATCTTGCACTGTCTTATTGATACTGAACTTTTTAAAATGTAGTCAAGCACAGCAATATTTTAAAGGTTTTGTTTGTTTGTTTGTTTTAAGGAAAATCATGCTATTAGGCAAACCTATGAGCTAAGCCCAGGAAATAAAGTGTTTCCTAGACCCAAAGAGCTCACAGGCTAATTACAAAAATACCCTAATGGATGGAGTAGTTAACTAAGGAGATTCTTTCCCTTTGCATATCATCACTACCTATTAAAAAAAAAAAGAGGAGGATAAGAAGAAGTGTCCCTTTCCATTGCTCTTGATCTCACCATCTACCTCCTTACACGAACCAGAGCCTTAACAGTCCTCACACCCTCACCCCTATATTTGGTCTCACACCATGTCTATTGACGTCTATTGATGTGACCACCTTACATAGATTTGAAGCTGGTCTCCCTGTCTGGAGCAGCCACTGCCACCATCACCCCAATCCACATCATTGTCCAAGCAACTGGAGTAGCTTCGATCTGCTCTGCTCACATGCATACTGGCACTCCTATGATCTCCAGCCCTGTGGACTAGAGTCACAGTGATGGTTCCTAAGCACTGATTTCACTGTACCCCACCAGGCCAAGAAACCGTCTCCCCTTTATCACACAATCCCTTGAAGGGTCATGCTCCCTGCCACAGCACTGTTAAAATAAAAATTACCAATCCTTCTGCCCTCATCCATTGCTCAACATCTCAACTCTTATTCAACCTTTAGAAGCTGACCAAATATTATATGTTTTAAATTGGTCTCACAGGTGAAATTTTATATTTGTTTATGTGATTATTTGATTAACCACTGGCTCTGACCAGATGGAGCATTAAAATAGGTGTTATGGATTAATAGCCATGAAAAATTTAAAAATAGGGTTGCAAAGTGAGATTCACAAATAAAAATGGCCAAAGACAGAATTACAGAAATAGCCTTTTAGTTGGGTCTTAAAAGGTGAATGGTTTATTAAAAGAATTGAGAATTTGAGGCAAAAGGGATAAAAATACAGTTTATTTCAGGACTGTAAATACCTACCATAGTGGACACAGAGAGGGCGTGGCATGACCAGAGATACGGGTACAGGATTAGGCTTGAACAATGTGGTGTGAAGTAGTAAGAGGCACAAGGGAAGTTTGGACGTTACCCTGGGTGATGGGGACTTGCTTAGAATTAACCACGGGGTGGAACGATCTAGAACACAATAGGCACAAAGATCAGGAGTAGATCCCACAGGCAAGAGACCCATTAGGTCACTGATAAAGACTTATACTAATATGGCAAATAAAATATAGAGAAAGGGTCCACTGTGAGGATATTTTAGAAAGTCAGCAGGTGACAGAGTGGCTGTCAGGGGTTGAAAGGGGAAAAAAAAATACAATTTTTTTAAGCCACTGGATAGATGGTGTGGTCCCCAACTGAAGTAGAAACCTTAAAAAGAAGTTTAGGCGACCGAGTTAGAGGACAGATAATTTCACATATATATCTGTCGGATATCCAAGTACAGATGTGTGACAGGCCNTCTGCCTACTTGTAATCTCTCTCTCTCTGTCAAATGAATAAATAAAATCTTTAAAAAAAAAAAAAAAGAAAGTCAGCAGGTGACAGAGTGGCTGTCAGGGGTTGAAAGGGGAAAAAAAAATACAATTTTTTTAAGCCACTGGATAGATGGTGTGGTCCCCAACTGAAGTAGAAACCTTAAAAAGAAGTTTAGGCGACCGAGTTAGAGGACAGATAATTTCACATATATATCTGTCGGATATCCAAGTACAGATGTGTGACAGGCCATAGAACACTAGCTACCATCCAACTGGAAGAAGCGGTGGTGTGAAGGCAGAGTGTGGAAGGTACCACGTCAAGTAGACCACGACTCCCACCCCGTCCAGGAAGGGCCATGGAGCCATTCCAGCAGATATGCAGTTAATTTTGTGAGCTGGTATGGTCTGACTTTGAAGCCACATAGGGGCCTCATGGGAAAGAAACTTAAAAACAGGTATCCGTATAAGGCGTGAAGAATCAGAGTGACTCATTCACTATTCCTGCATTCAGATCATCTAGCTTGGACCAAATTGCACAGAAGTGGTTATATTGTGGTAGTTAAGAGGACAGGGCTCTAGTAAGTTATCTAGTCCTATTCATATTCAGCAGCTTTAGACTTTGAAAAAACTGTTTAACTTCTCTCCATTCCAGGTCCTGATTTTTAAGAGCTAGACAATAGTTCCTACCTCACGGCGCTGAATGAGGCAGGATATGTTAATACTTAGTACTGTTACTGCCATGTAGTAAATGTTCTTTCAGTAATTTTTTTTTACACTTACCTATTGGTCATTAAAGTTCAATTCTGCAAGCATACATATATTGAGATGCTGCTATGTGCTGGTACTGAGCTAGGCAATGGAATGGGGATTCAAAAATAAATTTACAGAAATAGCCTTAAAGGAGCTTGCTCACCTTCTACTGAAGGTGGTCACCATTTGGTGGAAACTAAGGGGACAGGGAGAACAGACAAACACTGAAGGGTAAACTCTTACTAGACAAAAAAAAAAAAACCCAAAAACAAACAAAAAAACCCCACAACTACTAGTATCCACTAGGCACTAACTGATGCCCACATCCCAGCTAACCCAGTTGGTTTATGACAGGACTCTACATTTTCCAATTTGCATACAATTTGGGGAGCAAGCCTACTCCTTTGGGTGCTATCATTATGGGAAGAGAGTGTGCGTTTTCAAGAATCTAGTCATTACTCAGTCCAGGTAGGTCTTCCTACTGTTTAGCAGGTGTTTATCATTTCACGTTTTAGGTTATATTTGGTAGCAGAAAGATACTAAAGTTCCAGAGGTTAGGCCAAATTGTCCAAGGACACAAAGCCACTAAGAAATCAAATAAACGTTGGGCAGCTTAAGTTTGCAGGACCATATTCAGTGCACCCTGGATAATTTTCTTCACACAAAGGTCAGGGGGACCTTTGATGGACAATTACCTAAGGATGATCTAAGCAGGGATGGAGAGATGGAATTCTGGCAGGTTTTCTGAAATATTTATAAGCTTTGAAATGAATAGTTTTACTAACATGGATAAGTGGATGATGTCAATGTCTTTAAGTAGCTATTATCTGGGAGAATCTACAGAATTCATTTAGTCACGGAATTTGAAAATTGAAAGGACCTTGGAGGTCATGTGATTTTTTACCTCTCACTCCACATAGAAATTTTGTAGCAATTGTCATAATTTCAGAGCATACAGTTTCCCCAAAAATTCTACAATCTCACAAAGGGAAGACATCCTAGAATCATCTAACCCAACCTCTTGATTGGAATTTAAGACCCAAAGTGTCCAACTGACCCATTCAGTGGTGGTGACACCTACCACTGGGATCTAGAAGTAGCCTGGAAAGCAGATCATTTAGATTCAAACTCTACTGCCTTAGCTTAAGTTCTCAAAAGGAAACAAAACAAAACCACCCCACAATTTACAGATGACTATTATGCATTTTTCATAAGTAATTTAGAAAATGCCATTTGAGACTAGGAGGTTATATGTATGGAACTCCAATTCAAAATTGCATACCAACATGTTGGTAATCAGACATCCTGGTGTTAGGAAAAATGCCTGGCTTTTGACTGGTTCAAACATACACAAATGATAGGAAAAGTCTAACTGAAATCCTTGAGGGGATTGATAGCACTATTGTAACTGTAAACAACATTGCTTAATAGATTCCCCAGTTAGCCTGCTTAAGTGCTGGAGAAGGAACATTCCTATCCCTCACTTAACGGCCTTTGGGGTGGGGTAGAACTAAATATTAGGAATAAAGTTTATTGTCGAAGAACCTGCCAGTTGTGAAAATAATGGTCTCCCTCATCCTCACAAGGAGGGCATTATTCCATCCCTTCCTTAGTTTTAGAAGTTGAAGTTGAGAAAGTTATTCTAATTTGCCTTTTATTCCAAATAAAAGGGACAGACCCTTTACTGAAATTAGTGGTTCATCGAGAACTTAGCAGTCCGGAGTCAACAAGCCTCCTGCAAAGCCTTTCAAAGTAGGACACATTAGGAAGAAAATGCAACCTTACCTCCTGGATTTCAAACTACACCACCTACCTATCTAGGGGATTCAGTGAATAGAGTTCTACATATAAGCAGTCATGGTTTTTCCCCCCACTATGGCACGCATTCAGCAGACACTCTTCCTGGCTTGTCCGGACAGAAAGCTCTACGGCAACTCTTAACCAGGAGCTGTAATGTGTTCAGTTACTCAGTGCCAACCGATGTTATCAGGTTGAGCTTTCTAATTTATAATTTCCATCAAAATTTAGTGACTCCCTGTTGACCATATACAGGATAAAGCCTGAATTGCCTTGTAATAGGCTTAGACTAGCATTCAAAATATTCCACACCCTGTCTTGAATTTCCCATTTCATGTTCTGCCCAGCCATTACACTCTCCAGGCCTTCTACTCAAACTAACCTGGCCTTAATCAGTCTTGCAAACATACACCATCCTACCTCCACATATTTGCTAAGGCCATTGTTTTCCCCACCCTCAGAAGTCTTTATCATTTATCCAGATTCTACCCCACCATCCAAGGTCCAGTTTTATACTTCATTTGTTGAAAAAATAATTGCTATTTTTATGCCAACTCCTATAGTATGGATTGGGTATATCTAGGTATACAATGGTGCTTTAAGATCCTATACTAGTGGGGGGGGGAGATCAGGGGAGAGAGGAGAAAAGAAGATATAGGTTGACATGAAAGAGCCATATACAAAAGTTGGTACAAAGGAAATCATATATGCCAGAAAATAATTTTATTGATTTCTCCTTATTGTGATGGTCAGGGACCTCTCCAAAGAGTAGCCATTTGAGAAAAGACTGAAGACATGAAAAGGAGCCGGATGTCCCAAGAGCGCCCTAATCAGGATTCCAGGCTCTGCAAAAACTTTGGATGGTAAAGGAACCAGAACCAGAAGAACAGCGGCCAGAAGCAAGGTTGAAAATCCAACAAACTTTCTAGTTGGCAAAAATCTGCCTTTTCTCTGAACTCTTTCCATCTATACCACCCATTACATTCATTGACAAAAACGTTCTATGATGGTCACTTGTTTGTAATGGTCTCTCCTTACATAGGTAGTTTCAGGAGACCAATTATCCTGGCTGCCTTAGTTCCCAGTACTCATCAGAAATAAAAGCCCACGAAAGGTGCACAACAAATGATTATCAAGTGAAAACACCCTGGTTCCTTAAGGACAGGACTTTCTCTGGTCCAACGTCACAAGACAGAGTTGGTACATAGGAAGAGTTTGCTGGTGGAGTCCCTCTTTACTCTAGGAAAGTGGATTTTCAGTCACTCTAATCCTGATGGAAGACTCTGCCTTTTAAATTGTCAGCCCTTCTGTACTGTATCCCTCTGTGAGGTATCCACTGGCAGCCACGTCTACACAGATTTCTCCCTATTCTATCTACCTGGGCTCCCACCTGAAGGTGAACCCACATCAGTAAGAAACATTTAACAGTTCTAAATAACACATACATAGGATTGTTAATGTATTTACTAGAAAATAGTCAAAAACTTTAATATTTGAAAGTTATGAAGAGACAAACCATTTTATTTCACAGAAAGAACAATGTGATTAAATAGGCTTCATTTATTAAGATCTCGAATCCTTTTTCTGGGTCTAAATTATTTCACTACCTGTTTCAATTGCTCCATACCTGAAAATAACTTAAAATTGTATAAATTTAGAAGAGGTCACTGGTGGTATATAGTAAATAATTCACCCCTACTACCCACCAGCTATTCAGTTAATAGATTTCTATTTCTTCAGACATCAATTAGTTGCTCTGAAAACCTAACTGTTAAGTTCTACATTTTTCTGTATTCACACAAAGGTATTCAAAACACTCATTCAACTGGATTGTGGACTGTGCTAGGTTTAACATATGTATGACAATTTATAGGGAAAATCATGTAAGAACACTGGAACAGCCTTAAAAAAAAAACTCCATCATCCATGGGTTAGTAATAATTTTTCTGGATTTTTTCTTTAATGGGAGGGTGTGTCAATCTACTACCAAAAAAAAAAAATCACCTTGCGTGAAGAAAATTGGTGAATTTTTATATACCTGCTTAGTAGCACACCACTCAATACTTTAGAAACAGCCATTCAACAGATAAAATCTCTAAGAATAGGTGTATATTCCTCATTCTTGTAAGTGGGATAATCTAAGTACTTTGCCATAAAGTAACAAGAATTGCTGGGATACAAACGATTTTCATGGTAACCACACATTTCATTACATAGTATTACAAACACAACTGTATTTTAAAAGCACTTGGTATTGGGATGCCTGGGTTGCTCAGTTGGTAAAGCATCTACCTTTGGCTCAGGTCAGGATCCGGGGTCTGGGATCTGGGGTCCTAGGGTGGGTCCTGCCTGTGCATCGGGTTCCTTGCTCAGCAGGGAGCCTGCTTCTCCCTCTGCCTACCACTCCCCCTGCTTGTGCGGTCTCTGTCTCTCGCTGACAAATAAAATCTTAAAAAAAAAAACAAAACAAAACAAAAACGCGTGACATCTAAAACTATATTGAGAGCATCCTCCAACTTGTACACCTCAGGCTTCAGCTTGAAGGAAATGTAAGATGTGCAGTTAATACATTCCGCATGCAGAGTCCTCTGTAAACTTAACCCAGAACTTGAAATTTTGTTTTTATGCTAATCAAAGCAGCTATTCTATCTGTGGTTATGCTTGGTTTTCTGACAAAATACAGCCTAATATTAAACAAACTCTTACAGTGGAAAATAGGTCTTCTCTAGCATATCTTTCCTTCTTTGAATAATTAGTCCTTCCTGTACTTTAACATTTAAAGCTAACCTAGAAAAACACCACGGACACTGAAGCTTGTTAAAAATGTGTGTACTCTCCTTCAATATACAGCAAACTGCCCACACTATTTAAAATTTTGTATTTTCAAATCATCAGCAATGTTTTCTAATGTGTCATCCGAGTATCTGGTGATAAATGGGCTTGTGATTTTTCTTTTTAAATCAGCCATGCTTGCCGTAACAAGAAAAATGAGTACTTCCCCCTTGGCATGTGGCTTTTTTTGCCTTTGTTACGTAGTAAATGGTCTTAACTAGGGCTCCCTATGTGTGTGCTTCAGTTTCATAAAAATTTTATAAAACACCAGAGTATAGGACTTTAAAGGTTGATGGACAAAATTATAGAACTGAATTTTCCTGGGTATTTAATTCTCAAGTAATTTGTTAGCCATTACAGCGACATACTATAATTAACCAAGATGCCTTTTCTCTGGTCACTTCTAAGATCTTCTCTTGTTTTTGATGTTCTACAGTTTCCCTGTGAGATGTATAGATTAGGTCTAGGGCTTTCATTAATTCTGGATCATCACTGGCATTAACTCCTTAAAATATCCTTTTCACTTTTTTTCAGAACTCTTATTAATAGATGTTTGACCTCCTTGTATTCACGGCTCTTAAACCCTCTTTCATTTATCTTACCTTCCTATGGTATATAAAACAAATTCTTCAGAGATCCTTCACTAATTAGAGTCCACTAATCCCGCTTATTTGTACTTTAAAAGTTGATAGATCTAAAAACAGGTAATTTTTTTTTTCATTTCTAAAATCTAATCTGGTTCTTGTTCAAACCTTGGGGTTTTTTTTATTTTTCCCCCCAAACAATACAGCATCTTGTCCTTTGTGTTTTTGATACCCTACCCCACCTTTTTAAAAGTAACTGCAAGAGATCATTCTCCCGTCCACCTTCCCCTTTGGTAACAGGCTGTTCCCTGGTTAAGAGTCCACTTAGAGGGGGATAACTCTTTGTTCATTTGTTTCTTAAATCCCACAGGAGTGAGACCATAGGCTATTGGTCTGACAGATTTCACAGAGCATTAGACTCTCCAGCTCCATCCATGTTGTTGCAAATGGCAAGATTTCATTTTTCCTATGGCTGAATATTATCCTATTATGGATCTATATCACATCTTCTCTATTTATCAATGGACATTTGGGCTGCTTCTATAATCTGGCTATTATAAATAATGCTACAGTAAACACAGGGGTGCATATACATACCCAGTGTATGTCAAATGTACTAAAAGCAAACTAAGGAGTAAGGATGTATTTCCAGCCCTCTGGGCTCCTCCCTTATGCTCTTGTGACCCACAACTATCCGCCATGCTGTTGAATGGGGGCACAAGTTTCAACCTTTAGGCTAACATTCATGAAACCGTTTCTTGAGGCTAAAAGAACTAAACTGAAGTCTTAATATTCATTTCCTGTAGCCCAACATTGTTTTAAATCCAATTTAGAGATCATGATTCTAAAATTATAAATTACAGAAACTCTCATTGCTTACTAAGCGTTAGACCCTATTCCAAGTGTTTTATATACAACTCCTTGTATAACAATTCAGTGAAGTAGGAAATAGTATTATTCCAATGGGAAAACTAAGCCAAGAGATTAGGTAACTTACAGATTGATGAACTAGTAAGTGCTAGAAACAGAAACTGAACTGAAAATAGCAGAAATCATTGACTCCAAAGCAGAGCTGCCATACATAATGCCTTGTTCTTTTTTTTGGCTTTATTTTTTCAGTGATCCGAGATTCATTATTTATGCACCACACCCAGTGTTCCATGCAATATGTGCCCTCCTTAATACTCACCACCAGGCTCACCCATCCCCCCTCCCCCACCCCTCCATAATGCCTTGTTCTTTCAAATATTCTGTTCCATGCAAATACATGTGTCATTCAGCTTTGGATCCTTAGCTCTTAGCACACTGTGTGACACAAAGGTCTCAACAGATACTTGAGCTGAGCTGACTAGCACTCACTTATGTTCTATGATCTTGCGTCATCATTTACAATAATGGTATGTGTTACAACTGGGTCTCCATGTTTTCCAGAGGAGAACCCTGAACTAGGTAAGTATTCCTGAGACGGTTTTTACAGAATAAACTTCTGTCATCCTGCAGCCTTCAGTTTTGACCTTTGCACCCATCTTTGGTCAATGAATGCTAATTGCCTATAGACTGTTGCCAGGAGATAGCTCACTTTTCCCCTGTATGGGGTAGAAAGTCCTGGTTTGGAGGATTATCAGCAAGCTCACTCAAATCACACATTTATAAAGTTGTCTTTATAATATTAAATATGTATTTATACACAGAGGGTCCTTGAAGGGATATTTACATTGTTAGGCTTACTTTTAATATTTGAAAGTCCTGATTTCAGCATATTTCATTGAAATTTCTCCCTAATTCTAAATATTATTTCAAACTCTGGCAGTTACAGATAGATACTTTTCTAGACAAAAATTGTTTATTATCCTTAACATTTAGATACACTAAGAGAATCTATTCTCTAACAACTAGATATTTATGATAGTGATCATCAGTATGGATGAGGAAAAAAAAATCAATGAATTTCCTCTTAAGTAAAATATGNTCTATTCTCTAACAACTAGATATTTATGATAGTGATCATCAGTATGGATGAGGAAAAAAAAATCAATGAATTTCCTCTTAAGTAAAATATGAGTTTATTTTTTTAAAAGATTTTATTTATTTGACACAGAGAGATTACAAGTAGGCAGAGAGGCAGGCAGAGAGACAGGAAGAGGAGGAAGCAGGCTCCCCACTGAGCAGAGAGCCCGATGCAGGCCTCGATCCCAGGACGCTGAGATCATGACCTGAGCTGAAAGCAGAGGCTTTAACCCACTGAGCCACCCAGGCGCCCCAGTAAAATAGGAGTTTAGCACTTCAGTCCAAGGGGGGCAAAATGAGGACCAAGCACATATGGAAATAAGAGCCTCCACCCTTCTACAACTTCTGGGGTTTTTTTCCTTACTTTTTACTGTATGCACACATTTTTTAACTAGAAAATCTAAAACATAAGAATTTTATTATTAAGAATCTGATTTTGTCAGGGAAATCTAGTAATTCTTTTATTCTAAAAGACTTTGCTGTTGCAGTGCATTTTCTGAAGCATATTGCCCCTGGAGATGCTTAAAATGAAACAAAATAAACAAATGCTAGTCATCCTGTCCAAAGTGGAAGAGGTAAGTCCTGTCCTGAAGAACTATACAATTGAATATGACAAGCTGGAAATCTACTCATACATATGCATTTCTTTCAGAAGTGATTGGAGGTATGTGTCACTCCCAGAGCTAGGGCCCAAGGAGGTGGAAAGACAATTCTGTCCAGAGAAAGTTACATATAAAGAAATGTATAGACCTGGTTAAAGACTAACGAAATGTGGACTTTATACTAAAGGTTGAAAATTGAAGGAAATTTTATTCTAAGTCCTAGAAATCCATCTGAAGGAAGCAGCAGGATAGAAGGATTTGCAGATGGACTCCACCAAGCTACTGATGAAGGGTGCCCCCCTAAGCTGTTCCAGGCAGGTCCCTGGCTAGCATGAAGAAGAGTCAACCACAGGTGCTGGTGACTTGTTCCTAGGGTTTAGTCTAGAGGCAGGAACACCATCCTGGGGGAATAGACACTTAAGGCAGGAGCGCCCTTGCCAGGAAGAAAGTATGACCCAATTACTGAAGAATGAGGGAAAGGTAAGAGACTGTCACAAGGACAGAGGCTGAAGCCCTGTTCTGTAGAACTAGGAGGTCACCCCCACAATGTAATGAGTGGTAAGGCAGGGCCAGGAGAGTTACTGCCTCCTTCAACTTTAGCCACCTACAGACAGGATTGGGGGTTTGAGGCAGGGGAGTGGGGGGTGCGGACTTATTGGGTTGGTAGGACCTCAGCTATGAGGGACTACAGGGCCAAAGAGCCCAGCAGTTGAACTGAAAGCCTAGTCTGAAGGACATTAATGGGCCAAACAACAGGGCAGTAGCAGCTCTTTTTCTCCCACTTACTTCCCTCTCTAGACTGGAATTTACTCCAATTGTAGCCCTCATTACTCAATATCGAGGTCTATTTCATGTTATTCTTACCCAGAAGATAAGCTTTGTGAGGGCTGGGCCAATGTCTACTGTGGCACCTGTTGAGTCTCAAACATCAGTTGAGTAAGTGAATGAAACACCTGGCTAAACACACAGGATTCTCTCACAGTAACATGGAACATATAAAAGCCCCCTGGTTGAGACCAATGATTCAGAAAGAAGACCTTGCCTGCTGTTGGTACTCTGAACTCATGCCTGGATCCCTGAACCTGCTACCTCAGTTGTTGGTACGGATGCCTGGCCTTTGAACCCCAGCAGACCATTCACAGCTTGTTTGAAACTCCAAGTGCAGCTTATTTGAAGCTCCTGTGGATTGCCCCAACCCTCGATTTGCCCTTTGATGTACCCCTGCCAGACAGATGCATACTTACTGATTCACTCTGATCCAGACATGCCCCTATTTCAGTCCTTCCAGAGCAGCTGTATCTCAGCCACTGGTTTGGGGCATTATCTCTGGTCCAACTAGGTCTATTCAGTCCTTACCTACCATTCTAGCCCAGCAGCCACCAGGACCTTAACATGGTGGCTGGGTAGTCAACACAGAGGGATCAAGGCTGTCATTAAGAACTTCCTCACTACTGTTAAAACACTTCGTTCTTCTAGGTACCAACATAAGAAGTACCAGAGCCCCTAAACTATAAAGCAATTGCATGGAGAGCATATATGTACATAGATCCACATGGATACATAAAAAAACAAAGTATTAATTAACCAAAAGCTTAAGATGTTAATTGTTTCCAGTTTTATAATTGCATTGAGCCAAATGACTAATGTGATACGGTCAAATGTTTAGCAGTCATTCCCAGCAATTTGAAGATTAGAAATTCCACCCTGCCAGACTTTAAGGGAACTTTATTATTAAATCCTGGGGCTATTCATGGTAATAGAACTACACAACCCTTTGATATATACTTAACCCTAGTGATGGAGATGCCCCGAGTAGTTTCATGGGGGACACATTTGAGGTGCAGGAGACATTATCCAGTGCCAGGGAAAATAGACCATAGAAGACAGCTTGCCAGCATTATTTCCACAACGCTTTAGAGAAAGGCTGTGTCGGCAGAAAACCACCATTTAAGGTGGATCTGCATAGTGTATGCATTAAATAGTTCAGTCTGTTACATGCTTACTCCTGATCAGTCTCCATTATCTTAAAGGAAAAGAAGACCCTGAAATGGAGATCACCCCAACACAGACAAGATTATATTGCTCCTACTCAGACTCATGAAAACAAGGTTAGAGCTATCCTAAGAGGACACAATCCCAGGGCAGAGAGTCCATGTACATGTGCAAAGTGCTGCCACATACTTAAGGTGTCAGGAGAGTATAGGCCTTCATTTGGTGAAATCAAATCTGGGCCAATTCTCAGCCTGCCTCCTATCATTACCATCTCTAGCATTATTAATCCTTTCTCTGAAAGGGGTCTTTCATTCTACAATCACCATGGTAGCTATAGTCCCATGAGGCACCACTGGCACCAGACAGATCTGTCCAGCACTGTTGTTCCATCTAAAGCAGAATCTCACTCATTTGCTGCCAAAGTCACACTTGTCCATTTGGAGCTGGGCAGCCTCACAAATTATTTGACTTTCTCCACAGACAGTCCCCTGCTCAGGTTCATGAGGCAAGAGTACTTACTAAGGTAAGTCTCCTCTCAGTACCCATGCTGGTTGCTAGCCCCACCTCGGAGGCATAACCTTCCAGGGGCTCAGAAGCCTGTTCTCTCCAGCCCTAGCCCACAACCTCCTAGCCTTACTTATGTGGCAACAGCTGCTATTCAGCCTGAAGCACATGGCCTCCATTTCCCTCCTCCTGAGACTATCCAGTCTAATTGCTCCAGAGGACTTTTCATTTGGGGGGGGGGTGCAGCGAGGTGGTCATGGATATCTGTGATCAGAAGTGGACTCCGACCACTTCTCTTCACCTCTGACATCTTGGTCTAAATCAAAACCATCTCTCACCTGGATAAATGGAAGAGTCTTCCAGTAGGACGCTCTCCTTCCACTCTTGCCTTGCCCACTTTCCACACAGCAGACACTTACTTTAGCCCTTCACTATTACCTTGTTTTTTTCTCTTCCTTATGCTTATCCTACTCAAGTTTTTAATCCTACTTCATGTATGTTAGGATTCATATGGAGTCTCCCAATGGATTAGAAGATATTCTGTCTTACTCGTTTTATCTTCAGTGCTTAAGAACTTAGTACCCATAATTTTTTAATGGGTAAGTTTTTCCCATTAATTTCCCTTTTTGGCTTAAGCCAGTTAGCGTTACTGCCCCCAGAAAACAAAAGATGCAACCTAAAAAAGAAATGTTTGTCATTGTTGTCATCACAGTTACTTAACGCAAAGAAGGGATAATCCTAACCCAATTATAACTCCAGTAACACAGGGACCAGGTTGGCAAATCTCTTCTAAAACTCTTTTACTGAATTGGAAACAGACACATCGATCAAAGTTACTTTGAAAGAATGGAACAACCTAAGTGATTTTAAATTCAGAACTCACCCCAATGGAATAGTTGATCGCTATTTCTCAACTTGAGATTCCAGCTTTCCAACAGCTCTACTTTAGGCTTTATAATGACAAAAGGGATAGCACGACATTGGGTGGTTCACCACTAGTTAAAATTAGCCACTTTATCATATTGATTCTCTAGGATAGCATATTGTGAACAGACTAGCATTCATTTACTCAATGGATATTTAATACCTTGGATTTGATATTCAGCTCATCCCAGTGTGCCCAAGACTTACCTGGGCATAGCACTCAAAGTTCCAGGTCTCAGGAAAACTCCCAGTCAAACCAGGAGAGCTAGAAATCCTACAAGAGTTACGCTTAGGATTTGGGCCTGAGCAACAGGATAAATAGTAGTCATTTACCAAAACAGAAACATAGGAAGGGGATAGAATCTTTTTCCAACATGCCTACCAGGCAGTCAAGGGGTAATTGGTCAAAGAAGCCTAAACTTAAAGGCCAGAGTTACAAGTTTTAGACTCATTGTCTTATCACTAGCATTTTAAAGTCATGCAGTTGAGAATATCGCCCAGGGACTGAGCGTGAGAAAGTATCGAACAACATCTCTGAGGACTTCTGCTATAAGAGAAGTTCTCAGAAGTAGCCGCCTGAGTACACTCACGGAACACCTGGACTGTGTCCTGACAGGGATACACAGAAATCGCCCTCAGCTGGTAGACGAAGCCATTTTGTAAAATGCGGCAAAAAGACTTTTTCTTTTAGAGAAAAGAATATCCAAACCCAGCATCCCCAACTTTTTCATCCACTCAGGCCACACAATTTTCTAAGCAGAAATCAAGGATTTCTGGCTCAACATGGCCTCTGGCTAGAAAATTCCAGCACAAACTCCATCAACCTAAGATATCCATAAAGGCATTTTTTTTTCCCCAAAAAGATTCACTACAGTTTTGGAAAACTGTCAGAAAACATAAAAAACAGAATGTGAGAAGAACAGACCCTAGTTATTAAGTAGACAGAACTAGAGTGGAAAGAATTCACACAGCACAGTTCGACTGTACTTCAGGAAAGAGGGCACTTGATAAAAGACCCTTCTTCCAACTTCCAGTTAAAGACGGCAGAGTGAAAACAGGTTCTCACTTCTGTTCCCTTCCGAATTCTTACTGAAACTACAGGATGGGTTTTGTCTCAGACTTAAGACCACAAGCAAGAAAAGAAAGCAAAAGAATAAAACAATGGCATAATATTTTTACACTGAAATATAAACAGAAGAGAGCCAACTTACTCACCAAACCTCAGCATGCCAGATCCCAAAGCCGTTGGAAGGAAGTGCGGCTGCCAACCCCATTTATACCGTAGATGTTAACACGTGATCCTCTTAATTAAGTATTGGTGGTACCTGGTGCCTCTTACATTTGACGACAAGTTTTTGTGTGGACATTGGTGTTCATTAGATCTAGAAAGAAGAGAAATCATTAAGTTTTTTCAAGAAGCTGTTAGTGTCCCAAACCCATCCCATTCTCCAAGCAGCTGGATTCCTTGCTCTCTCCAGTCCTGGCAAAAGAGGGAAGATTTATTCTCCAAAGGTAGTAAAACAGACATTCTTCACACCAGGGAAAGTCAGGCATAATTAAGGGGAGAAGTACTGACAGCAGGTGAATTAGTTGAATATTTACATTCAGAACGCCAAGTCCACTTCAAGTACAGATGGACCCGTCTAAACGTAAAAAACTAAAACTGTAAAACTCTTACATGGACACATAGGTGTAGCATGGGTATCTTCATAACTTTGGATTAGACAATGGTTTCTTAAATATAATGCCAAACACACAAGCAATCAAAGAAAAAAACAGATACATGGCATTTAAAATAAGTGGACTATAACAAATGGTGCAGAGGATCATAGAGGAAGGGAAGGAAAACTGAAGGGCAAGTCATCAGAGAGGGAGACAAACCATGAGAGACTCTTAACTGTAGGAAACAAGCTGAGGGTTGCTGGCGGGGAGCTGGGTGGGGAGATGGGGGAATTGGGTGATGGGCAATAAGAAGGGCACGTGATGTGATGAAACTGGCTGTTACACATGACTGATGAATTATTGAACACTACGTCTGAAACTAATGATGTACTATATGTTGGCTAATTGAATCTAAATAAAAATAAATAAATAAAACATTGGGCTTCAATGGACACAATCAAGAAAGTGAAAATACAACCCACAGAGTGGGAGAAAATATTGGCACATCACATATCTGATAAGGATCTAGTATGAAGAATATATAAAGAACTATTACAAGCCAACAACAAAAAGACGACCCAACTAAAATGGGCAAAGGATTTGAATACATGTTTCTTCAAAGAAGATATATAAATAGGAAATAACTACAGGAAAACATGCTCTACACTATCAGTCACTAGGGAAGTGTTCCTCAAAACCACAATGAGATACCCACTAAGTTGGCTACAATCAAAAAAAAAAGAGACAAGAGTTAGTGAAAGTGTGGAAAAATTGGAACCCTCAAATGTTGCTGGTGGGAATATAAAATGGTGCAGCTGTTTGGCAAACAGCCTGGCATTGATTCAAAATATTAAGCATAAAGTTACCATGTAATCCAGTTTTGGTATCTATCCAAAAGAAATGAACACCTATGTCCACACAAAAACTTGTCTTCAAATGTTCATAGCAACATTATTCTTCATAACCCAAAAGTGGAAGCAACCCAAGGGTCTCTCAACGGATGAGTGGTTAAATAGAATGTGTATATCCACACAATGGAATGTTACTCAACTATAAAAAGGATGATGTTCTGATACATTCTACAGCATGTATGAACATTGAGAACATTATGTGGAGTAAAAGAGGCCACAAAAACTACATACTATTGATTCCATTGATACGAAATATCCAGAATAGGTGAAACTATAGAGATAGTAATTACATTAGTGGTTGTCAGGAGCTGGGGAAAGGGGGGCATAAGGTATAGGTCTAATGGGTACACAGTTTCTTTGGAAGATGGCAAAAATGTTCTGGAATTTGATAGCCCTGCTGAATATACAACTTTGTAATATAATAAGAACCACTGAATTACACACTTTAAAAGAGTGGACTATCTGAGTTATGGCTCAATAAAGCCAGTATTTTTTTTTTAAAGAAGATGAAATTTGGGGCACCTGGGTGGCTAAGTGGGTTAAGCCTTTGCCTTCAGCTCAGGTCATGATCTCAGGGTTCTGGGATCAAGCCCCACATTAGGCTCTCTGCTCAACAGGGAGCCTGCTTCCCACCCCTCCCCGCCCCCTGCCTGCCGCTCTGCCTACTTGTGATCTCTCTCTCTGTCAAAATAAATAAATAAAATCTTTTAAAAAAGGAGATAAAATTTTAAAAGCATTTTGATCAAAAAATACTCTAAAATTAAAAAAAATAATCCTAAAACACGAACATATTTGGTGAAGGTAGATGAAGTAAAATTGTGTTAAACTTCTCACAGATTAGTAATTTCCTTTTGATTTTGACATTTGGGGAGATAAAAAGAACTTCTGTAAAAAAATAAAGACAATAAGATAATGACCCCCAAAAAGGACAATGTAGAAAAATACAAAAAACTTGCTCCAGAAGTAGAAAAAAAGTTGTTTAAAAAAAGAGAGAAAAGTACCTCTTAACCTTCACCTATTTTGCCCTACCCCACTTCAGTTATGAAATAAATAAGTCAAAGGAATGAAATTTAAGCATAGGAAATTATAATCAACAATACTGCAATAGCTCTGTATGGTGACAGATGGTAACCACACTTATCATGGCAGGCATTTCATAATACAGATTATTGCTGAATCACTATGTCGTACACCTGAAACTAATATAATATCTTATGTCAGCTCTACTTCAATTAAGAAAATGAAGAGAAAAACAAATATACCAGTGATCCCAATATAACTAAATTTGTTCAATTCCCCCACTCAAGGTAAATATTCTCAAACTGGGTAAAGCTAAAGCCCAATTGTATGTTGTTTATTATTATAGAAGCCTATATTCAAATAGGAATGAAGTAAATTTTGCTGAAGAGCAGGGGGTTTTAAAATCTCTTTCATCTCCCTCTTGGTGTCTTACTGAGAAATCTTCATCCCTAGAGTCATCCCAGCTTAACACGGACAGTTCTCTATCTGTTGTTCATTCTAGGCCTCCTGATGGGAAATTCATGTTCCTCATGGCAGACACAGTTGGCTGTTTAAACAACAACTATTCCTTCTCCTCTTCTGATAACCCACCTCTGATTTTGTCAAGGTATCAACCAGCCCAGTGCTCAGAGGAGGCCAACTAACTTACCCCATCCCCCAACCCCTGCACAAGGAGAGGACTCCTGATTATTCGAAGCTAATACGTGCTACCTGTTCCCTTTGCCAGTAATTGCTTTAGACAATCAACATATTTCTGGAAAAAGACTTGAGTCAAAGTCTACTAGGGACATTCTGGGAACGTTTTCCTTTGTAAAAATCTGTTTTCTGCCCCTTGAATAACATTGTATAAAATAGGATGCACCTGGAGTTGCTAGAACAGTCCTGCAAACGTGGCAGAAGGAGGACATGTGAAGATTAGGTAGAGCAGGAAGATAAGGAAAATATAGGTCCTCGGTGATTTTGGACCATAGATTTAACCCGTAAGAGAGCCATGGTTTTAGATTTAAAAGGTAATACAGCTTTTTGTTATTACTCAATCACATTTTTAAAAACCTTCCAGACAAAATCATCTTAGCCCACTCATTCCTTACTTGATATATAAATACCCATAACTTAGGATACTTTTATCCTAAGGTAGAGGTAGGGAGGATCCACATGGAATTGAATTATTTGGGAGTTCAAAAATGTTTGAAATGCTTGAAATAATCTGTCTAATAAATGGAGATAGAACATAGGCGATCAAAATAAGAAAACAGCCCTCCAAAAGCAAGCCTCGGGGTCTTCCCTAGGTCTTTATTCATTAGTGACTTTAGTTGTTTATTGTGGATTTTAGGTATTTATGATCGTGGATTTGACCTCAGGGATGGGGATTAGGAGGACATTCAGAAAAAAAGTGGAGGGGCACCTGGGTGGCTCGGTTAAGCATCTGACTTCAGTTCAGGTCATGATCCTGGGGTCCTGGGATCAATTGAGCACCATGGTAAGGATTCCCAACAGCATTGGGTTCCATGCTCAGCAAGGAGTCTACTTCTCCCTCTTCCTCTATATAATCCCCCCCGACCGCCACTGCTCATGCTCTCTCTCTCTCTCATTCTCTCTCTCAAATAAATAAAATCTTTAAAAAAAAAAAAGTGGCAATATTGAACAGGTGAATTCATCTATAACACCTTGTAAAATTGCCTTTTTTTTTTACATCTTGAAATTAGAGAGTCAGTTCCCATATTTTCTCAAAACATCTTGAAGCCAGTAAAATCCACTAATGTTCTATGATCAGACTCTTCTCCAATTTGCTTTTACATGTTGGGAACCTCATGTATCGTGAGTACAATATAGTTGAATTACATAATAAAAAAAGGTCAACAAAAACAAATTTTGTGACATGGAAATAAAGACACACAACAAATGCATACTCCTAAATTACTTCTAGTTTGAAGAAAAGTCTAAATTACAGTTGCAAACTATTAGAAAGCCATGACATGGAGAATACAATATACTAAAACTTAATTGATATGTCAAAAGCTGCATTAAGCATAAAAAATCCATAGCCTGAATACTTTCATTATTATTTTTAAAAGAATAAAATCAACTCTAGAAACTAGAAAAATTACAATAAAATGTATTTAAGGAAAATAGAAATGAGGAAATAATAGAAAAAACAATGAAATATTAAAAGGGTGAACCAAATACTTTCATTATTTTTAAAAGAATAAAATCAACTCTAGAAACTAGAAAAATTACAATAAAATGTATCTAAGAAAAATAGAAATGAGGAAGTAATAACAGTAAGAAAGCAATGAAATATTAAAAGGATGAATAGTATAAATTCTCCTTAGAAATCCAAGATCTTGAGGCAATGCTTTTGGGTCCCCTCCCACTTTGGGAGCTTTGTATTCAATAAACTTTAAAAAAAATTTTTTTTAAATAAATAAATAATAAAATCCAAGAATTTGATCCTTTAAAAACATATAATAGGGAAACTTTTGCCAGTGATTGATCCAGATATAAGTGAATATATAAATATATAACATGAGAAATGATGCAAACTTTCTAGAAAAATATAAGCAAACAAAATTTACTTAGTAACAGGTAGAGAAATTGAGTAGAGCAAGAACTATAAAAGAAATAAATTGTTTCCAATGAATTATTTCAATAAAGATTAGTCCCAGACAGTTGTCTTAGTAAGTTGGATCATATGTTTAAGGATGAGATGATTCCATTTCAATTCCTTCTCAATTTATTTTGCAAACAAGGCATAACCTTTGCATAAAAATGTTAGAAAGCAAAGCAAAATTAAAATCACAGACTAATTTTACCTAAGCTCTAAAACTCGAGCTTTAATAGAAACCATTCTCTGAATCCTGAGATTCAATAAACCATATTTTAACCATTTTCTTAGCTACAGCTTAACGGGGATGGACACATTCCCAGCCCAGAACCCATGTGACTCAACCAATTTCACATTCTGAGAGCTGACATTTGCCACACTCCACTTCCATTTACTAAAAGCAAGACTCATTTGATTTTAAGTGACTTCTCACTCCCTTGAGCAGAAAGGGAAATTATGGACTCATGTAATGGCAAAGTCCAAGGACAAGTGGCTGCAGGAATGGCTGGATCTAGGTATGCAAGAAATGGCAACAGATTGGGTCACTGCATGAGGTTATTAGTGTGTGCACTGCACGTACATACTCAGCCCACACTCCACTCTCAAAATCACGCCCTCTGGCATGAGCTGCATCCACTCAGAAAGAAGAACCTCTTTTCCTTTACACAAAGTGTTTGTTGGTTCACAAATATGGGAGTTTCTTGGGTAAAATCTGAAATTGGCCCATACACGGAGGGTAAGGAAAGAAGGAAGAAAGAGGTGGGCCATTGCCAGATGGGTAGGTAGGTGGCAGTTTCAACAAACAAGGGAACTTACACATAAGACTTGTCTCCTATGACCACAAGACGAGAAGTTTTCTGTGCCTGCCAGGGTCTTAGAACTCGACATAGAGACCTTAACTGGGTTCAGTCACATATACCGTTCAGACGCTCTCAACACAACAGTGCTCTTTCAAGGCTGTGTCCTTGAAAACAGTTCCTGCTGTGGAAACAGTGGGTGGAACTCACATTCCAAGGACAGGGGAGGAGGTGAGTAGCCTCCAATTGCCTGGGTCCAGCTCTCGGGTCAACTGGAGGTCATGTCCTCTCCGTGACCTCCTCCAACAGGGTTTATTTGCCAAGCATCACTCACCTAAAGGAGACACCTTTTTCTCATCACCAAAAATTCTCCACTTAAGCAGGCAAAGGCCAAACATTCAGCATTCAGTCTGCCTCTCCCCATCTTCCATTTTGCTATGCTTTCTGGTGGCTTTATGCACAGACAGGCTGTCCATGTACTTATCAAGATGATGCTGACAACTTTAAACCTGCTTCGCCATGGTGCTTGAAGGCTTGATGCTTCCAGATAATTCTACTTTAAATATCCCTGGATACATTCTCATTGGTGAAGCAACTCTTGAATCACATAGACACAGAGCTGGAAAAATCTGAACATAATAACACTATTGCCAAAGCGGAGGTGAAGGACAGTAGGCAAACTAATACTACAGCTGCCATTCCCTTGTTTTTATTAATCATCAAAGCCATTATCTTCTTACTTGACATTTGCAAGCCATTTTACTGGCTAGGTTTTCTCCCCAGTGTTAATGCGAAGATCATAGGAGATGTTCTGGGCGCCTGGGTGGCTCAGTGGGTTAAAGCCGCTGCCTTCAGCTCAGGTCATGATCCCAGGGTCCTGGGATCGAGGCCCACATAGGGCCCTCTGCTCAACAGGGAGCCTGCTTCCTCCTCTCTCCTCTCTCTCTGCCTGCCTCTCTCCCTACTTGTAATCTCTCTGTGTGTCAAATGAATAAATAAAATTTAAAAAAAAGAATCAAAAAAAAATGGAGATGTTCTGCAAAATAGCAACTATGTAACCAAGCTGTGAACAGATACAAAAGATTGTTGAGGATTCAAACTTCAGAGGCACACACATTATCTTGATTCTCACCATGGCCAGGCATAAAAAGATACATTTTATTCTAGCATTTTGGTCAGCTTAATATTTCTTCACATTCGAAGATCTAAGGCAGCCGGCTTCTCCTAGATAATCGAAACTCCACCAAGAGAACTTCATTTATCAAATTAAAATGTGTGGGGTTTTGTGTTTATCCTGCAGAACTTGTCTTTCTATTTCAGGCTGTTAAGTCAGACTTCTTTCCGGGTATGAAAATGTCCAGATCTGTGCTCAGCTCAGAAGACAAAGAAGAGTGCGGTGTCAATGGAACAGTGTTGGGGGAACTCCTTGGTTTCCTCTGTTGCCAGTGAGCAGAGTCACTTGCAAATTCTGTGCTTACCTCACTTCCTTGGTGAAATGGACAAAACTCTGTAGCTGAGGTCTGCTGTAAGGCTGAAATAGGCCAATAACTGACACAAGTTCAAGGATGCAGGGGGCCAAGATACAAGGTCGGTCAAATGACGGGCTTTTCTACAAATATATTAAAGATATATCAGTAGCCCAGAAGAAAGAGACCGAAGGGAGCTCATTTTAGAAAACAAGCAAAGAAATATTTTTCTCAACGTTGGACATGCTAAGAAACTACATAAAGTCCCAGTGACTTTCCATCAGACTCCTGCAGAATTGGCAAAATCTGTGTGACATAAGTCAATTACAATTGATTCGCTGGATTTGATTAACTCCCGAACTCAGCACATTCTGGGCGGTCGAGCAGCCCGACCCTGCGGCAGAGTTTCACGGGGCTCCTGGAGCGTGCCCTCGGCCAGGATCTACTACTATGTCACCCACCCTCCCATAGACGGCCTTCACACTTTCCACTGTATGAGCTGCCGTCTTAGAGGCACTTTTCATAAAGCCCTGTTTCGTTCTCACAGCTGCCTGTCGGTAGAGTAACGGCGCTTTAAAAACAAGAAAAATGAGACTCAGAGTGAATATTTTCCCCTATATCATTCAACTCGTGTCAGAGCCAGAACTTAGATCCACCGACTGTATTTCTCGTTTTCTTGCAGCCCACAAAGGAGGTGCGTATTGGTTCCTTGATTATAGCATTTTCCAGGACTATCTTTTTCCCCCTGGCTTTATTGAGGTATAATTGGCAATATTGTGAAAGACTATTTTCTTTCTTTTTTTTTTTAAGATTTTATTTGTTTATTTCACAGAGGGAGAGAGATCACAAGGAGGCAGAGAGGCAGGCAGAGAGAGAGAGAGGGGGAAGCAGGCTCCCTGCTGAGCAGAGAGCCCGATGCGGGCCTCAATCCCAGGACCCTGAGATCATGACCTGAGCCGAAAGCAGAGGCTTTAACCCACTGAGCCACCCAGGCGCCCGAAAGACTATTTTCTTATCAGTGTTTTCTATTATGCAGGAGAGAGATGTCTTCCTGAAAGGTGGGCCAAGTCCTGTCTCCAGGGTACCTCCCCAGCATTCATAACAGCTCCCGGGAGATTTCTGGAACCCTGAATATGTTCGTCTATGTTAACATGTTCAATGGTAAACACGCTTTTATCAACCACATCACCTGGTTACAGGAGCAAGCGAGAACAGGTACCATGGCTGCACTAAACGTTTGCCAAACTGAGACTTTCTCAGAAATCTTACAAGTTGATTTTCTGGGCAATAAGTTTCAAAGTTAGTACCCTCCCCTCTCCTCCTTCTCCTTCCTGCTCCATCTCTCAGCCCCATTCCTCTGCCTGTATTTTTCCATTAACAGCAAAACGGCCACGGAGCAATCTGCTTATGTTGAAGAAATGTCTCTGCTTTTAACATCTTGACTTTAGCACAGACTTTCTCAGAGCTGTCTCTTCCTGGTTTCTCTGGGCTATCTTCATCTCATTTTGTATCCCAGTAATTGTCTCAGTAAAAGAACATCCCCCAGATCTGCAAATATATCACACTACATTTGCTTCTATTTATGTAGGTCTTTTCCACATGAAGGGTAGAGGCAAAGTTATTTATGTCTACATATATATGTATATATAATGGATTTTTTTCACACAAATCTCCCTGGCTTTCCATCTCTTCAATGGAGCTTTAAAACCTCCAGGCAGATTGTATCAACGCTTCATCAGACTTCCATTGTCCAGCAACAGACAATACTCTGAATGGCTCCAAAGGAAAATCACTACCTGCTGATAGCCAGGGTAGATGTCACTTACCAGATGTCTGGCTTTCATTGTTGCTAACTTGTTTAATTTCTGCACCCAGCAATGAAAGTGTTTTGATCCTTCAAAGCAGAATGTGCACTGTACCAATTGATTCCAAATGGCCTCTTTTTAGATTGAATTTTTATTTTATTTGGTTGAATGATTCTCTTTCATTTAAACCTGTATTTATGTGGAAAATTCAAATAATGCATTCCGCTTTGCATTTCAAAAAAAAAGAATCTACGTGTTTATGAAATCACTTTTGAGTTGCAATTACAGTTATTTATCTCTGGGATACACAACATGTAATTGGGTCAACACTGTTAATGAGCGACTAGTGTTATTGTTAATGAGCTACTAGTGATAGTTTCAATGTTTTGTCCTCAGCAGGTGGTAAATACGATATGTTAAGATAGATAATTATGTTAATGTTTCAAATATCCACAGACCAAGCAAGTCATTAAAAACATAAAACTAAGAGTTTAAAAAGGACAAACATACAAAGTGGACTCTACATTTACCCAAAAGGCATGAGTATCCCCTGCAAAGAAATTTCGTTATGTATCTCAGTGTCCAGTTCTGTTAATTCATAGTTCATCAAAATGGCAAGAAAAGAAGACTGGTCTCAGCTGGCTTTGGACATTGTCAAGTTGGACAAGTAATAGACTGCAATACTTGGAACTTGAGATGCTTAACTCTGCAGGATAGACATCATTCAGGTGGAATGATGAATCATTCAAGTGCCATTCCACTTTGAGAAAGTCATTGTGTGGACCAGTTAAAATAACAAATAGACTATCTGATTCCTGTCTACAAGAAGCAAAAAAAAAAAAGAAGACACAAGAATCAAATATGTAATAGAAACATTATGGAACCAGTAAGAAAGAAAAAGTAGCTGGGGTAGCTGGGAAAGCTTTTAGGAAGAAGCAAGTTTGTATCTGAGGTGCTCTGGCCTGATATTTTAGAATGCCTAACTAACAGTCATTTAACAGCGAAGACATTTAAATCTTTCACATAGAAAGTTGGAAGTTAGGACATTCCAGCCATGAAACAACAATTCAAAGTTATCATCAAGTATCCAAAATTCTGTCTTTTCCTCTCTTCCTTGTTCAAAACATCCATAATATCTGTAATATATGGTCACCAGATGGCTGCTATAGCTCTGGCCATCACATCCTCATCCACAGGCATCCCTGTGGGGGATGAGAGAGAGTGGGAAAAAGGGAAATTTTCTGAGCTGTTTTTAGAAAGGAAGAGAAAAATATGCCCACAATTTCCCAACAGATTTCCCCTCACATCCTATTGACCGAACTGCTGCTATGCTCAGGCTTTAAAGCATCTGGTAAGTAAGGGGAATGGATGTCATGATTGCCATGACAGGTTTAGACTCGCCATGGGCTATTGAGCTGCACCAGGAAGATTCTGGGTCCATAGGCAACAGAACTGAATCAAGTGGGTGTTGCATAGTACCTTTTGGCTAGTGCTAATTTTTGTCACTTAGTGTTTGCTTTAGCCCTCAGGAGATAATTTTGAAATAGTTCAGAATACCAAGTGTTACATCCAAAATAAATTCACTCAGATGGCTTGATTCCACCAGTGAATCATAGAACTTTGACTTTTCCAACGTCATTGGCTCCATACCCAAATGTTCATCAGAATTACCAGGAGAGCTTTCCAAAAATAGCTGTCACCAGACCTTACACCAAAGCCTTCTGAACCAAAACTCCAAAAGTTAGGGCCCATGAAAATTGCCCAAAGTATTGTTAGTGCTATAAAGTCTAATTGATTGCTGGTGGAAGCAGTCAGCTTTTTCTAGGCTATGCCATAGTAACAACCCCAGACCCTGAGTGGATTACAACGATAAGGGTTTATTTCTCACTTGGGTTACATGTCAGTTATGGGTTAACCATGGTTCTCTGGCTTTGCTCTATGCATCTTCCCCATCCTAAGGATCAAGTCCAGTGTTTCTCAGCACTTTCTAAATTTTTTTTCACATGCTATGTGTATATCTATGCTCTCTATATAAAAAGGTTAAGCTTTTTTGTCCCCCAAGAATCAATTTTACCCATTGGAAGTGCTAACACTCCTACTGATAGTGAATAACCTAAACTGAAGAAATTACCCCTTTCCTGCTGTCAAGGAACACATTGATGGGAAAACCATGGAGGTTCTATTTGGACATGGCTTATGTCATGTCTGCTCACATGCTACTGGCCAAATCAAGTCACAGGGCCACCTTAGATGGTAATGGGGTCCCAAGGTACTTTCCTCCCCCTAGGAGGCAATGGACATTACATGACAAGTTACAGGGGGAACAGAGAATAATTAGGAGCAATAATTCAATCTAACACCCTGGGTCCTCAGGTGGAGAAGCAGAAACAGAGTAGAAATTATTATTCCCATGCCCCTAATCATAACTATCATCTAGCCATCTGCAAGTAAGATGCTACCTATCAATGCATCAACAAACATAATTGGGGGAGCCTGTGTGGCTCAGTTGGTTAAGCATCTGGCTCTTGATTTCTGCTCAGGTCATCATCTCAGGGCCGTAAGATCAAGCCCCACATTGGGCTCTGCTCTGGGCATGACACCTGCTTAAGATTTTCTCTTTCATTCTCCTTCTGCTCCTCTCCCCCTACCCAGACCACCCTCCTCGTCTACACGGGATTTCTCTTTTTTTCTCTCTCTCCCTCTCTAAAAACAAAAAACAGAGAAAAAACCATATAATCAGGGCAGAGGTAAGCAACTAACATGCTAACATGGTTGCAATTTTTTAGTTTGGGGGAATAATTTAATTAAAAGTATTAATATTGAGGCCATAAAAATAGTAATTATAGCTTCAGGTTTTATGATATAATAGGTTCAAGAAAGAGTAGAAAGTTAGAACTAAAGAATACCATAAAATTTGAGGGGAAGTTATACTATAAAAGGAGATGCCAGGGAACCTGGGTGGCTCAGTTGGTTAAGTGACTGCCTTTGGCTCAGGTCATAATCCCAGAGTCCTAGTATCGAGCCCCACATCAGGATCTGTGCTCAGTGGGGAGTCTGCTTCTCCTTCTCCTGCTTTCATGTTTGTGCGTGCTCTCTCTCTCTTTCTGTCAAATAAGTAAATAAAATCTTAAGATTTTAAAAGTACCATTTTACTCACTTGCAAATACTATTATACACTAGCTATGTGCTATGGTTAAAAGGAGAAAACACAGAATTATCAGCATGGCATTTGACTTCAATATGAGGAAAGTGGGCTTTTTAAAAAAAAGAAATTTTCAAAATTATGAAGTTATTTATAATTTTTTCCATGTAGCATCATTTTTGACCCCTAAGACATCAAAGGAATAACATAATGTCTGCTCCCTTCATTATTTTGTTTTCTATTAATGAAACCATACAATGAAATGTGCAGTTTTTCACTTGTTGACCTTGATCGATTGATCTTTTTATAGCTTGCTTTCAATCATGGACTACCTCAAACACTGTTGTCTACAAAAGACTTAAAAAAACAGATAAATATCCAGGTTTTTAAACCCTGACTTATTGCTTCTAATGCATTGCATTTTGCAAAGTCACCAGTGTCTCCTGTTAGACATTCATAGCCTCCAAAAATGATTGTAATTCCACTTGACTCAGATTCAGTGTCTACAGAGAGGGTTGTGTTGCCTCGACTAGATGGTGGGAATTAGAGAAGGCAGAGCTTCTTTTTGGTTTGTTTTCAGCTTCTGACACACCAAGGGCTAATGTCCTGACTGCACTAGATTCCCAGGTTCTGGTCCAGTGAAAATGGAAATAATAACATTGGCAAGGAGCTTAGAGAACACTGCTTGTTGTCTGCAGCCCCATCCAGCATGAAGTTTAAATGGCCCCCTACATTTCCTTTTCTAAACAAAACAACAACAATGAAATTATCCCATCAGGCCTTTCTCTTATTCTATAAAAGGAGGACCATGATCCTCTTCTTGTGACACTCATCTTCTCCTCAACATTTATCCCTGTGGCCAGAAAGAAGGCCCATGGTCCCCATCAGAGGAGATTGCTCTGTATTCAAACAGTATGTCCTCACTCATCCTAAATATCAGGTCACACTGGTAGTTTTTAAGTGCCAGTCTGCAAGTTGGTGCTCCTTGTAACGAAGTCTTCACAAGGCCAACAGGAAAATGGAACAACAAAGACAATGCCAAGGATTCTTCATGAGGTAAATGTATTCAATTTTAAAAAATCTATACTTTATCCTCACATTATCCGTCTCTTTGTTTTGGCATATCAAAATTTCTTATAGAAAATGATAAAAGTTTGTTGCTTTTTGTTATATGGTTGAGTATCATTTTTTGAAATTTTCCTAATACCTGAAATCTGAGAGTTTAGGAACTAGTAGCCCATAGTACTATCTTAAAATTGCAGAGCAAACAAAGTTTGACCATGTGACCTCCTTTCCAGAAAGCTTAGAGGTCAAGTCTGCTTTGGATTTCCCTCTAGTTCCTCTGAAGACTGTCCCCTACCTCTTTGGAACTCCCATTGAGAATCCAGTTAAAATTTCAAGTAATATTTATTAATCATTTACTAAGTGCCAGGTATAAACAGGAATAACATCATTCCTTGTTCTCAAAAGTCCCTAACTTAATGAGGGAGACAGATCCCTATAAAATAAACCATAAGACCATCTTAGATGTATACTAAGGAAATATTTACATGTTTAGAGAGAAGAGGATCCCTGTACTAGGTGCTAGAAAACCTACCTCCAGAGGAGTTGTGGTGCTCTGGTTTCTGAGTAACATTCCCTGGGGGGAAAGGAAATAATGTTCCAACAAAAGTTACAAAACCTTTTGACAGGGTTTTGTATCACTGGAATAAGCCTGCAGGCATAAACAGATACACATGTAGATTTACACATAGGCTTCTCCAGCTGACTGATAAAGAATGATACCCGGGCTAATTAAGAAATCTACTTGGACAAAGATGGGTGCCCTTCTTTTCCATGCACATGATGTAGAGTGTTTAGGGGAATGCTGACCAGCCACAATTTCTGTAGTTAACAAAGAGGGTAGCATTCAAGTGATGGTAGGCTTAGGATAACTGGGAAAGCACTGACCCAACCACATGTTATTCACACACACACACACACACACACACACACACACACAAATCATATCAGAGGGACTTCCATAGAATTTGGCCAGGTTTTAAGACATCATTGTTATGTTCAGGCAATGGTAAAAAAAAAAAATTAAAAATCAATAAATCTCAGATGCTGTTAACTTCTGGTGTGAATCAAAACCTGTGCGGCATTAGGAATATGAAGGTACAACATTGTCTATGTTGGTTCATTTGTTTCTGCTTAGTTTTTAGTCCCAGAAAGTCTTCAAAGAGCAACAAAGTACGTAATCTGTAGTTTGTATATACTGGGCTTACTAAACCAGTTAGTTCATCCTTTGAGTACCCTTTTCATTGGATCCATGAAAGTCAGAGTGTTGTGGAAAACCTGAGGCTACTGGGCTTCAAGGAAGTATTTCTGTCCTACAAACGGCAGAAGAGCGTATGAGAAAAATTGTGTGTTTCCTCACCAGTTATGAAAGAATGCAAATTAAAACAGAGTATAAAAAGGTTTACCTATCAGGTTATGAAGAAGGAAGATGTTAGTGTCTGCTGTTTATGAGGGTGTGGGAAAAGAGTGGTCTCCTATACTCCTGGTGAGACTGAAAATTGTCCCAACCCTCCAGGAAGGCATTTTGGAAATACATGGCAAAAGTCTCAAAAAAGACCACACATATACTTTGACCTAGCAACTGCACTTGTTGGAATTTGTCCCAGGGAAATAAATGGACATGTGCTGAAACTGGAAATAATTTAAACATATAGCAGGAGGATATTGTATTCAAATATTATGGTGCTTCCATAAAATAGAATGCAATGCAGCCTTTAAAAATGCAGATGCTAGTCTATATTTGGTCATGTGAAAATATACTCGTGATAAATGTAGGTAAGAAAAATAGGTTGTAGAACAAATATAACTATGGTTCCATTTGAATAAAATATAAATGTTATGTTCCCAATAACCATATTCATGAAGAAAAAGTTTGAAGAGATATAAATCAAAATATTAACCATAACTATATTATTGTAGGAATTACCGGTGATTTAACTTTTAAATTTAAATATATTTGTTATAAATGCGTCAAATCACTAAATTATATACCAGAAATAACGTAACATTGTATGTCAAGTATACTCCAAAAAACTTTGTTCTTATTTTATACACTTACATGATAAGTGGTGATGGGAGAAATGGACAGCCAGATGGGAGCTTCCTGCAGGCAGAAGAAGTAGCACAGTAAAGTAGAAACAGGCAAGGGGCCTCAGGCCATTCCTAAATGAAACATAAAAAGTCACTTCTCCTCATAGATCCTCAGTTTCCTCACATGGAGTATGGAACAGATAGCTAGATAATCCCTAATGATATTCTAGACCATTTCAAGACCAGGAGATTTAGAATGGGTACCATGACGTTTGAATACCAAGAAAGACTCAACCCTTGGATTGTAACTACCATCAGTAAAACCAGAAGATTCATCATGAAGATAGCATGAGGATTTATTTTCTCTATCTCACAGTGGCTTAAAGAGAGGCTTGGTGGGATAGAGGGTGATGGAGATAAAACTTCAGGGACAGGGCATATTTTAAATGATCAATTTGTATTAGGACTAATATTCTCTGAAGTTGCTCTCTGTTTGGGCTAGTCAACTGAACACATGGTGCTGATGGGGCCAAGGACATAGGGGAAATCCTGGTGAGCCTATTCTAGTCCATAACCAATCATCTTTAAAAGACACAGAGTTGGGGCACCTGGTGGCTCAGTTGTTAAGCATCTGCCTTCAGCTCAGGTCATAATCCCAGGATCCTGGGATCAAGCCCCACATTGGACTCCCTGCTCCATGGGGAGCCCACTTCTCCCACTCGCCCTCCCCCTGTTCTGTTCCCTATCTCACTGTCTCTCTCTGTGTCAAATAAATAAATAAATAAATAAAATTTAAAAAATGAAATACATAGAGTTGGTCACAAGAGAGGAAAATGGGTTGATTTCATGCAACATAGGACCTCTCTTGGAAAATTTAATACTCAGTGTCTTCATCACCTGCATAAGTGACCAGCTTATGCACCAAGAACCAGCTAATAGCTGTATAAAGCTTTATCAGTTGTCATCATTTCCACCACTGACTTGGGAGTCACTGACCCACAGTGAAAAAGGATCTCAGGAGGACTCAGGTCAAGTCATGCAGAGGGGAACTACTTAATTTGGAATCGTGTTTGCCAACTTAATGAAACCTGAGGGAAACTGAAGGCATTCAGCCTTACTTACTTTTGAGTTCCTTACAAAGCAACTTCTTATTTCATCTGAGTGTCTTCTCCTCCTTCTATAGAATTTGAATCCAATTGATGCCAATGTACTTTTGTGCTACAGATTTGTTTAGTTCCTTCACTGTCTCATGAATCCTGCATGCTGATTGCCCATTTCTGTGTGAGAAATATATATTCCTCCTGACCCCCTACACTAGGCCATCCGTGTTTTTTCATCCATTCATCAAGACTGAGATAAAGCCCTACCTCTGGGAGGAAAGTCTGGAGACCACTTTGGTTTCCACCTGTGTTCTCCTCTGTCTCAATATAGTTTCATACATACCATGTACATCTATCTCCAATCATATTCCGCCTCAGCAACCCTGATATGTTTCATATGTGCCCACTTTATGGCTCTAGATTGGAAGATTTTTCAGGGTAAAGGTCAGATATCATAGTTTTCTGTGTTCCCCAAGCTGTTTAATAAACATCCTATATATCTCTTTTAGTGGGCAATTCAATGGATGATAAATAAATACCCATAGGTAAGTAAGGAGCCATATGTGAATAAGACATCAAGCTTAAAAGAAAGTCAATAACCATCAACCCTGTTAAGAAATGCTCATTGACTGTTGGGGACACATTGTGACAGCTTGTGATCCAAGAGTGGAATCTGGAAGTGGACCTGTGCAAGGGCATCAGGGGCCCTCTAGTCAGTGAGGGTGGGAACCATGCTGGAAAATGTGGGCAGAATGCTGCAGATTGAGGGAGGATCATTAGACTTTTTTAGTCTAACAATTTCTCAAATTGACATGTTTCTTCTATCCCATACGGAAAAGCAGAAGCTGACCCAGTTGATAAGCTAACTTGACTCTTTCAGTGTGGTGATTCTATTTCTGGTCAGGCCTGGCTGTTTATGTAGGTCCATCCCTGTGGATGCTAAAAGTAACTGCAAATGCAGTTGACCTTCATCCAACCTGCTGATGAACATCAGCTAACGGACAGCTAATGGACAGCGGGGGGCTCTGGCCACGCGTCCTTGCGGTCCTCTCCCAGCCCCTGCTCATTAGCCCCATTCACACTGACTAGGATTGAGCGGGTGGGCGAGTGGCTGCTAGATCTGCTTTCTAGCTAATATCATTTGGAGTGGAGATATTTTTAACCTTGTTAGGTTTTCCAAGATGAGAAGCAGAGGGTGGTGGAGATACAGCAATGAACACTTTGTGGGATTATTGTGGATGCAAACTTGAAACTTTCCTGGCACAGAAAAGCTATCCCTGCCAGCCCAGGAATTCTGTGATAATACTGACAACAAACCTCTTTCTTCGAAATGGTTCTAATTAAAAATTAGCACATAACACAGTACCTACAACATTGTGTGTGTGTGTGTGTGTGTGTGTAGAGAGAAAGAGGGTGATATTTGGTCTTACATTATGAAGCTATTCATAATATTTTGTTATTTGAGGAAAATCATGATAATGTTATAAGTAGAAATTCTGCAAAAAAAAGAGAAAACATTCAAAGACTATGTATTCTAAAATTTAAGGTGTTGCTCTGTTAGGTCTAAGGATACTTTGGATGTATGATCCCTTTCTGTGTTGATTCTTTTTACTATAAGCACTCATTAATCAGAGACTCATAGTTAATTAGAAAAAAAGAAAAAAAATCTCATCAATTGGCTCTTTCCTGCCCCAGCTCTTCTTGGATCTGTGACATCTGCTTTCTAATGTCGGGACATTTACTGCCCCTGCACATGACAGCTTGTTCTTGAATCTAGCTGTGGCATTTCTGGGTTTCTGAGTCAGGCCACCCCTTTATTTTATCCTCCTGAAGCTTTAGTACCTGAAAAAAAAAGTAGTAATGAAAAAAGAAAAAAATGTAGGGCCTCTTGTCCAGCCAGCCTGGTCTTAAAGTTAAATCACAGGGCTTCTCCTCTCTTACTCTCAGACTTAGAAGCTTCTCTCTAGGATCCTGCATATTTCAGCAAACAAAGGAGTTGGAATATTGTTTTCATAATTTTCTACTTGTCTAATCCTGGAAGCAAAGTGTATTTGCTTCGAAAATAAAGGGAGGAGAATCAAAGGTCATGGGGGTGATTGGCTTTCCTGCTCCATGAAAAGAATAAGGTGACACTGGGTGACATGTAACAGCAGGGCATTAGAAATGGTACAGGAGCATCCAATTGTAATAAACCTTGGGAGCTCCCTGCCCTATGATGTTAGGGAGGCTAGTATCTTAGCTAGCTTTCAAAAATAGTGTTGGAATACGATGTGCCTTCAAACCAGATCCCATCATTATACCAGGTGTCCTTAAAATTATTAGCACTGTCCATCGCCTCAGATGTGGGCAGAGAATTTTTGGCTAGTGTTAAAGAAAGCAGCACTCTAACACTGATATATGCAACTTGGCTAAAAGCTTATTTGTTGGACAAAGCAAGGATGTGGTAGCAGCCAAAGTCACTTGTATTGTTTAGTACTCTGCCATTCAGAAATTGCTCTCTCTTACATTTTCATGTAATTTCTATAGCATTCTGTGAGGGAGGTTATTAATCTCATTGCCCATATATGGAACCCAAGGCTCAGAGTGTTGAAACTGACCTACCCAGTACACACAGCTGGTGCATGGTAGAGCTCAACTCCAAGCTGTGTGAGCTCTTTATCTCTGGCTTCATCCTACATGTTGGATAAGTGGCTACTTACAGGAATCACTCAGGGAGCTTTTAGAAAACAGTGATTCAAGGCATTAGTCTTCCCCCACACCTCTAATAGGTTCTGGTTTAACAGGCCTGGGATTTGTTATTTTTTCAAAGACTTGCTCAGTTGAGTCAAATATGCAGTCAAGGCTGGGACTGAACCTATTGGATGAAAATACTGACCCACTCAGGTGTGTAATGCACAGAATAAGCTGATTCATGACATTATGAACCTTTTCCATCAGAGAAGGATGAAGATGTTTTCAGGCTGGTGCTATGTGCCAGTTGAATAAGTAATTGCCTACTTAGTATAATTTAACAACCAATGAAAAATACTGCAAATCTAAAATGAGCTCTCCTCTTGTCCCTTCGTTGTGCCTGAAATAGTGAAGAACTGAAGGCCCCTGTTGGACTGGGCATTGATCATTTAATGATTAGCTTGTGGATGGTTCCCAGAGGTCCCAGCGAAGGGATTGGATGGTGTAGGCAGCTGGGGATCCCTTGAGGGTCATGGAGGAGCAGGTTTTATTGCTTAACCAGTAGAGAGGTATTCTTAAAATTTAATATAACCAGTACAGCCATATTAATGTGTATTGGCAGAATACCATCTTTGAACATGCTCCTATCCTAATGTTGTTCTGCTGAATGTTTGATAACCAGGAGAGGGGCAGGAATAGAAGTCCTGAGTTATAGTGTTTTCCAATTCCTATGGTGTAAATACTCTCACCATGGCCAATTTTAAGCTATCAATGTGATGTCACTAAACATGGAGCTAAGAAGAGATAGCCGGCATCACACCATTATATTTATATGATACACAGATGATAAATGTATAATCTAAGAGTACAGATAATAGTAAAACAATAGTAAAATAATTAGGAAGTGATGAGATCTTACCACCTTTTAAAATAGAATTTATTCTATAAGTTTATATAATTTAATTTTTAATAAAGGCTAAGTTTAACAACCAACTAATAAAACCTATGAGAATTTATCAACTAACTCTCAGAAATCAGTACAATCTGACTCCAGCACACCACTGACCCACCGGCATCTAATCATTAGTGTCACTATTTGAGAGAAAAGCTTGGAATGTCCCTAATGAATAGCACCCATGGTGACTAAGAAGAGCAATACCATCACCCAACAGACTCTGTCAACAATTTATGGCAGATTAACTTGTGATATTGACTGATGAGTCATTTTATAATGTCCTGGAAGAAAAGGCAAATAGAAAAGTAGCCTCAATATCCTTACGAAGAATATGGAAACAATATTATGAAAACTCAATAAGGCACACAAAATATAGTGGCTTCAATACAGTAATCCCTAAATAAGTGACAACCACTTTTCTATTTTTGGAGTGGACAAGAAAGTTGACATTTGTTGCACATTTAGTATTTTAAAGGCTAATGTGATAGCAAGAAAAATGTAAAAGGAATATAAGAGTTCCAAGATTAAGAACTAGTCTTTACTCTATGGGTTTGCTGTGAGTTGGACAAACAGAACAGTAACTATGTGCAGCACCCAGTGATAGAGAAAAAGTCACAGAATGGACAGTGGACTGCTGGAACACAAGGGTAAGCCTCAGATGTCTGGTAGAGGGAATAAGGATGAGTACATAGTGGGGAAATCGTTGCATCTTGAGTTATGTTAGAAGACTAAGGAGGAATCTTTTGGGCATCACAGGTGGGCCTTTGGGTTGCAAAACAAAACAAAACCAAGCTTTCACAAAGGCTCAGGAAGGCCTAGAAGGTATTTTACAGGATCCTTTGACGGAGTCTAAGCTGTGTGACAGACAGGCGTAAATAAATTCTGAGAGGAAACCTTGCCAAGGAGTTAGAACATCACCTTGTTGGCTACAGAGGTTTTAACAAGGGAATTACATTTCGAAATACATGTTTTAAAAGACAGTCTTGACTATCCTGAATGCAGTGTCACAAATGCACATATTTGGTTTGGCAGGTGGGGTGGGGGAAGATCCAATTAGGAGACAATTTTAATTGTCCAGGTAATATATGGGAAGGACCAAAATTACTCCCTTCCTACCTCCCAAAGAAGTAGAACAAGAACAGGCTGGAAAAATATTTAGAGGATAAAATCAATAAGACTCAGTGACTGACGGGTGTGAGTGGGCAGAGAGAGAGAGGAACAGAAGATGAGTCAGAGGTTTCTAAGTTGGGTAATGCAGTAGATTTTGATGATATTATCTGAAACAAGGAACACAGTCGAAGTAACACGTTTTCAGAGATACAGTATGAAAAAGCCCAGTGTGAAGCTTTTAAGCTCAGTGAGTGCAAACACCTACATTATTTCTCTTTCATCTCCTACCTTGCTTTGTGATCGAGTAATTTTTTTACTCCACGTTAAGAAGAGTGGATAAAATGATGCATTTGAAAGTGCTGAAGAAGAAAAAATGTATAAGAATATATGCAAAAAAGAATCTGCATTAACATTTATTTAACAAAAATATATTATGTCATGATCTAAAGGATTCTGGGAGCCTATGTCGAAGGGCTCCCAAGTCTAGCCTTCTCTCCTGAGCGTAGCAGGGACAGGAAACATAGATGGGATGAATTACATGGTAGTCTTCTTTCCTCTTTATCCAAGAGTGTATGAGAAAAATATTTTATGAGGATTGGAACTGAGAACAGGGAATGAGAATCTGCTTTCTGTGACACAGACGGACTGGCCAGGGTGGCCACAGAGAGACAGGCAGGAGGGCAGGGAAAGATCTAAAAACAAGGTCATTCTATTACATCAGTGTATAAGATGGATTTTTCAGGAGCACAGGACTAGGTTGGGACATGAACCAAGGAACACGGCCAATAACAAGACAGGAAAGAAAGAGGAAATAGGAACTCAGGTAGAACAGACTTAGAGGATGAACTCACTAACAGAAGTCAGGCTAAGGTTCATCATAAATTCACAGAAATAGTGGGCAAAGAACAGCTCTGCTGGGATCAGGGACAGCATTCAGAAAGATTATTCCCCCAAAGGTAGTTCTCAGTGTTCATGCCTCTCTTCTTAGCAGAGTGCTATGGGATTCCCTGAGATGCTCCATTCAGTCCCACTGAACAACAGTCTTCGTAGGGTCCTGTTTTCAGGAGAGCAGAGGCTTTCTCTCTGGTTCAGGAGGTTCACTGGGTACGACAATTCACCTCGAGGATGGGTGGACTCAAGGGTTGCTCAAGTCACATTTACTGAATTTATGTCCCAATGTTGGGCCACGAGTCCTGGCACTGGGGTTTTTGATGAAGACTCAGATGCGAATTAAAGTAATGGCATTGGGGCACCTGGATGGCTCAGTGGGTTAAGCCTCTGCCCTCGGCTCGGGTCATGATCTCAGGATCCTGGGACTGAGTCCCGCATCGGGCTCCCTGCTCAGTGGGGAGCCTGCTTCTCCCTCTCTCTCTGCCTGCCTCTCCGCCTACGTGTGATCTCTCTCTCTCTCTGTCAAATAAATAAATTTAAACAAAAATTAAAAATAAATAAATAAAGTAATGGCACCAAGTGGAGTTTATGGCCCGAGCAAATTGTTTCTACTGTAGGAGCTCGTTACAGGTAGCAACCTGAGAAAATTTAAAGCAAAGGTCTTTTCCAATTGTTGGAGATCAGATGACCATGAATAATATGCTATCTCCCTAAGCAAAGATATCACATTTTTAAGGATTAAGAAAATCAACCAAATACAAATCAATCTTGATAATTAGTCAACTAAATTCAGGCTCTGTAGGGACCAGCCATTCAAACCTAACCCTGAACAAGGCACTTCCCTTCCCAGGCTCCTAGGCACAGTTGTTTAGAAAAGGAAGACATTGTGTCAAAGAATCCTGGAATGTCCTTCTAGTTGGTTTAAGCAATGTAAATAGAGCCAGAAGGATATGAAACGAAAGCAATGATATTTTGCTCCTTCGACTCTACCTATATATGCTGAACACATGGCCCTGTGTTGGAAGAGATGTTAAATCTCACAAATTAAGAGAAAACAGCCAGCATTTCTGCGGCAGGGTAAAGAATCGTATCTGAAAAGATACGTCCTCCTGCTGCCTTGGCACACAGGCGGTTCCTTGAAAGACAGCTCCTACAGCACATATGCTGGTTTCAGCAATGAACATTCGGTGCCAGAATGCCACAAGGAGCAGGGATTTCTCACTTACCCCGTGTCTTCTCAGGAACACAAGAAAGAGCACAAGAGGCAATGACCAGAACGAAGGTGACTTCTTGTTCCCTTTGTCAGGGATGATGCGTTGCTCTCATAGCCCTTGGTCAGAGTGGGCACCGTCACCTCCTAAGATGGCAGCCTGGTACCACCAGTCACCCAGCCTTCCCTCTAGGACCGTCCTGGAGAGCGAGCCTCACCATGTGGTCTATCACGCTACAGACACGTGGAGAAGTCACTTCGAACAAGAAAAAAAAAAAAAAATCAAAAACACTCATACTTTCTGTGTTCTCAATAAACAAGATAGCTGTGTAAAATTTTTAAAAAGTTAGCAAAATTCACTTTTGAGAAAGCAGCATATGTACTTTCTGAGTACTACAGAAGTACTGAGTCCTTTACTGAAGTACTGCCCAATACGGTAGTCCCGGGAGCCCGTGGGCTGCTTTAAATCTAAGTTAATTAAAATGAAATTTCAGCTCCATTGGGTGTGGAGCTTACTTAAAAAAATTAAAATGAAAAATAAAAAATATTAAAAGCTGAATAGATCAAGGAACAGTAACCCATGTAAGAACAATGAGTCAGCCTCCCTTGTCATCTTTTACCTAAGACAAAATTTCAACTTTTACTATTTGTTGACTAATCTTCTGCCTCTTCTGTTTCCTTGAGCTTCAGTACTTTACCTCACAGCTTATACTCAGCTGTTAAGTAATCAAAGTTACAGCATTAAAACATGAGGGCAGCACTTCCTCCGTGTCTGCCAGACAACCGAGTTCACTCCCAGTTCAGGCCCTAGAAGCTTCACAGCCCAGCACCTTGTGGGTCCTCACGTCCAGTCCTCACTTCAGTCCTTTTTTCCTGTGAGCAAATCAAGTCATCTGCTCTCCCGGCCTCCAATGCCCACTTTTAATTACCTCCCTCAGGTTTTCCCTGAATAAGTGACTCAGCAGAATGACTTTTTAAAGGAGCTTTCACATTTAGCAATGCAGCCCACATGCAAACTGGGACTGGAGCTGATTTCTTAAAAGTAAACACACCAAGACTTTTATATCATTAGAGTTTTTATTCAAAATAATCACCCTGGTACATAACATACTTCTGCCAATTGTGCAAGCCATTGCTCAAGTCACACCTAGGACGTTCCTCGACGACTTGGTTAGGGCATGTGTATGTGTCTTTGAGGAGGGATGTGGCTACCTTTTTGTACTCACTTCTTGAGGAGGTCTCCTTGAACAATAAAGGTCACAGAACTTTTGGTTTTACAAAGCAAGGTCACAGGTCTACTGACTCTTGAAAGTATAAGCACATACCTCCAAAACAGAGTCTCTCATGAGGTGCATAGGAGACAATCAGGAGGTGTATTTGTTTGCCTTTCATAGAGATGAGATATTCTAGTTATTCTTCTATTTACTATATAAATGTGTGAGCTTTTCTGTTGAGAGCTCATAACCACTTCTATGCTGCCTTACATACGTGTAAATCTGATTACACTTATCTAGTAATACACAGTTTCTCTCTTTGTAGTTACAAAGGGATCTTCGGTTGGCAGGATTGCATTTGCTTTGAACTGTTTGTTCACCCCACCCCCCGGGAATTCATATGCTGAAATCCAATCCACAATGTGAGGCGCTAAGGGATGGGACCTTCCAGAAGTGATTAAGTCATGAAGGAGGAGCCCTTATGAGTGGATTCGTGCTCTTGTAAGAAAAGACACAAGGAAGATGATCTCTCCACCACCTGAAGATAGAAGACATCCACCTGCAAACCAGGAATCAGGCTCTCACCAGACACCAGAATGCAGACTTCTCAGCCTCCAGAACTGTGAGAAATAAACTTCTGTTATGTAAGCCACCCAGTCTGAGACTGAGCTGATGGAGAAACTATTATTTCCCTCAACACATGTGACGCATGCATTTAAGTGGGGTTTTATAAAAGATGTTTATTTACTTATTTATTTGACCCGGGGAGAGAGAGAGACAGAGAGACAGAGAGAGAGAGCACGTACGCAGAGTGGCAGGCAGAGGGAGAGGAATAATCAGGCTCTCCTCTGAGCAGGGAGCCTGATGTGGGGCTCGATCCCAGGATCCTGGGATCACGACCTGAGCTGAAGGCAGACGGTTAACCAACTGAGCCATCCAGGAGCCCACATTTAAGTGTTTTAAACTTGTATGTTCACAGGCAAATTTGATTCTTGGAACCCCTTCAAAATCCACCTGGAATTTGAGTAGTACAAGACTGACCATTGACAACACTGACCATTGACAACACCATCTCACTCCCTCTCTCTCTCTCTCTTTCTCTCTCTCTGGGTGCAGACATGAAGGATTAATTGGGTGCCATTTGCACAGCCCTCTGAAGTGGGATAGCACTGTTTGGGTGCAGGGAATTCCCCACAGCTGCCTGTTGGATATTAGTAGAAAGGAAAGTTCTCTCAAAGAAAAACATTGCTGTTGATCCTTCTCTGGTCTCCATGAAGGTACCAAGCATGTGAGTTCATCAGGGCGATTCTGAGGTAGGGAATGTGGTCAGGCAGAAGTAAAACTCAACACCCCACCAGGAGTATAGAAGCCTAGGTTCTCGAGTCAAGACAGCTTCTTTGCCAATAAGCATGATGTTCTGAACAAGACCCAAGTGCTCCCAGTAGCCCAGCATCTGTGTCTGAAAAATGAGGGAAGTGACCCCAGGATCATTCTACCTCAACACTATTCCAATTCTTTAAGACAGTGTTCCCCTAATTTGACAGACCCCAAGAATCATCTGGGGCACTGGTTTAAAAAAATACAGATTGTTGATCTTTACCCCATGTTCAGAGGACAAGCCAGGCAAACTGACTTTTTAATTAGAGACTCAGGTGATGTTGCTGTAGAACATAATGAATAAGAATTCACCCTGAGTCCCCACCCTCCTGCCCAGCTTTGATCTAGTATCAGAATGGAAACCAGAAAGCTGTGTCTTTGGCCCTATTTTGCAAATATACCTGGATATGAGTTAGCACCTAAAGAGCACAGCCATTTTGCTCATTGTTATTTTTTCTATTGAATAAAGCAGTGAATCTCTATATTTGTCTAGGGGTTTTGTTAAATCTGTTTTCATCTTAAATGAGAAAAAATGTGGTTTGCAAGCATTTTGAATTTGTTCACCTCTAATGCAAATATATATGATTTTTTTATTTTCCCAGAAGAAAGGAATGAGGAAGATACAAAGGAAAGGAAATGGAACTCAAACCTAGCTGCAAAATAACTTCTGTTACCTGTGATTCCAGGAATGCCATAATAGACCATCCAATGGGGGCCAATCAAGTGGATTATGGTGTGCCCCCTTTCTTTTTCTTTTTTATAAAGATTTTTATTTATTTATTTGACACAGAGAGAGAGAGATCACAAGTAGGCAGAGAGGCAGGCAGAGGGAGAGGAGGAAGCAGGCTCCCCGCTGAGCAGGGAGCCCGATGCGGGGCTGGATCCCAGGACCCTGAGATCATGACCTGAGCCGAAAGCAGAGGCTTTAACCCACTGAGCCACCCAGGTGCCTGGTGTGCCCCCTTTCTGACATGAGATTCTGTCTCCAGGTATGAGGGCTGCAAGGACCTTTGCAATGCAGGTTTAGAGGGAAAAAAGGAAAGCAGGAAGAGGCAGGACTGGGAAACCAACCCAGCCCCGGCTCACTGCTGTAGCAGCAGTCAAAGGGTGGTCCATATTGGAATGTGCAGGGGTCTGGACGATCTGGTTTCAAACTCAGCCAGTAGCTGCATCCAAGGAGGACCTGGACAAAAACTATAGGATAATAGGATTCCCCAGACAGTAATAAGAGTGGGCATTAAAATCCTATAGCTTCAATGGCTCTTTCTAACATGGGACACTCATGGGCACATGCACCCATAGACTTTTTCTATGCCTGAGGTGCTATCTACTATACCCTTTAGGACACTAAATAAGCTCCTGAAAACAGAGAAATGAGTCTGGCTGTCATGGAGATATGGTGGAGACACCTCAAGTAAAGATTTTTTTAAAAAGGAATGAAGCATCCAGATCTTTGGGTGACACAAATAATCTTACCTGTTTGGGAGCTCTATGCCCACAAATAATTCCAGATTTTAACTGGAATATCTGATCTTATTACTCCCTCCTTGCTTTCTAATAATTTGAGAAATTTGAATCCGATGCTCAAACTGACCAATCACTAGATGGCTAAGAGCCAGTTTGAATGGCAACAAAACTGGTCCATTGAACTGCCCTGCAGGGCAAAGTGGCTGGAGTAGCAGGAGGTCATCTCAGCAGATGGCTGTGGTCTCTGACTGCCCTTTCATGGTCGTGTTCTGGAGGGTGAAAGCTGGTTCCACAGTTACTGTACAGAGGTGGTAGAGGACGAGACACCCAGGAGGCACTGACAGCTGGGACAGCACTTCTGCTGAGGCATAGAGGATATTACTGTAGAAACATCTTATCTTTTTGTTTAAATATAATAAATCTCCTCTTGCTAAGTGCTAAGTATGTTGCTTGTGGCAAATCTTTATAGGGAAAAAGTCAACACCTGTGATCCATGGAGAAGGAAGAAACTGGTCAGACACTAATGTATAGATACTGCCTTCCAAGTGTGGCAGTCAGTAGATGAGGGGAGGGCCTCATGCTCTGGATAAAGACCCTTCTGCAGGCCCCCGAGTGGAGGCAGAATGGCAATCCAAGCCAGGTGCTACAGGCATGAAAGGCAAGAACTAGCTCTGGGAGAGGCGGCTGGAAGAGCTAGACAGTATGTTTAATCTCCATCTAGCTTCAGTTGATGACAAGACTCAGTCCAAGAAATACACACACACAAAAGGAATCCAGTTATATAAACATGACAAAGGGGTTCCTGGGGTGCTCAGTCAGTTAAGAGTCTAACTCTTGATCTCAGCTCCATCTTAATCTCAAGGTCAAGAGTTCAGGCCCCACACTGGGCTCCATGCTGGGTGTGAAGCCCACTTAAAACAAACTAGCAAAAAAATAAATAACAAAACCAAACAAAAACATGACAAAGATTGGGTTAAGGACTCAACTGAAGGAACATGTCAGTGGCCAGGGAACTCACGCAGGTCTAGGGCAGAAATGACCAGCAGATGGAGCCATATGCATTGCTTTTTTAGTGCCAGCCTTGCTGACTTTCGGCTGTTGGACTCCATAGTTGAAAGCATCCGTACAACTGGGTAGATAAAGAAGAACCAGTAGAAGACCTTTCAAGCATCAAGGTTTGTTGCTTAAAGCTGCTACTGATAGCAACACTTTGCAGCCTTACTTCAGTTATTTCCAAGGCCAAATCTGAACACTATTCAAGAGTTGGTATGGCCAAGGGAGATAGTTATATAAATGGTCATATAAAAAGTGAAGCATTTACTTTTCACAAGAAAGCCATTACTCAACATTCAATTTCACCTCACATCATTGTCAGTATCTTTACAAATGAATAAAGATGGTGAGATTCAGGTCCTAGGGTTATTAAAAATCTGACATTCTAAATTATCAGCAACTGAAGATTAGACAATAGACCAAAAAAAAAAAAAAAGGACAATTTGGTGCCCAAAAGAGATTTTATCCAATGAGAATACTGAGAAGTTAATAAAGCCACTGGTATATATACAAATGTAGTTGTTCTTGTACCATTATGTATGACCCCAGATGAGAAATTCTACCAATTGTACCAATGGTATTTATACCACATAAGAAGTAGCCCACACATCACAATTCCGGACTTCAAGCTCTATTACAAAGCCGTAATCATGAATACAGTATGGTACTGGCAAAAAACAGACACGCAGATCAATGGAACAGAATAGAGAGCCCAGAAATGTACCCTCAACTCTATGGTCAACTAATCTTCGACAAACCAGGAAAGAATGTCCAATGGAAAAAAGACAGTCTCTTCAACAAATGGTGTTGGGAAAATTGGACAGCCACATGCAGAAGAATGAAACTGTACCATTTCCTTATACCACACACAAAAATAGACTTAAAGTGGATGAAAGACCTCAATGTGAGACAGGAATCCATCAAAATCCTTGAGGAGAACACAGGCAGCCACCTCTTCAATCTCAGCCACAGCAGCTTCTTCCTAGAAACATCACCAAAATCAAGGGAAGCAAAGGTAAAAATGAACTATTGGAACTTCATCAAGATCCAAAGCTTTTGCACAGCAAAGGAAACAGTCAACAAAACCAAAAGACAGCTGACAGAATGGAAGAAGATATTTGCAAATGACGTATCAGATAAAGAGCTAGTATCCAAAATTTATGAAGAACTTATCAAATTCAACACCCAAGGAACAAATAATCCAATCAAGAAATGGGCAGAAGACATGAACAGACATTTCTGCAAAGAAGATATCCAAATGGCCAACAGACACATGAAAAAGTGCTCAACATAACTCAGCATCAGGGAAATACAAATCAAAACACAATGGGATACCACCTCACACCAGTCAGAATGGCTAAAATTAACAAGTCAGGCAGGAAATGACAGATGTTGGAGAGGATGCAGAGAAAGGAGAACCCTCCTACACTTTTGGTGGGAATGCAAGCTGGTGTTGCCACTCTGGAAAACAGTATGGAGGTTCCTCAAAAAGTTGAAAATAGAGCTACCCTACGACCCAGCAATCACATTACTGGGTATTTACCCTAAAGATACGAATGTAGTGATCTGAAGGGACACATGCACCCCAATGTTTATAGCAGCAATGTCCATGATAGCCAAACTATGGAAAGAACCTAGATGTCCATCGACAGATGAATGGATAAAGAAGATGTGGTGTATATATATACAATGGAATATTATGCAGCCATCAAAAAATGAAATTTTGCCATTTGCAATGATGTGGATGGAACTAGAGGGCATTATGCTAAGTGAAATAAGTCAATCAGAGAAGGGCAATTATCATATGATCTCATTGATATGTGGAATTTAAGAAACAAGGCAGAGGATCACAGGGGAAGAGAGGAAAAAATGAAACAAGAAGAAACCAAAGAGGGAGATAAACCATAAGAGACTCTTAATCTCAGGAAACAAACAGAGGGTTGCTGGAGTGGAGGGGGGTAGGAGGGATGGGGTGGCTGGGTGATGGATACTGGGGAGGGTATGTGCTATGGTGAATGCTATCAATTGCGTAAGACTGATGAATCACAGTCCTGTACCCCTGAAACAAATGATAAATTATATGTTAATAAAAAACAATTTAAAAAATTAAAAGTAAAATTAAAATTAAATAAATAAAATTAGGTCATTAGGGCAAGACTAAAAAAAAAAAAAGAAGAAGAAGAAGAAGTAGCCCACAAATGGATGATGTCAAGCCACTTCTTAGTATGCTCAGGACAATTTAACTCTATCCCCTAAGGACCAGTCTCTCTGTGTCCCCAGGCCCCTGCTACCATTTTGCATAACATCTCTGGAGCCTTAAACTCCTGGTTTCAACCTACGTGCAAATTCCTTCCCACAAGATCACAGGGGAAAAAAAAAAAAAAAGATCACAGGGAAAGAACTGGTTCCTTGGAGATCATCTCATGCACAGACACAGACCCGTTGCAACAGTGCTGGAAATCAGGACAAGGCAGTGACATTTGCAAAATGGTGGAGCCTCTTTGGAAAACTGCCAGTTTCTTAGAAAGTTAAATAAGCACTTACCACATGATCCAATTGTCTCACTCCTGAGTACTTATCTAAGAATATTTAAAACTTATATTCACACAAAATTTGTACACACAGAAAGACCATATAATTGCCCAAAACTGAAACAACCAAATATCCAATTCATGAATATATAGCCGAACTGTGGTTTAGCCACACAACAGAATACTACTCAGTGACAAAAGAAGAAATGAACTATGGATGAATTTCAAAAGGATGAATTTCAAAAACATTATATAAATGGAAGGAGCAAATTCAAAAGACTACAGTCTATATGATTCCATTTATAAGATGATCCACCACGGGCAGAATTAGAGGAATAAAAACCAGATATCGGCTCCTAGAAGTTAGAGGTAGAGTAAGGAGTTGATACAAAATACGAGGGAACATTTAAAGTGATGGAACTGTTTTATATATTGACTGTAAAGGTGTTTAAATAACTATATGCATTTGTCGAAACTCATAGAACTGTATACCACAAGGAGTTGATTTTACTATATTTTTAAAAATGAATAAAATAAAGTAAGGTTTAAAAATTTATGAAAATGGCTAATAAAAGTCAAGATCAATACGCAATAGTCAGTTTGAAAATTTAAATCAGGCCACATTTCATCCTGCATCAACATTGCTCTGGCAAAGTGACCCAAGGCTAATTTCCCTTTTTAGAGTGTCTACGCTAAAGAATCTTTGCTTAAGTTATCAAAATCTCAAGTTGAGAAGTTGGGCCAATTCTCAGGATATCTCAGAAGAACCTCAGGGTCCTAGGTGCCATGAGAAACAGTGGAACATGTCCAACCAGTATTAGAGGTCCCTGCCTCAGTCTGCCTGGAACTGGCCCTGTCTGATTTCCATTAATTGAAGACCCAATGCATAAAATCCCTGCATGTGTTGATGCTGATCAAGAGCTTCTGATCCCTTATTATAAGTAATTTGCAAATAAAAAAGTGCATGCTCCTTTGACGTAAAAAAGAGAGAGAGAGAGAGAGAGAGAGAGAGAGAGAGAGAGAGAGAGAGAGGATTAGCGCCTGATTCTTAAGACCTATTCTCAAACTAACAGAGCAACCAAAAAGGGGCACATAAGGCCTACAAAGACTCAAGAATTTAGAGGAAATGAATTCCAGTCCAACTGCAACAGAAAGAAGTACAACATGATTTTTTACATTCTGTATTTATATACTAAAAACACAGAACAAAACAAACACCGAAGTACGTATTTCTTGGGGGGAAGAACTTAAAAGCCAAGGTTTCCCCAAATATATCTTTCCAAATTCAAGGCTAGCTGTCCAGCTGGTTAAAATAACCCCAGCCTCCCCCATACTCTGAATACTCAGCCACATTCACCTATGAAAATCCTACCCATTCTTCAAGATTCAATTCCAAAGAAAGATGTACATTCAACCTGAAATCGCTTCAGAATTGGGTTTCCTGAAATCCCACTAGAAGTTGCAAAAATGCAACTTCGACAATTCTTAGTTTTCTATGTGAAATCAAAAGAATACTCTGAAATCAAAAGGACCCTACATCACTGGTTCTCAAACTTTAGCAGGCATTAGAGCCAGGGGAAAGGCTTGTGAAAACAGAGGTTGCTGGTGGGAATTGGGGGTGTGCCACCCCCAGAGTTTCTGATTCAGTGGGTCGGAAGTGGGACGTGAGTATGTGCATTTCCCACAAGCTTCCAGGAGATGCTGATGCAGCCAGTCTGAGTCACATGCTTTTAGAATCACTCCCTGCCCTCTGTATTGCAGAAGTCAAACAAGCTAATACATGTAAAAGTGTTTCATAAGGTATAAATTGCGATATTAGTGTAAGGGAGTCTTCCTTTTATTGTTACGTTTGCACCGAAGCCTTTAAGGAGGTGTCTCGGTCTCCCCAAGCTAGATTACAGCAGTTTTTTCTTTGAAAACCTATAACACTTTATACTTCTGATGCTGCTATTAGTGTGCATCTGGATTGAAGTCATTTTTATTCTGTTTTTATTACACCAACTAGACTTCATTGAGATCACTGAGATCGTTCAGTCCCCTGCAGTGCACAGCAGACTGTCCTACACACAATGGGTATTCTGGGCAATAAGGTGCTGAACTGGGTAGAACATCCCTTATTATGAGAATACTGCTTTGCTTTCTGGTAGTTGTAATGAAAATACAGTGGGAACATATTACAGGGCACAACAATATATTATTTTCCTGAACTGGATGTCTAAGATCACACTGAAACTGATACCCTTATTGTCTATTTGAACAAATTGTGGACAGTGAATAAACTGCATACTGTATTTCTGTAAATGGTAACTGCTAAGTATAGTGTTTAGGAGCATACATTTTAAAAGTTGGATGTAAGCTTCTTGATCAATAGTGTAAATCTTCCGAGTATGACCTTTATTCCATAAATCTGTTTTCAACTTCATTGCTTCTTTCAGGCATGGAACCTGCTGCAGTAGAACAGTGACATTTCTTCCAAAGTGAAAGAGCAAAATTCCTACATAAATACACACAAGACCCCTAACTGCTGCTAAGGGACCACGCTTGCCCCCTGCAAAGAAATTGGACATGCCCTCTCTTAGGAAAGAACAAATAGAGCAGGGATTTTAAGCTGTAAATGGCCACTAAGCATTAAGGTGGTAAATCATCCACTGTTCTTTGCATTTTAANAGGTGGTAAATCATCCATTGTTCTTTGCATTTTAACAGCAAAGCCGCATTTATTCAAGGCAAGAGAATTGAGTCATCTTGTGGAAATGCAGCCTTATTGTGACCCCCCCCCATGCATATATGTAGGGATGGGAAGACTTGCCCAACACCTTGAAGTGATTCCCTTGTTTATCCCCATATAAAGTCAAACTCTTTCTATGGGGACTGGCAAAATGAAAAAAACTAAAATCCTAAAACGAACTTTTGCTCACTCATGACTCAACTGGTTGGCATTGTTCTTTATATGTTACAACACATTCATTCTCTAAAGGGGAAAGTCAAGATCTATGCCTGACTTATCTGGAAAGACTCCATCAACTTCTAGGCCGGTAAATCTTGGTTATTTATTGCTGTGAAATAACCCATCCCAAAACCGTTTAAAATAAACCAGTTCTTTTCTCTGATTTTGCCACTTGGGCAGGACTCCGCAGGAATGACTTGTCTCTGCTCATGCGTGTGAACTGAGGCAGCAGCGCTTTGAGGACGGCTCACTCATGGGGCTAGCAAGTTGGTCCTCATTGTTGCCTGGGAGCTCAGCCAAGGCCCAGGCCAGGGGTCTCAACTGTTCTTTATTTATGTGAACCCTTCTGCTTGGGCTAACCCGCAGCATGGCAGCAGGACCCCCAAGAGGGAGGAAGTAGAAGCTGCTGGTCCTGTTAAAGCATCACTTTCTCCATATTCTGTTGATCAAGGATTCACAGAACTAGGGCAGATCAAAGGGAAGGAGAAATAACCTCTCCCTCTCAGTGAGGGCAGTGACAAAAAATGTGTGGCCATCTTCAAACTATTACTGTAGATTATACCCAAAACCAGACATTGAATTAGGGCAGAGGAAATCAAAATCTTCCTTAATCTTAGAAGCAAGACAGTGCTGGACATCAGTGCTGTCCCCAGGGTGTGGTCACCAGACCCCTGCAGGACCCAAGAACTTGATAGAAATGCAAATTCTCGGGCCCCACCCCAGCCTTAACTGACTAAGAAAGTCTGCTTTACAATGAGGTTGACTATATTTTCTCCTTCACTCTGAATTTTGCTAAACCAATTGTATAAGATGAAAATGAATTTAGTTGTAGTAAACAGCTATATTTACTTAGAAGAGAGAATAACAAATGAAGCTGATGATCTGGATTTACTTGAAGCAATACACAATGTTTACATATGGTTTAGCATTCTAAAAATATTTATTGGGGTTTCCACATAATAGATTTGTATCTCCATGGTGGTTAATCTTCAGTAAATATGTTTTGAGTATCACATGGTTTTTACTTACTATGCGCTAACTGTCTTATTAAATTCCAATTAAATCCATATGTGAGAACATTAATTTAAAGTGCCACCAGAAGGACTGATTACAAAATCAATTACCGGCATGAAGCCCTGGTGTTTTTCAAAGAAAAAATGGCGCCTCCACTTGTTGGTACCAAAAGAAATGCAATTAAAAAGTTGCAGAGTCACCAGGCAGTCTATAAACAATCTTTCAGATTGTATCCGCTTAGAGAACGATAAGAAAAGGAAGCCATGAAGCTCATGTACAATTTCAAGAAAAACAATAGCTATTATAATAAAAATTTGCCATTAAAATTCATAGCAACATGCGTTATATAGATTTCTGTATCTACATACACATACACGCTTATTTACACACAACACAGAGCATGACCATGGAGAAGAGATACAAAACTACAAAAAGCTGACAAAGCCAAAGGATACTTCATAGCCTTGAAACCTTAATACCCTGAGATGTTCCCAGCTTCCCAGCCCCGTTGGATTTGAACGGATATAAGGAGAATCTTGGTCCATAAATGGACAAGAAAGTGTTTAAGTTTACTCCTCTCCTTTCAAGAGAAAGTGAAGTCTTCAATATATTGGAGAAATATTTTATCCAAAAATGTTGATTTTTTTTTTCAAAAGCTGGTTCTGAACGGACAAGTCATTAATCATCTGGACATAAGGTCTCTCTTCCTAGTCGTGTGAGGTGTATTTATTGTGGTTTAGTGTGCTCTTTTTAAGTAAAACTTCCCTAAGTCTCTTTATAGACTCCCTAAGGGAAGCTAACTGGCCTCATCCCCTCAGAGGGTGTAATATTTAGTAGACTAAATAGCAGGACTCAGAACTCATGGCCAGGGCCTCCCTTCCATGAAGCTCAAAACACTGGTTAAAGACAGGTACTCAAATGAAATGAGATCTAAAAGAAGACACCACAGCAAACAGTGGCTCTCATTACTCAAAGGAAACAGAAGTCACGAGACACTGAACTCCCCAGCTTCTTTCTTCACATTTCCCAACAAAATTTTCTTCATTTGTTCCAATTTGTTCTCCCTCTTCTCTCAGAGGAGAATAAGATTCTTGGCTCAAAGTGACCATGGGCTCTGCATTCCTTCCCCTCTAGACTCCTTGAAGACCTTAGTCCACAGGTCTTTTTTAAGCTACTACTCGTCATCCTTGTTGAGACACCCCTATAGGGCTGGCGCAGGTCCTCTAAATTTCTAGTTCACAGGGAGAGCCCCAAGAGAGGAAGAAGAGGAAGAGGTAATGGGCCATAAAGTGGGATTTCAGGAACTCTGGGAGAGCCCAGGACAGTTTACGGAACCTGGAGGCCTTTGGGAAGATGAACACACATTATGGGACCTGGAAACACACTGAAGGCAAATGAGCATAGGGGCAGCTGCTGATGCCCTGAAGTCTATAGGACTGTAAATCGAGGTTCTGCAGCTTACTAATTGTGACCTCGAGCAAGTTACCCACCTCTCTAAACCTCTGCTCTTCTGCTGGAAAATGGAGCTAATAATACTTTCCTCATTGTCACTGTAAAGACTGAACAGACTATGTATGCACAGTGCCTTATAGAATGCCTGATGAATAGCTGGGCTGCTCACATGTATTATCATGTGTCCCTGCATGGGGATAAAGGACCAAGACTACTGATGGTAGCCAACACTGCTCTTTCTTGTGCAGCATGGGCAGAAAACCACAGGGCTGCAAATAGGCAAATCAGCATGGTATCACCCCCACTCCTTACCTCTCATTCATCTTGGAGGCTTATGGGACACACACAAGCCATCAATTCCAACCTGGAAAGGCAAAGGATACACCCTGCAGTTGTCTAACCCTTTGTTTGCATTTCAGGTTGTCTGCTTTGAATTGCCTCTGAAAGGCGGAGTATCCTGAATGATAAACAACAAATTAGGAATTCTACAGTGAGTGAGGGTGCAGATTTTCCATTCTGCCTCCCCCATTTGAGGCTATCCCCTTCAGGCCTCCCGCCTGCTCTCAAAGCCCACTGACATATGTTTTCTGTGTATAATACAGTGTAGGGAACAATAATGTAACATGATTCTTAACTAGCAGCTGCTTAAGCGAGCATCGTGATAGTTACTTAACACATAAAACCAAGCACGTGTCTTTTCCACGTGGGGAGACTGAGGTAAGCAGGCAGAGAAAAGCAGCACAGAGTAAATGAAGCCAGCTTTGACGTGGTTCCTATAAACCAGGGGTCACTATTTCCACCTCATTTGCATACTTGCCTGGGGGAACTCTGAGAGGCTCCAGGCTGGCCTCAGGGCCTCGTTTGCATAAACCCTCTGAACTTCAGGGGGCAGACTTGTGGACGGGAATGGGGTTTAGTCACAGTCACAGTCCTAATTCAAGCTAAAATCCCCTTGGAAAGAAGTGCCGGTTCCTAAACTGTGACTCTCCAGAGCTTGTAGAATCTCCAGATCCAGTGGTTCTTAGGACCTTACAATGTGCAGTCCTGCTGATGGGCCTCCTCCTGTCTTAGAAAACATAAGGATTTCTGGTGAAAGAAAGGAAGCATTTTTGCTGGCCAGACTCCTCATGCACAGGCTGCTTGGAGACCTATGAGGTTAGAGGCTTAGAGTAAAAAGCCAGAGGTACTGACTGGTGTGAGGCAGGGAGAGAGGGAGGGTGCTGGAGAGACAGAGTGTGGGAATGAGCAAAGGAGTCCTTCCTGGCGGGGTCATAGGAGGCACGAAGCAGGATGGGACTAGAGCGGCTTTTTCCAAAGTGTATCCCAGATGGCAGACCTCCATCTCCATCCCCTGACCCTCCGCAGGGACATCTGTAGCTGATGGCTCTCTTACCAGCATGGAAATCTCCTGAAAACTTGGAAATGCATCTCTCTGGTCCTCCCCAGCCCGACGGAGTTAGACACTGGGGCTGGGACATAACCTCTGTGGCTTAACAAGCCTTCCAGGTGATTCAGTGCTGATCTCGCTGCGTAAAGGAGAGTTGGGTTGACTTCCGTTGTTTCTCTTACAGGTAGTTGTCTGTAGGGGGCTCCTCCTCAAGACCAGTTACTTGGTTGAAATCACCATTAGATGGTAGAACCCGCTTGTGTCCTCACTGTTCAAGATACCACTTCACCTGCCTCACCCCCAGGGCAGCGTCGAACCTTCACGGTGCAAAGGCAAGGTAACTGTGCCAAACTGTTCTGGAGTGTCCTCCTGTGTGGCTTGCAGCTCTTCTCCTCCCGGAGTCCTCTCTGCTTTACCCCGTACTGATTAGATGTGCTGTCCACTTACCCACCCCTCTCCTCAAATTAATCAAGGCCTCCCACAGCTCCGGACTCCAGGCAGTTCACAAATGCTTTCACCCCACACATTTGCAGAACATCAGAGACTTGGCTTTTCTGTCCAGTTTTTGGCTGATCTCCCAGGAGAAGGAGAAATGATCTCTGGTCCTCTGTTTTGCTGACTTCATCAGCAAGAAATTCCATCTAGTTCCTGGAGATGAAGACAAGTGGTTGGCTGGGGATAGATGTTGGGGCTCCCCATCTGAGCTATAAGGGATGTTTTCTTAAAGTTGCTGTGTCCAGTCTCATCTTGCTACCCAGAGGGTCATGGAAGGGAGAAGAGCTTTAGTTAGGGATTTGGGAGGGACACCACCTCAATTCAAATTCCAGTTTTCTCACTTATTAGATAGGCACGTTCTTCATTAGCTTAAGCCTCATCCCCTAGGGCTTCAGGTTCCTCCTCTGTAAAATGGTGATGAAAATTGCTTACTCCATGGGGCCAAGAATTGAATGTGATAATATATGTAAAGTGGGATGCACGTTTATGTGTCACATAAACATTTGCAAAGAAAAGTTGCCTTCAGTAGATATTTCTACTTAGTCAAAATGAAAATTTTACATTCTTCCTACTTCTTGTGAAATAATAAGTCTGGTCTTATTATGTAAAAGGCTAACTCACTTGACAGTGGCAGGCTGTGGCAATGAATGTCATTGCCAAAGTGATTTCCTCTAGATCAGTGGGTCTCAGCCTTGGGCTTACATTGGAGTCCCCTGGGTGGGGAGCTTTACAAGGTACTGATGCCCGGAACCAACCTCCCCAAATGGAGATTTTATTAGTAATGGGCAGCCTAGATATCAGCTGTCTTAAGTTTCCCAGGTAGTTCTAGTGCATAGAAGTCTCCTCCCATCTCCGGACTTCCATATATAGGGGCAAGAGGTGGTGGGATCTGAAGGTTAGATCCATTCACCTTTAGAAACCAGAATGCTTTCAGAAAGGATGAATACCCAACTTTTGTATCAACATGGATGGGACTGGAGGAGATGATGCTGAGTGAAATACGTCAAGCAGAGAAAGTCATTTATCATATGGTTTCACTTACTTGTCGAACATAAGGAATACAATGGAAGACTAGAGAAAAGGAAAGGAAAAGTGAATTGGGGTAAATTGGAGCGGAAGAGGAACCATGCGAGACTGTAGACTGGGAGAAACAAGCTGAAGGTTATGGAGGGGACGGGGGAGGGGGGGATGGGTGAGCCTGGTGGTGGGTATTGAGGAGGGCACATATTGCATGGAGCACTGGGTGTGGTCCATAAACAATGAATCTTGGATCACTGAAAAAAAAAAAGAAAGAAAAAAAGGTAGGTGTTTCTTGGGGGCGGGGGGGAGGTGTTTCAGTACTAAGTACATTTTGAGATTTCTGGATTAAATAATAGTAAATAATAAACTCTCTTTGTTATAGGACCTTTAAGGCCTTTGGTATGTTAACAGTCATTATCACTCCTCATAAAGAGGTTTGCACATCTGTGTTTCCCAAACTAACACAAACCCAGACGCTTTTTACGTATGGACTCCCCTGGGGACCTGATAATCTGGGGAACACACTTTGGAAAACACAAAACTGATGACCATGCCAAAGACAGTGCGGAGGAGCTGGGAGAAGCAGAGCCTATGGGGAGTGCTGACTTTTCCCTCCCAGAGCATTCCAGGAAGAGAGCACCCAAAAGGCACTCTGCCAGGGGGAAAAAGACTGTGCACCTGAGTGGAATCGTAGGAGACTCAGTTCCGGGCTGATCTGAAAATATGAACAGAATAGAAATTTCGTTGAAACTTGAATTCTTGGTTAGTAGAAATAGGGAAACATGTACATGATGGAATGGTAAGAAGAAACAGGTGCCTGGGTCCAGAAACCTGAACGTGACCTTCAGAAAACTGCCTCAACGCTCTGATGAGGTTTTCTTAGTAAAGCTAAAATTGGGGCTGGAAATACTTTGTATCCTCTAATTTCCATGAGTCAATAGTATGACTGTTAATTTTATATGTCAATCTGACCAGGCTAAGGGACGCCCAGATAGATGGTAAAACTCTCCAACATGGGTGGGAATCAACCAATCTACTGTGGCCTGAATAGGACAAAAAGGTGGAGAAAGGGCAAATGTGCTCTCTTTGAAGTTGGGACATTCATTTTCTCCTACCCTTGGACATCAGTGCTCCAGTGCTCCTGGTTCGTGGACCTTTTGATGTGAACTAAGACTTTGACAATCTCTTGGTTCTCGGGCCTTCAGACTCAGACTGAATCGTACCATTAGATCTCCTGGTTCTCTCGCTTGCAAATGGCAGATTATAGGACTTCCTGGCCTCCATAACCACATGAGCAAATTCCTTTACTAAACCTCGTGTGTGAGTGTGTGTGTGTGTGTGTGTGTGTGTGTGTGTGTGTGTGTGTGTTCCTCCTATTGGTTCGGTTTCTCTGAAGAACCCTAGTACAAGTAGAACATGCTTTTTCTTTCAATGTTAGCTTACATCGTGCTTTATAATATTCAAAAATTTCCCCCCCATACTGTCTTATTGGACTCAGATCAACTCATTCTGGTGAATAGTGCAGTTTTGGTTATCCACATTTTTCAGAGAAAAAACTGAGGCTGAGAGAGATGAGTTGATCTGTCTGGGGTTGCAAAAATCAGTAATGGATCCAGTTTAAAAATACAGTTCTTGCTATGGCTTCCTTCCACTGTTCCATACCTGCTTTAGGGTCACAGACTTAGAATTCTCTTGGGGGAACCCTCTTTCCCATGGACGTATGTTCTGATCTGAAGAAATCTCATAAATTGCTGGTAGGAATGAAAAATAGTACATCTACTTTGGAAGACAATTTGGAGATTTCTTACAAACTAAACCTAATTTTACCATAAAATACAACAATCATGCTCCTTCATATTTACCTTAAGGAGCTGAAAACTACACCCACACAAAAACTTGCACGTGGATGTTTACAGTGTACTCATAATTGCCAAATCTCATTTTTTAAAGATTTATTTATTTATTTATTTATTTATTTATTTATTTATTTATTTGAGAGAGAGAGAGAAAGCATGAGCAGGGGGAGAAGCAGAGGGCGAGGGACAGGCAGACTCTGCACTGAGCTCAGAGCCCCACGCCAGGCTCAATATCACAACTCTGAGATCATGACTTGCACTGAAATTAAGAGTCAGACACTTAACAGATTGAGCCACGCAGGTGGCCCAATAATTGCCAAATCTTAGAAGCTACAAAGATGTCCTTCAGCAGGTGAATGGATGAATAAACTATGGCACATCCAGGCAATGGAATATTTTTCTGCACTAAAAAGAAATGATCGGTCCAGCCATGAAAAGACATGGAAGAACTTTAAATGCATATTGCTAAGTGAAAGAAGCCAATCTGAGAAGTCTATATATTATATGATTTCATCTATATGACATTCTGGAAAAAAAAAACTGTGGAGACAGTGAAAAAAAAAGAGCAGTTTTTTTGGATAGGATTGGATTGGAGTGGAGTGGGATTGAATTGGAGTGGGGGGATTGGAGTGGGAGAGGAATGAAGAGGTGGTATACAGAGGATTTTTAGGGCAGTGAAAATACTCTCTGTGATACCATAATGATAGATATATGTCATTAAACATTTTCCCAAACTCACAGAATATATAACACCAAGAGTTAACTGTAATACAAACTACAGACTTTAGATGATTATGATGTGTCAATGTAGGTACATCAATTGTAAAAAATGTACCAGTCTGGGGGATCCTGGGTGGCTCAGGATGGTTAAGCATCAGGATGGTTAACCAGGTGGTTAAGCATCTGCCTTTGGCTCAGGTCATGATCTCGGGGTCCTGGGATCCAGCCTCCATCAGAATTCCTGCTCGGTGGGGATTCTGCTTCTCCTTCTGCCCCCTGCTGTGCTCTCTCTCTTGCTATCTCTCTCTCTCTCTCTCAAATAAATAAATTTTAAAATTTTTTTTAAAAAATGGTGGGGGTTAAAAACTTAAAAAACTCTGGTGGGGGTTGTTGATAATGTGAAAGGTTATGCACGTATGGGGGTAGGAAGTATATAGGAAATATTTGTACCTTCCCCTCAGTTTTGCTGTGTACTTTAAACTGCTCTAAAAAAACAAAGTCTTAATAATTTTTTAAAAAATACCTACATTGCTTCATATTCTTGCTGCTGTCTGATTACAAAGATGATTACCCCCCTTTGAATAGCACTAACAATATGATGGCCTAGTACAATAAATCAAGTCTTGACCTCCTGGGGTTCTAAGGTTCAGACACGTGATTGAAGTTCCTCCAGTCAGACCCACATGCAAGACCTTTTGATTTGGAAACGAGAAAAATGAGCAAGTATGCAACTTCTACTTTGCAGCCTAGGCTAGTGACAGAAGCATGTTTCTAATGACTGGAAGTAGAGGAAGCAGCAACAGAGGCCACTTTTGGATCGTGTCTGGGCCAGTGTGTTTCTGAGAGTGGCAACAGCTCCAGCAGCTCCTTCATCAGGCCACTTCTGCAAGATATTTCTAGGAACTGCTCTGGAAATCAGCCTCGAGTTTCCCGCTAGCCCTCTTCCAGTGCCTCTGGGAGCTAGAGAAAGCAGCCTGGGCTCCAGCCCCACCTCAACCACTGACTAACAGTGTGATCTCAGGCAAGTATCTGTTTTATGCATCAGCTTCCTTGTCTGAAAAATGGAGCAAAGAGGTCGCTATCCTACAGTGTTCTTGTGAGGCATAAAGGAATGAATATATGTAAAGCATGTAGAATGCAATCTGACACACGGCAAACACATTATTAATCACTATATGATTGTAGTTTCTGCTGCTATATATCATCTTTTATTATAACTCTAACTACTTGGAGTGGATTCTTCTCCTCAAAACTAAGCACACTGATTAATACCGAGAGCATATGCTTTGTATGTTCTTGATTTTTCAGGTAAAAAAGTAGTAGCGTGTATATGGGCTTGTGCCAAAAAAGCCAACAAATTCAGGATAAAAATGTGCAGGAAATTATCAGTATTTTGATAGGTCATACAGTTTTGAAAGAATACAACTGAATGAAGACAAATTTTTTAAAAATCATTAAGGGACCCAAGAGATCACAGGAAGAAATGAAGAATGGAAAACAAAACAAACCTAACTATAATACAACTGTATTGCTGAAGGAGGTGGGGAAAAGATGTGGTCTTGAGCAACTTTGAAATAAGCAAAGATTATTAAGTCTAACGGCAGGAGAAACTGCATATAAATAAGCACTGTATTGTGATGGATAAGGTTGTTCCCACAAGAGTATGAGTTAACAATTCTGATACTACTCTACATGTGCACTGGAATTGAACAATTCAGTAGACAAATGGCAGATGGTGGGAGCCATGTTCCTCACTGTTGGAGATGACAGATAAGAAGGGGAGAAGTCTAGAATGATCCATGTGATAATGGATTAGAGTGGGAGATATCAGTATGAAGTCCTGTTTAACTAATATAGATACAGAGGGTCAGATACAGAAATACTTAAAAATAAATGTATGGGCCGTGCTCGAACCCCAACCTCCTCATCTTGCTGGAAACCCGGGCGCCGTCAAGATGCCGGCTTACCACTCTTCCCTCATGGACCCTGACACCAAACTCATTGGAAACATGGCACTGTTGCCTATCAGAAGTCAGTTCAAAGGACCTGCCCCTAGAGAGACAAAAGACACAGATATTGTGGATGAAGCCATCTATTACTTCAAGACCAATGTCTTCTTCAAAAACTATGAGATTAAGAATGAAGCTGATAGAACCTTGATGTATATCATTCTCTACATTTCTGAGTGTCTAAAGAAACTCCAAAAGTGCAATTCCAAAAGCCAAGGTGAAAAAGAAATGTATACGCTGGGAATCACTAATTTTCCCATTCCTGGAGAGCCTGGTTTTCCACTTAATGCAATTTATGCCAAACCGGCAAACAAACAGGAAGATGAGGTGATGAGGGCCTACTTACAGCAGTTGAGACAAGAGACTAGACTGACTGAGACTTTGTGAGGAAGTTTTTGACCCTCAGAATGATAAACCTAGCAAGTGGTGGACTTGCTTTGTGAAGAGACAGTTCATGAACAAGAGTCTTTCAGGACCTGGACAGTGAAAAGAGCCTGGGCAGACACTTCCTACAGCTGTGGGCAACATTTTACAGCAAGATGTACACAGTTCTTTGCCTTTATTTGATAAAGTTTTATACAGAAGAGAGAAGAGAGCAAAGTGAAGTGTCTTCACTTCAAGAGCTCTTTATCAAGAATTTAGGTGGGGGTGGGAAGAATGGGTTGTTGAAGGGTGATTTGAATTTTCTGTAGTATTAAGCTGGTGCTTAATAAAAATAAGTGAGAATAAAGAAATTTCTAAAAAATAAAATAAAATAAATGTATGTACATTGCTTATTATACAAAAATATAATTCTTTGTTCTTCAGCAGAGAGGCCCTAAAAGAAACAACATGACCCAATCAGTATAGCTAGTGCCCAGATCTTGGTTTCTAATACCGTTCTGCAATAAATGGAATGAAAGTTCCTTGGGAAAATGTCTTATTCCAGGACTGGTGAGGGAAATACAGAAGATGAACCTGGAATAGCTTGTAATGCCAGAAAGTAAGAAAGGGCTTTAAAAAAACAAAACAAAACAAAATGACGGTTATATCAATAGGACACAAGGACCAACTGGAAGAGTTCCCAATGGTCAAAGCTGAAAAGATGTGAGCACCAGAATACATAAAGTCATGTTGATTTATAACCCAAAGTGTGAATAAATATTCATGAGTCCATACTGACATAAATAAATGATTGAATAAACACATAATTGAGGGGAAAAGGACAAATCTGCCATATTGAAGAATTCCAAATAATTTCTGTACATACCAGGAATAAGTAACTCTCTATTCTTTAAGTGTGGGTTGCATATGGTGACTTCCTTCCAAAGAGTAAAATAAGGAAACAGGAAGGGGAGAGAGTAACTTCGTAGTGGAAACACTTGACAAATACCATCTCATCCAGGTGATAAAGGTCAACATCAATAGCAATAAATCAAATTGATAGTATGTGCACTGATGTGGTGAGAATGTCTGTTACCTCTGTGGTCTTCCTCCCCAAAACTCATAACTTCATGCTAATCATGAGAAAAACATCAGATAAATCCAAATTGAGAGGTATTCTACAAAATATCTGATCAGTACTTCTCAGAATTCTCAAGGTCATCGAAAATAAGGAAAGTCTGAGAAGCTAGTATAGTCTGTAGGAGCCCAAGGAGACATGACAACTAAATATAATATGGTATCTTGAATTGGGTCCTGGTTCAGAAAAAGAACACTGGCAAAAGACTAAGAAAACCTGAATAAAGTATGGACTTCAGTTAATTTTTTTAAAAAAGTGAATAAAGAAATTTTGGAAGAGAGGATAGCCAATGACAAAAGCCTTACCAATATCAACACTATAAAGACAAAGACTGAGCCACAGGAATGGACAATTCTGCCAGACAAAGAAGCTCTTTTGGATTCTGTGCCAAATGCACAGAATTCTATCTGGTGGTGGATTGTGTTCTAAGCACAGCTAAAAGTTGTGATTTGAACTGGCAGTAAGACCTAAAAAAATCTACACTAACAAAATCCTCCATCATGAAAGTAGAGTTAAATCTGCTTTAAAGGAAACTTAGGATTTGGCAAGATACATTTCATAAAGAAATGAATAGATCTGTGGAAGGAGCCAGGATGTCCTCCAACAGATGAATGGATGAAGACGATGTGGTCCATATATACAATGGAATATTATTCAGCCATCAGAAAGGATGAATACCCACCATTTACATCATCAGCATGGATGGAACTGGAGGGTATTATGCTAAGTGAAATAAGTCAATCAGAGAAAGACAATTATATGGTTTCACTCATATGTGGAATATAAGGAATAGTGCAGAGGACAATAGGGAAAGGGAAGGACAACTGAATGGGAAGAAATCAGAGAGGGAGACAAACCATGAGAGACTCTTGACTCTGGGAAACAAATTGAGCGTTGCAGATAGGGAGGTGGGAGGATGGGGTAACTGGGTGATGGACATTAAGGAGGAAATGTGACGGTGTGAGCACTTGGTGTTATATGCCGTTGATGAATCATTGAACATTACATCAAAAACTAATGATGTACTATATGTTGACTAATTGAATTTAAATTTAAAAAAAAGAAATTAGTAGAACCCTGGAAAAGATGAGTAGCTGAGAAAATGCATCAGCAATAACCTGGAACACTGGGTTTAAGATTATTGTGCTGCCCAATCCCAGCTAAGTAGGCTAAGAAAAGGAAAAACTGAAGAACCAGAATTCTTTCTAAAATCACCGAAGTGGGGGATGCCTGTGTGGCTCAGGTTGGTTAAGCAGCTACCTTCGGCTCAGCTCCTGATCCTGGATTGAGTCCCTCATCAGGCTCTGGGCTCAGCAGACAGTCTGCTTCTCCCTCTGACCCTCCCTCCTCTCATGCTCTCTCTCTCTCTCTCTCTCTCTCTCTCTCTCTCTCTCTCTCATTCTCTGTCTCCCAAATAAATAAAATCTTTAAAAAAGGTTTTAAAAATTACAGAAGGGTAAATTAAGAAATGGAATAAAATATTAGCAGCATTTCTAATGGTATCATTTTTATAAATATGAAACAGAGCTCAATTGAAACAACAATTTAGGAGGACATTAGAACTTCTGTGAGGCAGCTCCAGTCAAAATCTAATACAAAGGTTAATATGACTAGGGGTGTGCATATAACAATTATTCCAGAATATCCAATGGATGCTTTTGAAAATATATTATTACTTTTGCTTCTAAACTGTTGCTTTCTCATGCCAAATTATAGTTCATTTTGTTTAGTCTTCCAAAACAATTATACCTTGTAGAGCAGCCTCAAAGGGTATAGGAATATATATTTATCTAAATATATACGCATGCCTGTATATATACATATACTGTGTGAAGATGAATCTGATTTAAACTTCTGACATTAATCGGGTAATGTTTAATGATATTTTAAAAACATAATAATATCTCATTTGATCTTCCAAGGAATTTTGTGATACAGTAACAGTATTAGAATTCTCATTTTACAGCAGAAGAACTAGGTGCAGAGAGGTTAAATGACTTGCTCAAGGTCACAGTTACTTCATTAGAAGAGCTTGCAGTACAGTTAAGCTAATAAAACACATCCAAGCACATAAAACATCTCGAGAATAATTAGCAGCTTCTGATTCTCTGAATCAAATTCCCAAGCTCAAAGGATGTCCTCCTAACTAAAAAGAGGTCTGTGCAAACAACTCATCCTTGTCTGCCTAAGAAATACAGTTGGTTCTTTTCGAGGATGAAAAACAAACTTGCTTTCTTCAAGCTTGCAGATGAAGTAGAAATATTGGTGCAAGACTTTTACAGTTCATTAACTGTCATCCAGAGCAAGGAAGATTTGTGGCTTGCTTAAGGGATCGTTAGGCAGGGGTATGATAAACATGCCAATAGGGTGAACTCTTTAGCGGCAGGGCCATGACAACAGACCCAGAGGCCACCAGTGCCCAAACAAAGGCAATGAGGATGTCAATCACCCTCAGTTAGTAAATTTCTTGGAGTCCTCAAATTAAAAAAATTTTTTTCTAGAAAATTGTGTTTTTAGAATGCTTTTTGGTGGTTTCCATTTGAAAATCAATATTTATAAGCCATCTCTGGAAGACCTATGTTGTTAGTATTAGATGCAATAAATTGAGCCATCAGCTCCACGTTCCTAGTTCTTGAGATTTATAACCAGCATTTCACATGTGCCAAAGTGAAGGACAAAAGCTGAACTAAGCTCTATGGCAGAAAAGAACAATTAACACATATTTGATGACCAAGCAAGGTGTTCTTCAGGTTCAACAGAATTGCTTGGTATTCTGCCTGTGACATGTTGTTTACTCAAAAACAAATTTCAAAAGAATTGACTGATTTGAACCAAATTTGTGATCCTAAAGGGCATTGGAAAGAAAGAAAAAAAACCAAACACCTGAAATGGGATCTGAGGGTCAGTCATCTCGAAAAGAAACCATGAGTCGCACTTCTCAAGTGAGCTTATCTTCAAATGAGCTTGTATTTATTGGTAGTCCTACTGGGTGAGGTTCTGATAGAAAGAACCAGTGGTTTTAGGTCTACCCTGTGTTCTTCTGTTGATAACACTTGCTGTTTATTTGGGAGAAATAAAGTCTTCTGTGTCCATTTAAGTCATCAGTGTTTGATATTATGTGATACTGTGTTAGATTTATTCAAGAGTAAGTCAGGAGAACTTGTATTTCACAGAAGGGATATAGACAGTTAATATTTTTCCATGCTGAAAACTGCAACCAAGTCATAAGCTGTTACTTATGGTAAATAATTATCCATCACAATAGAACTAAAAACAGAAATCGGACTCACGAATATGCTCTCACTTATTTCTCCCTGCTGTGGACCTGATTCGTCCTTTTCAGCCCTGGGACATATTGAGAGAGAGAGTACATGCACCTGAGTGGGTGTGTGTGTGTACACACGTGCATGTGTGTGTGTGAGTATAAATAGTCGATACAATGTAACTCTACTCATTTTTTAATAGTAAATACCAAATAATAGCATCTAGTGTTTAGCAAAAGAGTATGACAAATGTTCTGAAAATTTTAATCTAAAGCAAAGATTATGCCTATTACTGATGTATTCTTTTTAGATAAGATTACAAGTATAATCTTTCAATGAGTGATACACAAATTATTATGACAATTTTTTTAAGACGCTAAATACGTTGTCAATGATCAATTAGCAGGTAGTCACTCATCTTTGATTCAAACTGGTATAGAGAATACTTGCATTACTTTCTGTAATGTAAGTTTATATATTATACCATATGTCACTGATATTGATCCTGTATTTCAAAATTCTTTTAGATTTCTGAACATACAACCAATGGTAAAACCACCGACCAGGTGGCCCTTGCGATGCAGATGCCATTGAGTGCTCATTCATGAACTTGGTCATAAATGTTCTATTATTATTACTTCAATTAAATTGAATAATTTGTTAAGCCTGAAATGAAAAAGCATGTCATTAAAAGACCAAAAATGCCATGCAGGATTTTTTCTTTAATTATTATGTGGTCTAATTACCAAACTTTTTTTTAGTACTTCATGAGTATTGAATTATAATTAGAAAGATATTCTCCACACTAAGATTAAAAACGTTCTTACATTTTACTTCTTATTTTTGTGGTTTTATTTCTTATTCTGAAATCTTTGATCTTTTTGGAGTTTATCTTAGTGTTCTATCATTTCTCCCACTTACTGTATTCTGAATTTGTTCATATTCATTTTAAGCCATTTCTGGACTTTCAATTATTTTCCTTTGGTCCATTCATCAAGTCATGCACTGATATCCCACTATTTTAATCACTGGGACTTAATAATAATATTTTATATGTGATAAAATTATTTACACCTCATTTATCTTCTTTTTTCAGAGTTTTTCCAGCTATACTTACTTTTTAGTTTGTTAAAAGAGCTTTAAAGCACCATCTGTTTAAAAACATTTGTAATATTGACTACCTTAAATCTAAAAATTAATATGAGAGAATTGATATTTTTATAATGTTGAGTCTGCCTGTACAAGGACACGAGTGTCAAAGACAGTTAGCTGTTCCCCAAAAATAGTTCCAAAGTTGCTACTAAGAAGTTGCTGCTTAGGGAGGGACTACATTTTCCACTCACCTTTACCTGCAGGTGGTCATGGGAAGGTGAGTAGAAAGAAGCTAACAGAAGGAAAGCAGGTTTGTTATGTTACTAGGCCAAGGTATTTATGAAGATAGTAGGTCTTTGGGCGCCTGGGTGGCTCAGTGGGTTAAAGCCGCTGCCTTCGGCTCAGGTCATGATCCCAGGGTCCTGGGATCGAGGCCCACATCGGGCTCTCTGCTCAGCGGGGAGCCTGCTTCCTCCTCTCTCCTCTCTCTCTGCCTGCCTCTCTGCCTACTTGTAATCTCTCTCTGTGTGTTAAATGAATAAATAAAATCCTTAAAAAAAAAAAAAAGATAGTAGGTCTTTGCCATGCTCTCTTTCTTCCTGTACAAGCGGGAATCAGAAGACCAGGAAGTTCTAGCAGATAGGAAATCAACAAGGCGGAAGGAGCCTGGGTCCCTTAATCACTTATGGATAGCCATTGCCTCAGACTAAGCAAGAAATCAGTTTCGATTATAATTAACTTACTAGACATTTTAGGCTCAATTTTTTGTGCCAGGTAACCCAATATAATTAATACACTATCATACCTCTTTCTGTTTGGTCATTTGTTCTTTTTTGTTTTCTAGGACTGTTTTAAGGTTTTCTTCCTATAGGTTAGCACATTTCTTATTAGTTTTATTCATGGACATTTTACCGTTTTAGTTGCTCTTTTAAGTGGGATTATTTCCTCCATTATGTTTTCTAACTGGCAATTGTTTATATATATGAAAGCTGTAAATTTCTGCACATTTTTTTACTCCACTACCTTACTGAATTTTCTTATTGTTTATTGTAGATTTCTGTTAATTACATTAGATTATTCATCATATCAAATACAAATTTATATAGGCTTATTTTCCTTCACTTTAGACTTCTAAATTCTCATCTTATCCAATTTCATTGAATGGCACCTGCCATAGAATTTTAGATAATACTCACGGTAGACGTCCAAGCCTGGTTTCTGATGTAAGTGGAACTACTTCACGCATTTCCCTCATTAAGCATGACGTTGGCTTTGGGCTAAGACAGATATACATCATCATATTGAAGATACCATTGATTTACCATTTAGAGCAATAATAAATGTTAACTTTTATCAAATATTTTTTAGTGTCTATTTTTCTCCTTGGGTCAGTTATTGTGGTAGCTTATTAGCATGTATTATAATACTGAAGACACACATTAATTGCATTACTAGAGTAAAATCTATTTGCTCACATCTTTGGGTCTTTTAATGTGGTACCTAATCCTTAATAATGATTTTTTTGGGATATTTACATTAATCTTCATATGTGAGATTTATATGGACAGTTAATTACTTTCTTTTTTAAGATTCTATTTATTTATTTGAGAGAGAGTATGTACACACGTGCATGCAAAAGAGTGCACACATGAGTGGGGGAGGGGCAGAGGGACAGCCAGACTCCCCACAGAGTGCAGAGCCTGACGCAGGGATTGATTCCAGGACCAGGAGATCATGACCTGAGCCTAAAGTCAGACGCTTAACCAACTAAACCACCCAGGCACTCCTATAACTTTCTTTTCTATACAATTGTTATCAAGACTTGTTGTCAATAACTTGCTCACTTCATTAAAAATATAAGGATTTATTCCTTCTTATTCTTTATTCTTGAAGAGTTGAAATAACATTCTTTAATGGTTTCAAAGAACTCTTCTATGTAAACAAAAAGAACCTAGTGAGTTTATCTACTTCTTTTCAAATTAGCATGATAATATATGTTCTCTCTCTCTTCTGGATTCAGTTTTGATAAATTGTACTTTTCTAGAAAATGATGGACGTAAACCAGATTTTCAAAGTTATCTCTATAAAGTTAGGTAAATAGTCAGATTTGGAACTTGCCTATCATTGTGTAGTAATTTCTTGTAACATTTTTTTAAATGGTTATCTGTTCTCCTAAAAAACTATTGTTCCCCTTCGAATTAAACTTATGATTTTATTCAATTCTTTGTAATTTTACCCTACTTTTTGTATATAGTTCTAGTCTGTTGCGTTTCAGTTTCCAACTCATTAATTTCTGATTTTGCTTATAATAATTTATTTATTATGCTTTTCTTCATTTTATGGCTATTTTACTCACTTTTTGAATTAGATATCTAATTTACCATATCATTCTTTTTATTGATATAAATATTTAAAACTGTGGGTTTTCCTTAGGTCACTCCTTTGGCTATATTTCATATGTCAAGCAGTCTGAATAATGGTATTTTAATATTAAGAAATTATGCAATTTTGATTATATGTCATTATTGATCTGAAGTTGAATGAGAGCTTTTTTTTTTCCAGTTGGAAGATACTTTGTATTGTCTGACTTTTTTTCTTAAATTTTATTCTTATTGCATTGTAAAAAATTTGTGTTTATAAATTTGGGGAAAAAAAGTTTTTCCTCCTGTGTATCTCCTTTTGTACTCATACTACTACTGTATTTATCGCATTTCTAACACTTCCAGTCACCAAATGTGTGGGGTTTTGTCCCTCACCAAGCCATTCTCTGCAACAACAGTTGGGTGTCCTACAACTTAACTCCATTCTGACACTATCTACCTGGAGATAGAGTCAGATCCTGCAGGTTAAGGGTGCAGTCCTATAAGACTATCCACCCCCCACTTCAGATGCCAATCAAATGTCCAGGTTGGCCCCTGTGGTTCTGACCAGTCAGTTATAAATCAGAGGTTCCTACGACCCCTCCCTAGGTTTGATTAATTTGCTAGAGCAGTTTGCAGAACTCAGGGAAACACTTATGCTTACTAGTTTCTTAAAGGATACAGATGAACATCCAGATGAAGTGATACATAGAACAAGGTCTGGGAGAGTCCCAAGTGCAGGAGCTTCTGCCCCGTGGTGTTGGGTGCATCATCCTCCCGGTATGTGAATGTGTTCCCCAGTTTGGAAGCTCTTTGAATGGTACTATTAGAATTTCTATGGAGGCTTTATCATGTAGGCAGGATTAACCATTAACTTCATTTCCAACCCTTCTCCCTTCACAGGAGGATGGTGGGGGGAAGCTGAAAATTGCAAGTTTCTAATCAAGGTTTGGTCTTTCTGGTGACCAGCTCCCATCCAAGAGCCCACCACAAGTCACCTCATTAGAATAAAAGACATTGTTATCATCCAAGAAATCACAAGGTTTCAGAAGTCCTCTACGGATCAAAGACCAAACAAAAGATGCTCCTTCTGCTCCTAATCACTTAAGAAATTAAAATGACTTGGGCGCCTGGGTGGCTCAGTGGGTTAAAGCCTCTGCTTTTGGCTCAGGTCATGATCTCAGCGTCCTGGGATCGAGGCCCGCATTGGGCTCTCTGCTCAGCAGGATGCCTGCTTCCTCCTCTCCCTGTCTCTCTGCCTGCCTCTCTGCCTACTTGTAATCTCTCTCTCTGTGTCAAATAAATAAATAAAATCTTTAAAAAAAAATCAAAGTCCCAATTATTAAAAAAAAAAAGAAATTAAAATGACTTATCAGATAAAGGTTGCTATCCAAAATCTAAAGAACTTATCAAACTTATCCAAAGAACTTATCAAACTCAATATCCAAAAAACAAAAAATCCAATCAAGAAATGGGCAGAAGACATGAACAGATATTTCTCCAAAGAAGACATCCAAATGGCCTGCAGACACATGAAAAAGTGCTCAACATCACTCAGCATCAGGGAAATACAAATCAAAACCACAATGATATACCACCTCACACCATTCAGAATGGCTAAAATTAACAACTCAGGAAACAACAGATCCTGGCAAGGACACAGAGAAAGAGGAACCTTCTTCCCCTGTTGGTGGGAATGCAAACTGGTGCAGCCCCTCTGGAAAACAGTATGGAGGTTTCTCAAAAAAGTTAAAAATAGAGCTACCTTATGACCCAACAATTTTTCTTCTAGGTATTTATCCAAAGGATACAAACATAGTGATTCACTGTGTAACTGCAGCCCAATGTTTATAGCAGCAATGTCCACAATAGTCAAAATACAGAAAGAGCTCAGATGTCCATTGACAGATGAATGGATAGAGAAGATGTGGTATATATATATATATATATATATATGTGTGTGTGTAATACACACACACACACACACACACACACCCCAGAATATTTCTCAGTCATCAAAAAGAATGAAATCTTGCCATTTGCCAAGATGTGGATAAAACTAGAGATTATTATGCTAAGTGAAGTAAGTCATTCAGAGAAAGAGACATACTGTATGATTTCACTCATATGTAGAACTTAAGAAATGAAACAGATGAACATGGGGAAGGGAAGGAAAAATAAAGTAAGATGAAAATAGAGAGGGAGGCAAACCATAAGAGACTCTTAACTATACAAAACAAACTGAGGCTTCCTGGAGGGGAGGTGGAAGGGGGGATGGGATAACAGGATGATGGACATGAAGAAGGGCACGTGATGTAACGAGCACTGGGTGTTACATACAACTGATGAATCACTAAATCCTACCCCCGAAAGTAATAATACAGTATATGTTAACTAAATTGAATTTAAATAAAAAATTTAAAAAAAAGAAATTATAAGGGTTTCAGGAGCTTTGTGCCAGAAACCAAAGGCAGAGACCAAATATATATTTTCTATTATCTCACGATCAGTATTACTTATACTTCCTGGAATGTATTGAACTTTTCTTTATAACTTAGTATATGATCAATTTTTATTACAATTCTCCGGGCACATACAAAAAATGTTTATTCTCTATTTTCAAGGAATAAACTTTGAGATAGATCCATCTTATCTACACATGAATCATACTATTTTGTTTTTCTTAATGTTTTTGATCACTTTTATTATCAAAGATGGAAAGAGGTGAACTAAGCCGCTTATTGCTTATCTTTCTCCTTTTCTTTTTATTCCTTATAATTTCTGCTTTATAAACTTGGATGCCATGTTATTGGATGTGTAGGTAAGCATAATTGTTAAAGACTCAGGAGTTGCACAGTATAGGATAAAATTGCCTTTATTTTATTTAACCCTTGTTTTTGCCTGAATTTTACGATTTCTAATATTAAGAGTATGAGGCTTGTTCAGTTCCCTTTTTCCCTTTATTTTTGGGAATTTTGGGGGGTTCTTTTTAATTTGGGACATTTTTTAGTGGTGGGGAGGGGCAAAGGGAGAGGAAGAGGGAGAGAATTTTAAGCAGGTTCCATGCCCAGTGTGGAGCGCATGCAGGGCTCTATCTCACAACCCTGAGATCACCTGAGCCAAAATCAAGAGTTGGACACTGAACCAACGGAGCCACCCAGTGCCCCTGGCATTTCTTTAGTATACTTTTTTTTTTTTAAAGATTTTATTTATTCATTTGACACAGAGAGAGAGATTACAAGTAGGCAAAGAGGCAGGCAGAGAGAGAGGAGAGAGGAGGAAGCAGGCTCCCCGCTGAGCAGAGAGCCCGATGCGGGCCTCGATCCCAGGACCCTGGGATCATGACCTGAGCCGAAGGCAGCGGCCTTAACCCACTGAGCCACCCAGGCGCCCTCTTTAGTATACTTTTACTCACTTCTTTTTTTCAACTTTACTGGATTATTTTGTTTTGGTATGTTACCCATACATCATATAGCTTGGTTTGTTTTTCTAATCCACTCTGAAATTCTTTCAGTAAGTAAGTTAAGTCTAGCCTATTTACATTAATATGAAAAGTATATTTATCTTAGATCTGCCATTTTAGGTTTTTTATCCTCTCTCTCTCTCTTTCACTTTAATTAGTGGTATATTTTCTTTGATTCAATTTTGGGGCATGTTTCTTCCAATATATAAAAATTTTATTTATAATTTACATATCCCCCTTAATACTTTGTATCTTTGACAGTATATATTAATTCCTCATTCTGAAAAACTATAAAATTAGCACATTTCCTTTTCCCTGACCACCTTTTTATAGTTAATATTATGTTTCTTTATGTTTACCTTTGTACACTTAATTATGTCAATTTTCTAATAGCTTGAAATAATAGTTCTTGACTATTCTTAGTGAAACTGTGAGCAAAACTATTCTACTCCCCACCTTCTTTTAACCTTTCTCTGAACTTTGTTTATTGTAGCATTTCTATATTGTCAAAACATGTAAGACTTAAGTTAGAAGTCATGCTCTCATTTCCAAATGTGGACTAGTGTTAATCCTGGAGGGAAATATATTCAATGTTCTTGCCTTTTGTTGTAATTTTCCTAGTTATCTGTTGGCTAATTTGAGTTCCTCCTCTAGAAATTTCCTCAAAAAGGGCTCATGATAACTATATTTTCTTATTTTTTGCATATTCATAGCATTTGTGCATAATCTTTATACTTAAAGAACAGTTTTGATGCGTAGAAAATTCTTGATTTATACTTTCTCCCCTTGAGGTTTTTTTAAGTGTTGCACCGTGATACTTGGTCATGAAATTTTGTGGTACTGGAGTTTGAAGCCTGCTTAATTTTTATTTCTTTAAATAGGCTTTGATCTTTTTGCCACCATGTCCAGAGAATGTTTTAAAAATCTTTACATCTAACAAATACACTTGACTCTGTCTCAACATTGACCATTCTAGGTCAATGTTTCTTATCTCATGGTATGAACTTTTGACATAAGTAAAATTTCATTAAATTACATGTTTTAAATATTTTTTCTCTTCCATTTTTTACTTTCATTTTTAGAGACTCCAGCTATGCAAATGTTGAGTCTCTTTTGCCATTTCTCTCTAATTATAATATTCTAGCTAAACCTGCACCTATTTCTTAGAGTTGCACTCATTTTTACGACATCTCTAATTTCTTCCTCTGTGTCTGTGATTGTTTTCCATGGGATACGTTCTCCATAGTGCTTCTTACAATTTTGTCTTCATTTCTGTGATGGCCGTTTGTTTCGTTTTCTACTTCTCCTGAGATCTGACTCCTTGTGTTTTGTCTTATTATCTGGTCATTTCTTTCCCAAGGTCTTATATTTTCCATCGAATTCTTTATCTGTAGAGGTGATTGCTTTATGTGGGTTTCTCTCTCCCTCTCTCTCTCTCTCTCTCTCTCTCTCTCTCTCTCTCTCTCTCTTTGATTTGTAGTGAAATATTGGTCACAATTTTGCTCCACTCTGTGGAAATATTTTTCTGGTAAATCGTCTTCATTTGTCAGTAAATTTTGATGTCCTTTTGCTTCTTTTATTCTTAAAGTACCTTTGCATTAAATTAGTACCTGCTTGGGCACCTGGGTGGCTCAGTGGGTTAAAGCCTCTGCCTTTGGCTCAGGTCATGATCTCAGGGTCCTGGGATCAAGGCCCGCATCGGGCTCCCTGCTCAGTGGGGAGCCTGCTTTCTCCTCTCTCTCTGCCTGCCTCTCTGCCTACTTGTGATCTCTCTGTCTGTGTCAAATAAATAAAAAATTTAAAAATCTTAAAAAAAAAACCAAAGAATTAGTACCCGCTCCTCTTTTTCTTAGTCCTCGTTGAATCCCTGGGCCAGCTATTTGCAGAAAGTCCCTTCATTAGAGGGAAGAGTATATGTTAGGGGGAGGGGCAGGTTAGCAGACATTTGCAACACAATGTAAGCAAATGTGGCATGTTGGTACAATCCTCTATAAAGCCCCCATCCTCTGGTTCTCTCTGCCAAATCCATTTTGTGACAGCTTCTGCTAACACCTCTGAATAACCCAGTCGCTACATCCACTACTGTAAACAAAAGTTATAGTTTCTGCATTCGAGGGCATATCCCTCCATTCAGAGAAGCGGGTACATCTGAAATAGCTACCACCTACCCTTGTCCGTGTCTCCTCTCTTCACTTCATGCACCATTTCTCCCTATGCTCAGCTAATTTTGGTGACCTTAGACACATATTTTGGGATCTGTGAACTTTACAGGTCTCCTAATTTCACCAAAGATCATTTCCAGATCTTCGTTTCTCTAATTTTGCTTTTGGAATGCTGCTAATTTCCAGAATGATAAGAACACATGCCAACGTACAAAGCCATATTCCTTCCAGAGCCGAAAGATAGCCTTTTAACCAGAACCTCCCTCTATCCCCCTCCCTCCCCTGCCAGAACCTCCCTCTATCCCCCTCCCTCCCCTGCCAGTCTGTCTTGTGTGTTGGTGACAAGTGCTAAACTTTTTTTTAAAAAAAGATCTATTTTTCCATCTACTCAAAAGTATATAGCAGCGTCCTGCTGAACTCATATTCCTCAGCCTGCCATGCAAGGCTGAGTACCATGTGGCCCCAGCCTAATTTTGAACACCCTTTCTCATTCAGGCTTTTCCTTTCAACCTCTTTGTTTTGTGAATGCCATTTCTCCATGCAAAACACCTCCCCCCTCCCCTTATCTTTATATGAACTTGTCCTACCATGGACTCCCAGTTAAAAATAATTTTTATCTTACTCTTAACTCCTATATTTTTCTATACCTAACCTTCAAGACTTTGTCTTTCTCTCTGACACTGTGATTATTCACATTTCTTGCCTTCCCTCCCAGCATAAAGGCTCCAGAGAAAACCAGCCTGCCTGACATATCTTGGTTTCCCACAAAACACCCAGCATAATAAAAAATACCCCACCAATATGTGTTGAATGAAGGAGGTCACTCTCCATACCTAACAAGAATAAAATAAATATTACTTTAAAGATGAATAGTTTTTCTGGGCTTCAGAGATATCATCTTTCCATGTAGTAGCAATTGGGAATTATCTGTGGTTCGGTCTTTTCATAAAATAGAATTTTTAAAGGAACCATTTACCATCGAGGATGCCGACAAACTGAGTTCTGGCTACGTGTGGTTCAGAAGCTCTCTACCTACGCCTCTCTCATGAGATTCGTCACTTCCTTCCTGGGTCTGCCCTCTCTGCCCAGAGTCCCAGCAAGACCCGCCTGAAGCCTCTCCTTCCCGGAAAGCTTGCCCACCCCCCATGACAGGCTTTCTTAAGAACTCTCAGAACAAATATGTTGAACATGAAGCTCTCAGCCGAGATTACCTTATGCCAACAACACTATCATAGGAACAAAACTTCTTATCTTCCCCAATAGACTGTATTCTTTAAAGACAGGGATGATATCGTACATCTTTTGTCTTGAACTCTAATAACTGGATCACGTCCAATAACCCGAGTTATGGGGCTTCCAAGAACCTGAGTCGCCTCAGCCCTACAGACGGACATTCCCCAGAGAGAATGCCACGTAAAATCCAGTCACAGCCTCTCAGACACAAACAGTTCTGACGTCCTCCGTCAAAGCCAACTTTACCATCATCTTTTCCTCTCTGGCCTTTGACCTTTAAGACTCAGGGGTGAGCACTTCTTGAGGCTGTCATTCAAGCCCTGGCCACTACGTAAGGGACATGAATTCTGAAAAGGTAATCCTGCACTGGGTTATGGTAAACCAAAGGGTGCCGGTTGGTCACACCATTCTAACCTTGGACAGGAAGGAACAGGGAAGAGGCAGGGAGGCAGGAGATAAGAAAAACTGGAATAGAAAAAACATGGCAGGATTTATCCCTAAAGTAGTTGTGGAGTGTGTGTGTGTGTGTGTGTGTGTGTGTGTGTGTGTGTGTGTGTGATGAAAAGGACCCTTCCTACTCAGGATGTAATGGCTCTCCCCTACAGTAGCCCTTACCAAGGTCCCAGAAAGAAAGAATACGCTGTAACTGTACAGAAGACAACAGAAGCCAAAACACGACAATACGTGAAATCAGCACATGAATTGGGAAGTGTTGTCAAGTGTTCCTTGACAGTGACAGTAGGGCAAAATTCCCAATCAAGAGAAATAGAAATAAAAAGCTAAACTGGGAGTGCCACCTGGTGGAGAGACCTGTCACTGCAGTAGTCTCCCCCAGGGAGACCGACGGGGTAGAAGGAGGGCTGGTCCAGCGGCCCTGTGCTCACCGCCATCTCCTCCAGGGCATTATGCCGCTTCCCCAGCACGTGGGGACTAGAGGGGAGCTCCCGGAGCCCCTGGCCTCTGAGGACTCTTGCTATGAGGAGCAGCTTACACAGAACAGTGACACGGGGGAGGGGGGTGGTGAGAGGGAAGGGGGGATGCCATGAGCTGGGACAGTGAAAACAACAACTCTGGTACTCAGACAGCTGCATGTACGCGCGTGCGCACACACACACACACACACACACGCACAATCCTAACTGACCCTTCACCTTTCACCATCTCCTGCGAAGGGGAGACTTTCCATTCTCCCCCCTTCTGGCTCCATTTTCTGTCAGGATTTCCCTTTGTCCTTGAAGTCCATCATAAAGAACTCAGTGAACCCTGGGGTGGGGGGGTGGGGGGCTGTTAAAACTATGGACGGGGTTGTATCCAGTGGGATCAAGGCCTGGGCTGGCAACTCTGTAAGATTCTCCCCGGGAAAGTTGTGTTCCTCCTTCATTTTAGTTTGCAGGCTAGCCTGCAACAGAGACTTAAATTTGTAGCGTGAGTCTGAAGTGCTAGGCAAGACAGCAAGAGAGGCTGGAACTGGACTCCTGGGTTCAATCTTCAAAGCGTTTCAGTCTAGCAGCTGCCGTTTCGGACAAGCTCCTCGGTGAGGGATTCAATGAGGCAGCATTTATCTTCCTGACAGAACGGCCCCCAAAGAGGCTGTTTGTGTTTGAGCTGGCACTGCAGCTGAGGAAGACAGGTCTCAGATCCCAGCCCCGCCTCGGCGACTTTGCAAAGGGGCAGATTGTCCTCACCACGTAGACCAAACCGAGGCCACTCCCAAGGCAGGAGCACTGGGGTTATAGGTCCTGCGGCTGGACAGAGGTCCTCAGCAGAGGCCAGACCTGAGAGACACGCCTGCTGTTCAAGCTGGAGCCTCCGTGGTGTGAGCGGCTGGCGTTGGCCGCCTTCCATCTGCGCTGCTAGAAGGAGCAGGTGCCCGTGGCAAGAGCACCATCTGAGTCAGACAGACCCGGTGGGATCCGGCCTGGCCACTTGCCAACCCTGTAGTCCTCATTCGGTCTCTTAACCTCTCTGGGCCCCATAGTTTTTATTTATAAAATGGGGGGTAACATTGTTTCCCTCTGGGGATTATTAGAAGAACCCATGAATGCAATAGTGTCTGGCACAAGTGGACTCAGTCTGAATTCCCTTCCGAGTTGTTATCCCTGGAAAATGAGGTCATCGCTATTTATGTTTGCGTAGATGTGTATATAAAGCACAAACTTTATGTGTGTGCGTGTGGACGTTATAACAAAGAAAATGTAGGTCCTTGGCCATCAGAACATTTTTCAAACTGTAATACTGTAGTGGTTTTATTTTAGATTGTTTTAAATAATTAGCACGCACAGTTGCAATATTTTCATGATTTTCTCTTTCATTATTTTAAAGATAAAATGTCGTCCCTCTACAGTGTAAATACAATTGGATATTTCACAAACTGGGAAATATTTTTGCAAGCAATCTTATGTTTTGCTTCAATAGTACTCCATAAGTAAATTAATTTTTTGGCATTAATGTATTTCTTATTTTCTACAAAGCAGGCTTTTCTTTTCTGTAGCAATAGAAATATTTATTAAACACTTAAATGTGTTAGTCTGGTTCTGAGTTTTTCCCCCTGAATTTATTTTCAGCATGTAAATGGTAGAATTCACTGTTGTTAGAGTACAGTTTCTATGACTTTTGTCAAACGCATGGAATCATAGGTTCAAAGCCACAGCTGATACAAAATAGATCCACACACCCCCAGATTCCTTCATGATGACCCTCTGAAGGGTCAACCCTTGTCAATCACTGGTCTATTCTCTATCCCTGTCATTTTGATTTTTCCAGATTATCACATAGATGGAATCATACGCTATGTATCCTTTGGGGTGTGTCTTCTTTCACATGAAGCATTTGAGCTGCATCCATGTTACTGTGTGCTTCCATAGTTCCTGCCTCCCCATTGCTAAGTAGCCATCAGAACTACTTCAAGAGACACGTCCATCAGTTCTCCTGCTCCTTCTCTCCTAGCCTGATATAGAGGCAAATGCCAACTGATACTCGGGGTTGTCAGCAGATGGAAACAAAAGAAATGGTCCTGAGCCTTAGGGAAGTTATCATCCCACTGCTTAGCTAGCACCAAACCCACTGCATCATTGAGCTAAGAGTCCCAGGCTCTTTCCCATGAGTGAGGAGTTGATTGCCGTGGTCAAAAAGTAACAACAGGGTCTGAAAAAGAGGAAGATCATTGGAGTGTGTGGGAGTCTTCATGAAGGAAGTGAGCCTGAATTGAGCTTGAAAGTAAGAGGGAGATTTGACCCAGCAGAAAAGACCCAGGGGAGAGAAAATTGAGCCACGATTGGAGCAAAGAACAGGGAACTCCTGCATTTGGAAACAATGGAAGAAAGGAAGCCCGTGTGGCTAGAACACAGTTAGTGAGGGGGAGGCTGGTAGGAAATGTAATGAGCAAAGAGACCAGAGATCAGATTAAGGGGACACAAGGGCCACTCTGAGGACTTTGGATTTACTGTGCGTGTGATAGAACAGCGGGAGGGTTCTGAGCAGAGGATGGACACAAGACTATGTCCTATAGAGTAGTAGGATCACTCTGGCTGTTCTGCTCTGAACATTCTGCAGGGGTCAGGGGTAGCAGCAGCAAGGGACCCAGTAGCGGGTTTTTTGGTAATCCAGGTGATAAATGGTAATGACTTGTACCGGAGGGGTAGGGAACAGGTGGGGACAGGTAGTAGGAATCTGGATGTATGATGAAGGTAGAGCCAACAGAAGTTGCTGAACTATCACCCAGGAAGATGGAGGTGCTATTACCTGAGATGGGAAGATTGCAGGGAGGGTTTGGGCTGTGAAATCAGCAGGCTGGGTTTGGCTGTTTTAGGGTGAAGATGTGTCATGGACGGCCCTTATGGAGATGTTGGGTAGAGCGGTGGGTGTATGAATCAGGGAGGAAGTTAGGGCTGGAAATATAAATGAGGGTGTCATCTGCGTATCGATGAGAGAGCAGGGGTACACAAAGGAGGTGTCAGCGAGGACAGGGCATGAAGGGGAGAAGGCCACGGAGATGGCAATGGTCCAGACACATGGCATGGGGTGAAGAAGAAAGAAAAGAAACTTGGAGATTGTTTAAAGGAAGTCTCTCTGGCCTTGGGGGTGAAGACAAAAGGTCCCCATTTAAATCTTGGAATGGCGACAAGACTGGGGTCACCTTACTAGGAATAATGATTCATGGATCTTGTTTAAATCTTAGTGCAGAAACACGTTTCACGACTGATGAAATCACAAGCTTCATATTATCAGAAAGAAATTAGTTCGATTTTTTTTACTTCAGTAGAAAGAATGCAAAACTTTTGTGATATTTTATCATCAAATGGTGGTGTGTGCTCAACTCCAGTGTCTGAAAAGCTCCCACTCCTTCCGTTTTCCTCAAAAACGTCTTCTCTTGACTAGTCCAAATCTGTAAACTATCTCAAATTGTTTCCAAAGTGGGCAGCATGCAGAGTTGGAATAAATTCAAATTCAAATGCCAGAGTTCAGTTATTTGCTTTAATGAAAATAATTGAATCTTTCAGCCTTGATAATGATTCCCAAGGCCTCAAGGTCATCATCCTAAATATCAGTGGCATCTGTCCCCCGTGGAGAGAGAGGGTGCCTGGAGAGTGCTTCTCCACTGAGCCTAGGATTTGCATTCACCGTTGGGGGCTGCTTGTTTATATCTTTAAAAATTCTCTTTTCTTAATACAAGCTAATTCTGTTTTCTTTTTTTTTCATATAGTTCCCTGAGGTGATACCTATTCTTCCAATATGCGTCCCTTTCTCCAAAAGGAGGACCCTCCTCTACTTCCTCATCTCAGGGAATCGTCCACTGACCATCCCATCACCAGAGCGAAGCCTGAGAACCATCTGGTCTCTACCGTCAGGTCAATCATTCGCAGTGACTCTCCTCAGTGATTCCTGGTCCCTCTCCTTTCTTGCGCCCTCTGCCAGCATCTTTGCTATCTGGACTGCTGCCACAGGACCATAATTGGCCCCCCTGATTCTCTCTTCTAATTCAGGCTCCACTACCATCATATGGTCTTAACCAAAGTGTACGGTCTCGTTTGAGATCTGCAGCCATTTCCCATCCCTTTAAGGATAAGGTCCCAACTCTTCAACATGGCATGCCTGCAACCTCCCACTGGGTCCAATTTTCTTCTCCAACCTTTTCTCCCGCCAGCATCCCTACATTCTTCAGACTTCCCACCTGCAGAACTACTTCGTTTCCCTCAGCAGTCTCAACCCCTCTGGCTTTCGTGTCTTTCCACAAAGCTTCTTCTGCTTTGACCATCTTATTTGTTCTCTCTCCCTACAAAGATCTTCATCATCCTTCCTGACCCAACTCAAACATCAGTCCCTCTGGCCTATCTCCCCAGCCATCCTGTCCAGCACTGAGTGAGCTGCTTTATTCATCTCACTCCCCAAACACTCCCATCTTCTTCCCATCTTCCCCCTCATTCCACGGAATCCTAACGGTAGGACTAATGCCCTGCAAACCTGTAATGTGCACATACGTGCATGTGGGGGGTACACACATACACACAATAGCGACTCTACCTTTCCTTTTTTTTTATCCTGTGCACGTAACCCAGTGTGGCACAGAATAAACACCTATAATTTTTTATTTAATTAATGAATTAACAAACCAAAAGTTTTAGGTTTACTGGGCTCTGACAATTTGAGATGTTAGTGTGAGGAGTTAAATACACACAGAAATATATCTTCCCTTTGCATCTTGAAGGGAGCCATTCATTTTTTTTCCTCTGCAAAAGCCCTTCATTAAAACTTTCCACATCAGAACTTCTATAGATGGATCAAAGCCAGAACCTGTGGCAGAGGTGTGTGAACTCTGCCCATCACCTATCAATGGCATAAGGAGCTGCTTTTATTATGCCACTCTGGACCCTTGGAACAAATCAACTTCAGTGGTCTTTAGAATCCAACCTGCTCATAAATTAAAAAAAAAGTTTGTCTAGTACATATCTGTACAGAAGCCTCAAAGAGTGAGTGCTTTCAAAAAACCCTAATTTACCCCTGGGGACCATTGGAATGTATAGAATACCAGTGCAGGCAACATGGAACCAGAGGGTCTAGTTGACTTGGGCACAGAGCCTGCCTTACCCATCAGCTGGGAAGGGGTTGCCTTCCCAAAGCATAGAGGGGATCTAAATCATACACGCAGTCTGATTTAGAGAGACTTTAGGAAAGCCATCTTGTCGTCCAAATGTCTCCTCACCTAAGAGGCATAATCCTCCATCTCCATCCAAAGAAATATCCAAATTGGGATTCCACATTAATCTTCCTAACAGCATGGATTCCTGGGAGGGACGGTAGGGCGAACATCTAGAACCCAGTGCATGGGTCACTTTCTCCAAGACGAGAGGTCCTCAGAGCATGAAGGGAACTTTGAGCAGAAGACAGACTTAGAAACGGAAGCAGGGCACCAAAGTTACACTTGCCAAACCTTCACAACCACGTCTATCCCTTCCGCCACTCATGGGTACCTTAGACTGGGAACGTTCTCCACAACAGCCTTTCCTTCTCCTGCTAAGCAAAAGGGACTGAGGACTTTTTTAATACCCACAGCTCAACCACGATTTTTGCCGGGGTGCTGACCAAAGTCTGGGACCGAATAAGGTTTCAAAACCACACGAATCAAACCCGGCTGAGGCATTCCCCTGGCTGGCAGAAGTATGTGCATCAAATGACAATTGAAATGACCGCATGATCTCTTTCAAAGGCATGATTGTTCTCGGCAGTTCCATGAAACTGTCATTTTCCCCCAGAAGGCAGCGCAGGCCTGCTTTTCAGGAAATGATACTCTGCAATTTATAAGTACGTGGGACTCTGCGGCAGCCTCTGGGGTGCCCAATAAAGCTGATTTGCACACTGATCTCCAATAATGCCCATGAATAATACATGAATAATGCACATTTCAAACATGTCCTGAATAACGGTTTAAATAGAAATAGATGGTGTTATGTCATGTCTTCCAAGGGAAGGGTTCAAAGTGCACTGCAAACAAATTAAACAGATGAAGAAAGGAGGGCAGGGGGGATCTCATCAGAGAAATGGGGCATTAATGAAGGGATGTGCTCAGTGGGAACAGACTCAAGGTAGCTGAGGCAGTGGTTTCGTGAAAGGTTTTGACAAGAATAAAGTACTAAATGCATCAGTGTGAGGTTTGATAAAGCCACAGTTGAAACAGGCGGTTCTTGACAGGGCAGGATCTGGGGAAGAAGGGGAGCACGAGAGGGAAAGTGGAAGGCATATGCCGTATCAGAAAGGATTAGAGATACCCCCAGGGGACTTCTGAATCCTAGGAAAAACCTGCCAGTCACCTAGCATGGTGGGATTTCTACTGACTGCTTGTAGAAACCAGGGAAGCCTGCTGGGTAGCTTGGATTATCAAAATTGGCCCATTTGCTCTCTCTAGATATACAATCACCGCTGCTGGTGCTGGAAAAGTACATAGAGTCATCGGAACTGCTTAAGCAGTGGACTGTTCCTTAAGTGCATGCATTTGCCCTGTCGGTCACTGCCATGGCCTCCCACAAGCCTACTGCCAGCCCCGAGGACAGTCTGGCCACCTTTGGCCTCAGCACCGACTTGCTTACGTGCCACCCAGATGCTGTGTTAAGAAGGGCATAAAGGATAGGCAAAAGAAAAAAGTCATAATTTAAAGGAATGGTAAAGCAGAGAGCCAAAACAGCTTAGATCACTTACTCTTGGGTTTTCTGTAATGGAGGGTCCAACATTGAATAGCCACTGTGATCAGACAAAGGAGCCAGGGCTGGGGCTCCAGCAGACACTCAACATCTACCTGTAAGCAAGCAGCCTCGGCTGGGCGCTGGGAGGGAGCCAGGACCTGGGGCTGGGTAGTGAGTGGGCCTCACACGCTCTAGCCAGGTTCTCTGCCCAGAGTTTGGCAAAGCCCAAAGGGAGGAGAGAGTGAGCTGGTGCAAGGGCCAGATGACCATTTCAGGCAAGGAATAGTAGATGGTAGCAGAGTCTAAGACAAGCCCCCCAGGAATCATGCTCCCTTCAAACCCCAAAGGAAAGAGTGAAACCCCCTAACATATATCAGACGGTGGGAAGGCTGATCACTCTCTTCCCTACTTGAGTTCCTACTGGGGTCTCTTGGGACCCTTGGGGGAAGGCAGACCCCCAGGGCTCAGAGCTGGAGAGGAGGATCAGGGAGAGAAAACCTCCTCTGGAGAGGGCACAGTGGACCAGAGAAGCACACGTTCCTGCTCTGGGGCAGCTCTCTGCTTCGGCTGGAGACAAGCTACTGTCTCTTAAGGCTTAAAGTCAGTGAAGGAGAAAACAGCAAAATGACACCAAGGACTGGGCTACTCGTATGAGCACTTTGGTCAGCCAGACAAGATGCAAGATCTTTATTGCACAACGACCAGCAAGAACTTCAGTATTCACTGAAGCCCCTTGATTATGGGTCCCAAGAAAGCATCACTGTAATAATGGGTATTTGGCCATCTCCAGTGATGGTTGTCTCCCACGTGTACCAGCTCCCATTCTCAAATGGAGGGGAGTTGGCTTCTTACCTTCTGGTGGGGAGAGTCAGGGAGGAAGTGATGGATACATGACCATTTAGTCTTTCCATGTTTAGCTCCTTGTGACAGCACAGACCAACTAAAAAAATACTGTTTTCACTCCCTCCCAATGATATGATTTGCATTTTATATCATTGAATTTTTAGAGCCCATTCATCTTGTTACGGCAAGATTTTAGTTGATTCTGGGTGAGGAGACATCTTATTACTGTACTTGTAATTAAGAGAAGAATAAGAGAAATTTGATATCAGCCTAACGACGTATATTGAACGTGAACTCTGTCAGACACAGGGCCAGGCACGGCCATGAGCAAGCCTGAGGGCTTGGAATTCATAGTCCAGAGGGGAGACAAGCATAAAGCAAGTAATAGGGATATAAATGTTATGAAAGGAAAGCAAAAGATGTATAGGGTAATATTTTGAAGGATACATAATATTCATCTACCTTACGTTGTCCCATTTCTGCTAAAAGGAAGAAAGACAGGAAAGAGGAAAGAAAAGAGAAAAAGAAGGAAGGAAGAAGAAGGATTTAAAAATAAGCATAAGGTAAGTGCCAACTGGCACCTAGCCTCAGGTACAGCAAGGTAATAGGGAATGGTGAGGACTGCGGTAAATTTAGAGCTCATCCCAGATCTAAAGAAAACTCTTCTAGTTAATTGCTTCCAAGTAATTGCAAGGCCGTTGTTTCCAAATCTTCTACTTTTTAAAGTAAAGCAAAAAAAAAAAAAAAGAAAGAAAGAAAGAAAAAGAAATCTGATTTGTTTTAGTTAAACTCTCCTGATTTTTAAATGTTCACTCACATAAAAAATTAAATTCCATATAGGCCAAACCTGGCAGGTGGGAGACAAGCCTTGAGGAGCCAATTTGCAGCTTCTGCTTTAAATGGTCTCATGAAAGGTTATAGATCTCCGAGTACAGGGCCAGACAGAGCCCATTATTACAGACCCTGGGCTTTCTCCACAGCATGGCAAATGCCTCACACCAATTTCACATTCCTTGTATGTTTCTGCCTTAGCAGACTTAGCATTTTACCTCTGCTTTCTGTAAGCTGAGGGCTGTCTTTCGAGTAGGACATTGGACTATGTGCCCTCAAAGGTCACTCCTGAATCTAATTGACAACCCACATCTTGAAATTATGAGAATAATGACAGCATAACAATGATGAAGCCAATGATGCATGAAATACCTCATTTCCAGTGAGTTCATTTGCTCTATCTGGTTTAAATTACTCAAAGTATTCAATCATCTCATTTATGTAGGAAACATTATCACTGAATCAGGCACAGTGGATAAAATAAAAGTAGGACCTGCTTATCTCTCCGTCCATTTTTTGATGCCCATGCTAGAGATTATGGACATGCCTGATACCAGTGGCCTTTTACTTTACTGATCAAAAATGTTACACAGAGGGTGAGCTTGTGCCCGTTAGGACAGGCTGTGTGAAAGGATGTGTTTCCCCAGATTAAATCAGAAAGACTTGGAAGTGGGCAACATTTCTGCAGAAATGGACAATCTAGCCAGGGAGAGAAAAGATCTTCCTGCCTTAGCAGAAAAACAAGTGCTAACTTAGGGACAAATTCAGGAGGAAGACAGAGGAGAGGTGCTGAGGGAGGTAGAATATTTTTCATAACAGAGGTAGATGGAGTCAGCCCCGGGGGAGGTGAATCATATTGGAAAATTCTGGGTGGAGAAGAAAGGGGGAAATGCAAGTCATTCCCCTCTTTTGATTTCCAGGTTTTATTGCCATTCGGCAGCCTGGGAGAGTTGGAATGTGTGGGGAATGGCAATGCAAGACATGGGGGTGAAGCCAGGACAGCCTGAGGCCCTGTTTGCTAGCCCGACGTGGGCCCCGGCACCCCTGTGCCCAGGGCGCAGACTGCACAATATTGGCGTAGCGAAGGGTAGTGTTGGGCGCCCGGCACGGGGCCTCTGCTCTCTCCGTGTTGGTACCGCCTGATTTAGTTTCTCTGGGCCTCGGGCAGGAACAGCAGTTCTAGGGCGGAATTCCGAAGTCTTCCTTCAGAGGCGTGGTGTGCAGTGGGCCTGCTGGATGCATTTGGTCCTGGCCACGCGCAGGTCAGAGAGGAGGGGAGGCGGCTAGGGAGCCAGAGCAGGAAGCCCCCTCCTCCTCCCATGTGCCTGAAGGTCTGCAGCTAGCTTTCCTGCAGCAGCTCATGCAAAGCAATTAAAGTTGTCTCCAGGCAGAGGGGGCACCGTGGGGTGCAGGGAGAGTCAAGATGGGGAGGAGGAGTGGGGAAGAAGGGGGAGGGGGCGGCAGGATGATCCCATTCGGAAATAAGGAGAAGGCTTTGAACTTGTAGATTTCTCCAACTGAGACAAGACCCACACTGAACCAGCCCCAGCTGGATGCCCCAGAGTCTGTGAATAGATGCCAGGGGGTGAGTGAGACGACAGCTCCTGTCCTAATGCATTCACCCCAGGGTGCTGCTGGGCATCTGTTCCGTAGTTAACCAGGCTCTCCCCTCCTCCGCCCTTCTCCTCCCCCTTCACGTCCCCCTGTGGCTGCTGAAACATTTGCCATAATTACTCTCCATGCCTCTCAGGAACCCTCTGGAAGGAGTCCGCGTTTGGCTTTTTTCCCTCCTCCATCTCTCCCATTCTGGACTGGGTGACAGCGCCTGGCCGATGGGGCTTTGGGAGTGTCCCAAGGGGGCAGCAAGGAGAAAGAGGCATGACAGTGTATCTGAGAGGGACATCTTCCAGCAACTCGCTCATTATGTCTGCTGTTGTGATCTGATGTGCCCATGGGTTGAAAATCACTGTAGTAATAAAAACTGATAGGACTAGATGGCACACAAAGTGTTGAGAACTTCTGTCCAATAATTACATTATTAATATTAATAATAGCAATAATAGTATCATCTATTCCAGATAGAAGAGCAACTTTGTCACCATGTGTCACATACGGGGCATTCAATTTATACTTTTTGAAGAGATGGATCATGGCTTTGTCACCTCCTTTATAAAAATTGTCTCCGAGGGAAACAAGCCAAAAGAGGCTCTTCACAATAAAGAACAAACTGAGGGTTGATCAAGGGAGGCGAGTTGGAGACGGGCTAGATGGGTGGGTGTGTGAAGCAGGGCGCCTGTTATGATGAGCCCTGGGTGTTACATGTAAATGATAAGCCACTGAATTCTACTCCAGAAACAACACTTCACTGTATGTTAACTGCCTGAAATTTAAATTATAAATAAATAATAAATAAATATAAAAAAATTAAAATAAAAGTTGTCTCTGAATATCACAGGACTCGTGAGATGTAGCTAATATCATCTCCATTTTAAAGTAAAGGAAAATGAAGCACAGAAAGATCGAGCAATGTGCTCAAGGCCACACAGCCAGTAAGAGACAAAGCCAGGATTTGAACACAGACCAATGAGGCTGGGAGTCCGGGCTTCCGTGACAGGGTGCTGCTGGGTCGTTTCCCCGCATGACACACTTCGGTCAGTCCCCGAAAGTGGGTTTGCTATTCCTTCTCTCTATAATGTCCTTATTTGACTAACTCCCCCTTTTTGCTCGAGCCTAAAGACGCGGTGAAGATAGCCATTAATTTATGCATCTTTCATTAGCATGAATCCTATTTTCTTTAATTTGATAATACATGACTGTATTTCACAAATACCTGGCCGTGGTAGGAATTCAATGACTATTTGTCAAATTTCTATTTTACAGATAATACTCCTGAGATCCGGAGACAGAACGCACTTACAGGCCCTAGGGCCATGAAATATGAGAACTACGGTTTGATTTCCAGCTTTGACTGTGAGGTCAGGGACCCTCACACTAACACGCCTACCATTGAGCTCCACTGTACATCATGTGCTATTTTATAACAACTTAAGTTCTATAATTGTGGTTATTTCCATTTTTTCTGACAGCTTAATATATACTACCAACTAATAATCATAAACTTGAGTTATTTCAGTCTTTATTATAATGAAAGTAATGCAAGCTTATTATAGAATATTAGAAGAGAACAAAGAGGAAAGAAATGAAATCAATAATCCCAGAACATTTAAAATGAATATTTGCTTCCAATATGTTTATGCCTTTTTACATAATTGAGATTCTAGTCTTTATATAACTTGGGATTCTGGTTGTTTTAAACTTAATATTCTAATATAAACATTTCCCTACTTAGTTCAGTAATTTCCCTGTTTACTATTTAAATGACTTCAAATTGTCATTTTATGTGCTCAATAATCATTTTTTAATGACCAAAAAAGATCCACTGTATAGACTATCAATTAAACATTCCCCCTAATCCTGGATAAGTTTTCACTATTAAAAATAATAATACAGTGAACTTTTTTTTCTTTCTGAATTTCAGAACATTTTTTAGAAGAGTTTTGAACATTTTCAAGGCCCCTGACATAGATTGCCAAATTGCTTTCCAAATGAGTTGTGCTCATTTCTCTTTCCCCCAACTCACAGTGATTTGGATTTTCCCATCATTTTAAATTTGGTAATTTCTTTAACACACACACACACACAACCATAATGTTTGGAACTGAGATATGAAACAAATGTTGGAGATGATTTAGTTAGGCACCCCTCCTCCCTCTTTTATGCACTAGGAAACAGGTCTGGTGAGTTCTGTGGCCTGCCCCCCGGATCAGGGCAATTTCCACTGCCTCCTACTACCACCCAGGGATCCGAGAGCAATTCTACAATTTGTTTATCTGTTCAAAGGTGGTGCTGCACCGTTGTCATCACTTGACATCTTCATTTTAATTCTACCTTCAAGGGAAGGAGCTTTTGAAATATCTGGGCCTGGCAAGTCACACATTTCCCTCTATGGTGAGAAGAGGGTATTTCCTGATAGCACTTTCTACCTGCCAGGGTTCCACAGGGAACCTTGTATCTACTTATCACTTCCTCCTGGCTCCGGCTTCTGGAACTCTGTGAGTCCTGCCTGACATGCATCTTGGCAGCTTTCACTGCCTCCTTGCTGTGGGCCTCTGCTTTCTCATCCCTGTTCCGTTTGATGGCAGCCTACCTCATTTTCGACCTCGGGCCAAGCACAAGGGTTGCTCCTGCCCATCTGCCATGTTGGCCAAATTTCCCCGATTGCTAAACAATTCCAGGCTGAGGGCTGAGGGAGCTGCAAGTTAAATTTTCTCTCCAAGCCTCTGCCTTGGCCTCTGTCGCTCCTGGAGCTGGGGTGGAGTATACAGATGTCCTTCTTGCCGATCTCCCGGCCCATCCATCACTCCGTGTGTGACCTGTGCCGTGCTGGGGGAGGCGGAAAGCCCAACCCCAACAAAGTCTCCTAGGTGACATCCCAAACCCGGCCACTTCCCTCCAGTTCACGTTATACACCAAGGCCCTTCTGCAATGGCCATTCTTCTGATCATTCCGCAACGCTGCTGACATTAACTTGTTTCTCTGCTCAGAAACCCGTCTACGGGGGCGCCTGGGTGGCTCAGTGGGTTAAAGCCTCTGCCTTTGGCTCAGGTCATGATCTTGGGGTCCTGGGATCGAGCCCCACATCGGGCTCCCTGCTCAGCAGGGAGCCTGCTTCCCCCTCTCTCTCTGCCTGCTTCTCTGCCTACTTGTGATCTCTCTGTCAAATAAATAAATAAAATCTTTAAAAAAAGAAAAGAAAAGAAAAGAAAACTGTCTATGACCAAAAGTTGAAAATGCTTGGCCTTCGGGTCCTTCCCTCTGCTATAACACCTGTCCTCCACGAGTTACAGACTCAAGTTCATTGTACACCAGCCTAGCTGGGAAAGAATCATGGAAAAGGGAAGTAGCAGATAGAGGCAAGCAGGTTATGGGTGAACTGAAGACATGACTGGGCCTGAGCTGAAGGAAATCACCTCTGGGAGAGTAAGGGGTTTGTCTCGTCTGCGCTGCCTAGAATGTTCCTTCTCATTTTCTCCATGGTGGGCTGCTCATCCTTCACACTCCAGTTTTCCATAACCTGCCTTGCCTCCAAACTTCAGTCCCTTTCCATACTTCTGCTCTGCCATTTCTCACACTGAATTGACATCTGTTAAAAAATGCCTGACTGGGCGCCTGGGTGGCTCAGTGGGTTAAAGCCTCTGCGTTCGGCTCAGGTCATGATCTCAGGGTCCTGGGATCGAGGCCTGCGTTGGGCTCTGCTCAGCAGGGAGCCTGCTTCCTCCTCTCTCTCTCTCTCTCTGCCTGCCTCTCTGCCTACTTGTGATCTCTCTCTCTCTCTGTGTATCAAATAAATAAATAAAATCTTAAAAAAAAATGCCTGACTGCCCCACAACTAAATGCAGACGGCATTTTCTGAAAGGGCCTGCACCTGTACATCTTTTTTTTAGCCTCAATATCCAATGCTTCCCTCAAAGTACCTGATCAAAATATCTGTCGAAAGAATGCATACAATGTGTAAGACAGAATTAATGCCAGATGGGATGGGTGAATGAATCATGCAAATGTAACTGGGAAAAAATTGTAACCTGAGAACAGGTGATTGTAGTAACTGTCATGCCTGAGAGGGGCATACACGCAAATCTGCAACACAAACTGGTACCTTTAAAATCAGGATGTGGGCAGGCAGCCATCTAATTGGGCCTTTTGCACAACACCGAACATGGGAAATTATTAACAAATATCGACCAATAAATGAGCTTGGTAGTTTTTCTCAGAATAGCCCCAAGACTAAAGCTGCAAAGCCAAGCTCTATAGTCAGAATAATCCATTTACCCTGGGCCATCCAGAAGCAATCCTGCCCTTTTTCCCATGACAAAACATACACCCTGGGCCGTGGGTGGTTGCTCTAGGCACCCATGACATCCCCCCAGCAGTCTCATGTCTATTAAGGAGAAGTAGGCTTGAGCGCAGAGCTAAGCATTCAGTAGCCAAGAGGAAATTCAAAGCTTAGGTTCCCACACATCTCTTGATCACCAAATAATATGCCAGCACTAAAAAACCTTCATGGAAGAATTATGCTTGGTTGGGCATTTGAAGAAGGCTTTGCGCATTCTACTTGGAGGATATTTGTGAAAATGTGATGGTGCCATTTAACCACAGTTCTTAAATCGGCTGGAGCATTCTTGCCAAGTAACCTAAGAGCTGCTGGTGGAACATCAGTCACTTTTCCCCCTTCTCTTCTTCTCTATGCCTGTCTATGCTTTGTAATTGAATCTAAATATGGCATCGGGGTATTTTTAAAATCTAGAGATTGCAAATACTTCTTGGAAGGGGCTGGTTTGCAGGTTGGGGGCTAGGCATTGGCAGCAGCTAAGGGGCTTGGAGAATATGGCCGGACTACGGCTGGCCAGAAGCAGAGGGGGAGTGGGAAAGGCCAGGTTTGGCTGAAGAGACTTAGCGTCAGCTGTTATAACCTGGCAAATGGATAAGTAATTTTTTCACAGCCAGCAGTAAAATGAAACTTATGGAAACAATAAAGTAAATGTTCTGTCTAGCCAGTGAGTCAAATTAGAGAAGAGTAGATTTTTCCAACCAGGCCTGAAAATCGGTCTGCCTTGGTGGTCTAAGGATAGCCAGGAAGTTAATGGCATTTCAGGTTCTGGTTAATGATACAGATCACAGGTCGACAAAGCGGCCCGCTGCCTGTTTTTGTAGGCTCACCAGAGAAGAATGGTTTTTATGTTTTTTAGTGGATGGAGAAAAAAAAAATCAAAAGAAGAATAATATTTCATGACACACGAAGATCATATAAAATTTGAATTTCAGCATCCATATAAGAAGTTTGATTTACCCAGCCACACTCTTTCATTTACATAGTGTGGAAGGCTGCTTTCCTGCTCGAGTGGATTACAGCTGGGTCAGAGCAAAAGAGACCACATGGTCTGCAAAGCCTAAAATATTCATTTGCTACGTGGCCCTTTTCAAAACTTGTTGACTTCTAATATGCATAGGCAGAGAAAACAAATTCTGGGCCATTCCTAACAAGATGAAAGGAACATGAAGCACAGGACAAGGCATGGAGCTTAAAGTTGGAAAAGAACGTGGAAGACTCCTGGTCCAGCCTCTCACTCCGCTGAGGGTCCTACAGAAGCCTTCCAGATGTGAGCGCTCACAAGGTCCAGGAAGCCCAGCCCTTTCTAGAACACCACCACTCTACCTATTATGTTTCTGACGGGAAGATAAAACAATCCCTATCCCCACCCCAGTAGAGTCTTTCTTATTTATCAACTTTTTCTACATTGAAAGGACATTAGCCACAATCTTTCTGGATCAAAAAGTGGACTCCTGCCAGCCTCCACAGGTTAGGACTTCGTATGACTGAGGGGACTGTCACAGACATGGTCCCATTTTACATTCATAACATCTCCTACAGACAAGGATTCATCTCTATACAGAAACAGAGAGAGAGAGGGAGAGAGAGATCTAAGGATTAATGCTATAGACTGAATGGCGTGTCCCCCAAAATGCATGTATTGAAGACCTAACCCCCAGTGTGACTGTATTTGGAGATACCATTAGGGAGGTAATTAAGGTTAAATAAGATTCTAATCCAAGCAGATCAGTGTCCTTGTGAGAAGAGGAAGAGATGCCAGAAATCTCTCCCTCTCCTCTCTCTCTCTCCATGTGCACAGAGAGAAGACCACGTAGGAACACAGCAAGAAGATGGCTATCTGCCATCCAGGAAGAGAGCTCACACCAGAAACCAACTCTGACAGCATCTTGATCTTAGACCCTCAGTCTCCACAACTGTGAGAAAATAGTGTCTGTTGTTTAAGTCACCCAGTCTGTGGAATGTTGTCATGGTAGCTCAACTGCACTAAGATAGTTAATGAAGTTAAATGACATGTTCAAAAGGAGACAGCTTACCAGTAGCAGAGCAGAGACTTTCACCATTGCACAAATATTTATTAAGCACTTACTAAGTATAAGGAGTCTTAGGGAGGAGACAGGTAGTACTCTAAGAATCACACTGATACAAATAAAATTACAACTATGAAAAGTGCTACCACAGAGAGATGTATGTGCTATGAGATACAAATAAGAAGAGCTGACCTAAGGTGGTCCAAGGAGGCTCACCTGAGACACAGCTGAAGTGAGATCTGAAAGGTGAAGAAGAATTTACTCAGCACAGGAGGCAGGGAGTGAACTTCCAGAGGGATGGCGTGTGCAAAGACCCTGTGGTAGCAGGAAGCATATGGTGCTCAAAGAAATAGAGAAGGCCAATGTGGCTGGATTAGAAGAGTGGGAATGATGGGAGAAGAGGCTAAAGAGGCAAGAGCTGGTCAGACTTCTTATGGCGTTCTTGGCCATTTAAGTAACTGAGGCTTTAAGGAACATTACTGTGCTTCCAACATGAGGCTGGCTCTGTAAGGTCTCCAACTAGAAAGTATGAGATATGGATTGGAGAGCAGGAAGCAGGGAGAAGCAGGAAGACTAGTTCAGAGATTTGCAGTAGGGAAGGTGAGAGATGATTGGGACTTGGTAGACAGAGTTTGTTTTGAAGATCTAGAGAAGGTAAGGGTTATGAGAGCTATTACGAGGTGAAGTTGTTGGGATCTGTGATTGATGCAGTATGGGGTTGAGAGGAAGACAGCAAGTATGACTTCACGGTCCCTGTCCATGTAGGGGAATGGATGAGATGAGGATGATGATTACTGAGATATGAAACAGGACAAGCGGACATCGATCCTCTTTAGCCAAAGACCACCAGGGACACATCTGCAACTGCACCCAGTTCAGGTTCCAGAGTTGTTGCCACAGGAGAATGCACACAATGGGGAGCAGCAGAGGACCTCAGTAAGAGGGTGTTAGAAGGGGCATGTGGAACTTGGGCTTCTCAGTGATTTGCTGATTATACAGGGAAATGCAGTTTGGTCTACTTTGGATGCAGCCAGGAAGCGGGGTAATTCTATGATGGGGGCACCTGTTATGCTTACCCTGAAGGCCATAAGCATGCAGTGAGATTGAGGCTGGAAGTGGCAAAGAAAAATCAGGCTTATATGATCTGGGATGAGGTGAAGTTGGATCATTTTTGTGGTAGGGACGATGGGTCTGCTTTTGTCTGTGTTCTGATGTGATTACGGAATGATTGAATTTGTGTCTTTTTTGAGTGGCCTCGCCTGGGGTTGGTGTTCTTTGAGATTGCCTGTGGTCAAAGGGGGCACACCCAACCGAGCTCCACATGACAGGAAGCACCTCGCAACACCATTGCCCCACTGACAAGGCCAAGCGAGTTCCTGGCTGTCGGGGATGCTTTCCTTCCTCGGTTACCCCTTTTCGCCGAGGACAGACATAAAGTTGGGCTGCAGGACAGTCATCTGGGATGTTCGAATTGTCCCCATGGTTGGGCTTTTGCTGACTAGGAGGTGGAAGAGGCTCCAGGAACTAGCCTGAGGCGGGAATAGGGTTTGCGACTCTTGTTCCTTTCGCGGCAGAACAAGTAGTTTCACATCTGACAAGACAAGGGCTGGACGGTGGCATTTATAACTCTGAACAGGATGCATCAGCCAACTGCAACACAGGCAATTACCAGAAACAGAAACAAAAATGGGTTTTAGTTCTTGTAATAGACCCTGAAGACAGGGACCTAGATGATCAAATCCAGGCCATGAAAACATGTCCCAAATTCCAAATGGTGTCTTCTTGAGATCCAAATGGTGCTTTCTTTTCTAGACTAATTATAGGGTTCTATTTAGGTACCAAAAATCCCCCCCAAAAACTAAAAGTGTTTGCTATAGCATAAATGTCCCCTTGGCTAGCTAAGAAGAAATAAGGGTTATGTGATAGCCATGAGAACATTAGCTAATGAATTCAAATTTAAATTGGTTTGTTGCACTTCCAAAGCAGAAGCTCTATCATTTATGACATCTGATAGTGTCTGAGATTAAGTTCCAGACCACCTTTTCCAGCTGTGATGTTCTTGCCCTGGAAATTGCAGCTCGAATAACAATACAACAATGAATGGGGAGTCATTTCTTGCTCTTAGGAGTACCCCTGAGTAGACTGTACTTGCCTCTTTTTCAAGGCTGCTGGGTATTCTTCTCAGGGATCCCTAAATTCATGGCCTGATGCCTCATTTCCTCTGGCTGGAAAGGAGGATGGAGAGAACGTGGAAAGGGAATTGTCAGTGCCAAGAAGAGCAGCCAGTGACCCTCTTGTTGGAGAAGGGCTGACCGAAGCGGCTTTGGTTCAGGGTGAATTTTGCTGAAATTATCCCCTTCAGAATTATGTATTCGAGTTTAATGTTTCAAACCTCTGATTGATTGCTCAAGTTAGAGCTGTGATAACAGTGGTTGGTGTTCTTCAAGAGGTTGAAAATGCCAGCTCTTGGGAAAATGACAGGTCTTTGAGGTATAATCAGGTTCACTGCACATCTCTCTTCAACAGGATTATCACTGGGTTCACAATTGCCTGTGATGGTCTTCCCCTAGCACTGAAGGTCCCTTCCTAGTACCTAGAGATCCTGTGAAAAAAGAGGAGGCATTTCATTTCAATGCCCTGTTGTTATCCATTATCCTTTCTGTAGCCATCTTATTGCAGAGAATCTGTTGCTTGAAAATAAATTGCTTCCATGTGATTTGAACATTTCTTTGGAAAAGCAGAGGGTTGGGTTATAGGACCTCCAGATTCCAGTCCTTGGGATTCTAGGTTTCCTGATCTGGAAATAGTAAAAAATATATAATCTGACACCATTTGGCTACATGTGAAATTAATCAATATCGATGGTAATAACCATAGAGTGGGAAGGCCTCAGTGGTCAGGGAGATGTTGCTGAGAACAGTGATAGTGAGGAATTCTACTTTGGCAGGGAGACCAAAGGATCAAAGAATTGTTTTAATTCAATTTCCAAAGAACTTGATGAACTCCTAATAGATGTTGGAAGTGAAAAATCACAGACTTACGGAGGGAGGAGAGATAGCTTAATATAAGAGTGCTATGTGTCAATAGTTGTAAGATAGAGATTAGAGTCAGGACCTCAGGGCTTAGGATAAGGATAACGTATCTGAAATCAATTAAAGGATCAATAATTTTTGGCCCCTGGAAAGGCTTACTGTATCCTAAAGAAAATGGTTGGTAGCAGCCTAAAAACCTCAGAAGCCTACCATTTTCTCTAGGATGAGGTGAGCATTCACTCCCTTCGAACGCGAAGGCTACATCTGTGAAACTGAGTTGACAATTCCACATGGGACCATATGGATATATTTATAATTGGTATAATGAACAGCTCCTTGTTTCAGATATCAAAAGCAAGATGATTTCCGTACATGATAAGTGAGCATAAGGATAGACCTATCTAGCCAAATAATGGAAATAAATTTAATAATAAAAACCCACCAGAAGAAGCAACAGCTCATCTGAATTTAAAGGGAATTTTCCTGCCATCTGCTGTTGTTAGCATTTTATATCACCATATTTGCCTGTTCTCTTCCAGAGCCCAGCGCTGCTAAGCTCTTTGTACAGGATAAGCTACTAAGCAGGAGAACAGAGCAATCAGAAGCATGCAAGTGGACACCAAAGACACCCCCGTCTCCAGACCCAGAGTGACATTTCTACCAGCCGCATAGGCTGGTATTTCTACCAGTCCATCGATGTTGGACTTCTCCAGGGAAGCTTTTGTCATAGGCATAAAGAACAAAAAGGGACCAAAGAGGTGATGGATTGGGCGGTTCGGAGATCACGAGGGATGTCAGACAGAGCACCAGTGTCCCACTGCGCTCCTCTGCATCCTCCTCCCTCTCCAGTCCCACGCAACATGAAGCCCAGAGGTAATCAGCTCGAAAGTTTGGGAACGAGAACACTCAGAGGAAGAACACATGCATGCATCAGCAGCAAATAACCTGAGCCACGTATAGATGTCCCAAAGCCCAGGATAATGTCAGCGGCCATTAGAGGGGAAACAGGATTCTCATAAAGGGTGAGCCAGGCATTGGTGGCGGTGGTGGTAGTGAAGAGATGATGTTTGATGTCACTCTATTAAGAGAAGCGCTTAAGAGACAAACTACTTAAATGGATACTGGTCCAGATAGGTCTTGCCCCACAAGCTTAGGGTAGAGAAAATGGAATTAAAGGGACAATGGGTACAAGCAGAGAGCAAGCTCTCCACCATCCCCCAAAGAGCTGATTTGTTTGGACTGTGTTCCCAGGTATGGAGAAAAGGAAATCCTACCTTGGACTAGGTTCAGTTCCCGAGGGAGCTTCAGTGTGGCCGGCTTCCTTAGAGAGGGAATAGCCAGGTTGACACAGGGACTCAGACCTTCCCCAGTGTAGATAACGTGGACTCCTGTGGAGATGCGCCATGAGCAACCTATGGAAACCAGAACTCCTAACAGTGGGCCTCGGCAGACAGTTTTCAACTGAGAGAAGGCATGATGGACCGCCTTCACCGGGCACCCAGTAGGGCCCACCCAGGGGCCATCGCAGGGTTTCTCTAAGACTTGTGCTCAGTAAGCCTATTGGAGAACTGTTGACGATGGGCCACATCTGTGTGCTCTGCTCCTCCCCGTGGTGTGCAGCTGTGCCTGGCAAGGAAGAGCCACCTGTCAGCCATAAAAAGCAATGAGACTTTGGTGTGATGGTGAATTGTTGACCCAGCTCTGTCTGGTTGGCTATTTCGGAGATATATATAGGCCCTGAGGGCTGGATGGAATGGCCTGTAGCATGGAGATAGAGCTCTTAAGTGTTTTGTTTTGGTTTTGGTGAGAGGGATCTGTGGAATAGAGGGTTTATGAAAGGATATAACATGAAATCTAAAGTTAAGCATCTCCCCAAACAAATGTATTTACACGTGACTTGCCTTCAATTTCGGGGAGCTCACAGGGTGCGCAAAATCTGTGTACACACCCCTGCTTAGAGGCTTTTTTGGATAACACAGATGAGTTCATTTCTAGGACCTAGAAACCTCCCTAGCAATTCCTTAAGGTGTGTTTCCTACAACACTTGGATGGGAATCACCTGGTGCCGTCATTCACTGCATGCTGAAAATGCTGATTCCTGGGCCCTCCTGGCATTAACGAATCAGGAGCATCTGGGCTGGGGCCCTGGAACTTGCATTCTGACTAAGAGCTCAGGTGGTATTCATCATTATATGGCTTAAGAACCACTAAGAGTTGAAAAGGGCCGTAAAAAAGACCTTGGGAGGCCAACCAAAATCTAAGACGATACAAAAAGCTCTCAGAAACTGATCACACAATTGGGCCATCAATTGATTAGGATACAAGGGGGTGGGTGGAACTCAAGGTTGTCTGATGGACCAAGAGGAGGGGGTCCCCTGGCACAACCCACTTGAGTCCTGGCACTTGAGCATGTGGTTTATGCCATTTAATTCCTCTCAATGATTCTATTGTAGATGAAGAAATCAAGGTTCAGAGTTTAGAGAACTTGCATAGTGTCTTAGAGCAAAATAAGGGGAGCCAGACCTTAAATGGAAACAACCTGACCTCTTTTTTGATGATGATGATGATTGACCGACTGATTGATTGGGGGGTGGAGAGGGAGAAAGAGAATCTTAAGCAGGCTTCACACCCAGTGCAGAGCCTGACGTGGGGCTCTATCTCACAACACTGAGATCATGATCTGAGCTGAAATTAAGAGTCAGACACCCAACCAACTAAGCCCCCAGGCGCCCCTTGATGATGATTTTAAAATGATACCACCCAGTTTGCCCTTTGTCTGCCAGACTTGGATTACAAAAGAGAAATAAATTCATTCGTTCTATTTTTAAAATGCTGAGCATATACTGTCTTCAATTACCCGGGAATATATTTCAGAACAAAAGATTTATTCAGATGGAACAGTAGAAGGAAGTGCAAAATGTGATGTCAGCCAGTTCTCAACATACAAAGTTTGGGCCACATGAGCAATGGGCAACTGGGAGTGGGGCTCAGTATACAATTCAGAACAGCTTGTGAGGCTTCCTAGAGGAAACGGTGTTTTAAATCCACTCTGCGGAGTCAGTAGAATTTTGAGTTAATTCAACCTTACGTAGAGCTTGGGTTTAAATAGACTAGAATCTCTCAAAAATCCACCTCGAATTTTACTTTTGATAAACAAGGATATTTATGGAAGGCAGAGAGAGGAATTCCTGAACAAAGAAAAGTTTCTCATTTTTAACCACCGGTTCCTTAATAGCTTTCAAAGGATAAAGGTAAAAGGGTTGAAGGCTTACCGTGTGCCAGGCACTGTATTAACTCACTTAATCCTTATAAACATGTTTGGGGTTAGGTGTTTTTATTATCATGCCCAGTTTTAAAATGGCACACACCCTTGGCCGAGGTGTAACAGGTAGGAAATGGTGGAGACAAGATTCAGACTTGACGGTGTGCTCTCTCAAACCACAGGCCACACCAACAAGCCATCATGGTTGGAGATTTGGGGAATCCAGCTCCGTTCACCACACTGAAAGGGAAAAGTTAGAAAGATCATATGTGACAAGGGACTTGGTATTCTCTAGGGCGCATAAATGATTATGTTTTGAAAGTAAAGGACATCATGCTATCAGGTGATGAGTAAAGGACCTGCCTAACTACAAGATGGAAGGAGGAGGGAATCTATGTTTATTTGCCTCTTTCTGTCTGGCAAACAACCTCATTTCCTGAGGAGAGTCTCTGCCATTTGGAAACATGTTTATTTCAGCGCTGAGCAGTGTTTAAGTCCCAGCGCTAAGTCTAAGGAATAGTCCTGACCAGCACTGACCTTGTCTCAAGTGATTTCTCCTTTTTGTAACTATCCCTGACTTTAATCCCACAATGTAGCCTCTGAGCGCCCATCTTTTAAAAGCTGGACTGACTGACTGCCAAAAAACAAAGGGGAGGAGAAGGATTTGTAAAGATGAAAAACTGCCTACCCATGGGTCCACTGACAATCCATCTTGGAGAATGGTGTACTCAGATGGGGGCCATAATGATTTGGCAAGATGCACCCCAACCATGATGGTAAACGTTCAGTTGCCCTTATAAACTAATCTCTCCGGGTGCCTGCGTGGATCAGTCATTCAGCGTCTGCCTTTGGCTCAGGTCATGATCCCAGGGCCCTGGGATCAAGCCCCAGGTTGGGCTCCCTGCTTGGCGGGAAGCCTGCTTCTCCCTCTCCCACTCCTCCTGCTTGTGTTCCCTCTCTCACTGTGTCTATCTCTGTCAAATAAATAAATAAAATCTTAAAACAACAACAACAACAGCAAAAAGCTCATCTCTTACAGCATCATGACTCTGAAATCTTTCCCTCCAGATGTGTCTATATGTTTCCCAATGGAAGGACTTCTTAATCGAAGTGTTCTTGTGAACATTTGTCAGTAACTTACTTTTGTCCATTTCCTTAGCCCTGTTTATCTTGGAGAGTTTCTCAGTGTTGTTTGAGATACTCTGGCAGACATGGAAAAGCCGGAGCTTTCAGCATGCTCAGCTCTGTCTTCATATAATGACACCCTTAACATGGTAAAATAAGGGCTAACATTATTAAGTGCTATGTGCTGGGTGATATTCTGAGCAATTACATGTATTTTCTCAAATCTTTACAACAAATCAATGAGTTAGGACTGTTTTGTAGATAAGGAAATGGGAACACAGCACATTCCAGCCATTGGCCGAAGATCACAAAGCTAGTATGCAGTGCAGAAAGGCATTCGTTTTAGCTTCACAACCCATGTGCTCAACCAGTATACTCTTTGCCACCAATAGGTCTCTATTTCAACCCTCATGTTACCTAGTGCAGCTTTACTTTTTCACACCACCAACTCACACACATTTTGTTTTTTACAAGCTCTGGCCTGTTACTAAAGAAAAATTGTGCATGATTTACTTTTCACCAGTCTTGTCTGGCAGGCTCCTCATGATATCAGAATCACCTGGCTCAATGACAGCGGGTGTGCATGCTCTCTAACATTTCCCACATGCTGTGCTCAGTTCATTGTCATTGCTGCTGTAGTGATGGACACCAGTTTAGGCCAACATGGCGCAGTATCCTATTTCAGATCTCCTCAAGGTGGGGCAGTTGTTGGCCAGGATGACCAATTTCCTTTCACCATGCCTGATCATTTCAGAGTCTGCTTGTACCCCCAGAGGATACTTTCCTCTTTTCATAACAAGTTGGAGCCTAGAGTTGATCAACTATGGAAACGTTTTGTCTTCTTTGTGGCTGCCATCCTCCCGCCTTAGGTGTGGGAGAGCGCCAACCAAGAGCAGCCACCAAGATAGCGGGGAATGAGGAAGGAGACCTAAGCTGGAGCAGGAAAGTATCCTTAAAGATCAAAAACTATATGCAGGCAGTAATAACAATGGTTACCACTTACTGAGCTAATTTTACATTCTTAATGATTTTAAAAGTATTGCTGCAGAGTTGCATGATTGACCTAATTTTTTAATCCTATGAGTCAAACAGGTCAAGGGGATAGTTTAAGATCATCAGTAGGTCTATGTAGGTTTGAACCCAAATCTGCCAAATTCAGAGTCCCCTGATCTCCCAGCCACTACCTGAAGGCTTCTTACTAACCCTTAGGCATAACCAGCCTAGTGTAGTGAAATAGTCATCAAGTGACTATCATCATTATGGAACTAGTAACAGCCAAAGGATGAAGGAAGTGTTGGGGTCCAAGTGCAGGCCACCCCAAGAAGGGCCACTGTAGCATGAAGATTATTTTGAGTTAAAAAGAAATCAAAAGCCAGCAGATTGAGGAAAAACTCCTTACCTCTCCCTCATTTGCCTAAAAAGAATTTAAAGGAAGAGAGCTATCACCATAAGTAACTATATGATGATATAAACTGGGTATGGTAGAGGGGAGCAACCTAACAGGACCTGTTTGATTAAAGTCCTCTATGTCCCATTGTTTCCAATTGGCCCAGAAAATATTTGCTTACCAAACATTTATTCTTTCTTATCTTCCTGTGAACTGCATTCCTCCTTTCAAAAGAAGTCTCAGACCCTCACTCCCTCTCCTTAGTCCAGAATGATATATACACTTCATTTTGCCCCCTTTGGGATTTCCACGTCTGTGTGGATTGTCTGTATGAACACTATTAAATCTGATTTTCTCTTGTTAATCTCTCTCATGTCAGTTTGATTCTCAGTCTGGCTAGAAGGATCTTGAAACTGACAGGACATTCTTGCTCCCCAACAGGAGCATTGGCCATAATTAGACATAAGTTCTAGATTTGGGGGGAAAAATAGTTTGTAAAAGTTCAGAGAAAAGGTAGGTATGACTCCTTGGCAACATTCTAAAAGTTAAAATGGCTAAAAGAAAAAAGGCGTTTCCCAGGAAAGAATTCTACCTGAACAATCACAAATGTCTTTGTCTGTTTGGGCTACCGTCACAAAGTATCAGAACCTGGGTGGCTTATAAACAACAGAAATCCATTTCTCACAGTTCTGAAGGCTGGAAGTCAGAGGTCAAGGTGCCAGCACGGCCAGGTCCTCGGGAAAACCCCCTTCTGAGTCGCAGACTGCCAACTTCTCCTTGTGTCTTCACATGGTACAGAGAGAGTGAGCCAGCTCCTTGGCCTCTTCTTATCAGGGTACTAATCCCCTTCGTGAGGGCTCTGCCCTCAGGACCACATCACCTCCCCAAGGCTCCGTCTCCAAATACCACTACTCTGGGGATTAGATTTCAGCACGTGAGTTTTAGGGGGACACAAACATTCAGCCCATATCGACAAATGACATTGGTCAAGAAGAAAAAGGGAAAGAGTCTTCTAAAAAACAAACCAAAAGCAAGCAAAGAACAACAAAAAACCATGCAGAGAGCTCTCTAATAATCCGTATTTTAAAAAGAAATGCCTGAAATCTGGAAAGAAGCGCTTATAACCAAGGAGTATTAACCAGTCCTAATAATCCTAGGAAAAACAGAGTCCAAATTGCCCTGAGGCTTAAAAATCAGTGTAAGGGTGTTGCAAGGGGGCTTTGGGCTGCGATCAGAACAGGAGGAATGAGAAATGAAGGGCCTGTTGGGGGCAAATGATGTCATGTTGAAAGCTAACAGAGAAAAGCAGGCAATTCAACTCCTATATTGCTTTCTCTATCGAGGAAAGTGATCTTCAAACTGGGAAGGCCAGAACAAATATGGTCAGTAGGAAATTGAAACCTGGGAGAAGCAAGGAGCTGGGAAAACATCTGGCCGCTCAGATGCATTGAGGTGAATAGCATCCCACCCCACAGAGGAAGGTGTGGGGTGTAAGCAGCTGCATTTTGGGGAACAGGAACATGCTCCAGTTAAAAAAAAAAAAAGGAAATGGGTGGATTATTACAGAAAGGTGAAAGTAAAAGTATCCAGACTTGGTAATATTTCTTTACAGATATATAGACCTTTATTATGGCAAATATGTCCGTAGCCACGAATATCTCTTTAAAACAAAGAGATGTCCCAAGTATCTTTGTTAAATAGTGATTTGAAATGAAGTTGAGAGGCCCGGGTGGCTCAGTCAGTTGAGTGTCTGACTCTTGATTTTGGCTTAGGTCATGGTCTCAGGGTTGTGGGATCGAGCTCTGCATTGGGTTTTGTGCTCAGTGAGGAGTCTGCTTGAGATTCCCTCTCCCTCTCCCCCTCCCCAACTCCCCTCTCTAAAATACATAAACTTTAAAAAATAAAAAATACATAAAAATAAAATGAAGTGAAGTTAGTAAAATTAATTTTATTTTAAAAATTATTTTATTTTACTTTATTCATTATTATTACATTCAATTAGCCAGCATATAGTACATCATTAGTTTTTATGTAATGTTCAGTGATTCATGAATTGTGTATAACACCCAGTGCTCATCACCACACATGCCCTCCTTAATACCCATCACCAAATTACCCCATCCCCCAAACCCCTCCCTTCTGTAACCCTCAGTTTCAGGGTTCCTGGAGTCCAGAGTCTGTCATGGTTTGTCTCCCTCTCTGATTTCTTCCCATTCAGTTTTCCCTCTCTTCCCCTGTGATCCTCCATGCTATTCCTTATGTTCCACATATGAGTGAATTCATATGATAATTGTCTTTCTCTGCTTGACTTATTTCCCTTAGCAGCATCCCCTCCGGTTCCATCCATGTCAATGTAAATGGTAGGTATTCATCCTTTCTGATGGCTGAGTAATATTCCGTTGTATATAAGAGCCACACCTTCTTTATCCCTTCATCTGTTGAAGGGCATTTCAGCTCCTTCCACAGTTTGGCTACCGTGGACATTGCTGCTACAAACATTGGGGTGCATGTGCCCCTTCTTTGCACTACATCTCTATCTTTGGGGTAAATACATAGTAGTGCAATTGCTGGGTCATAGGGTAGCTCTATTTTTAACATTTTAAGGAACCTCAGTAAAATGCTGTGAAAGATGTAAGCCAGATGATTCACAGACCTGTACCCCTGGAGCAAAGAATAAAAAATAAATAAACATTAAAAAATTAATTTTAAATGAACACACTTCAGCATATAAACTAATAAGTCTTCCAAAGTTTTTTAATACCAAGACCTAATTACATTATTTTCCAAGTTAGAATGACTAATAATTAACGTGAAACTATAATTAACACAGATGACTAGATGATACTGTACTTTTCCAAAGTAAAGAAATATATCTGACCTAAAGTTTTACGAATCACATTTGATATTACAAAATAAACTTTACTGAGTAAAGACATTGTTTAAAAATCACAGGAAAACAAATATGATGAAAAGATAGGCATTGTGTACAAATAATGTTAAAATATTGTCACAGGTATGGAAATGTGACACCATCATTGGAATATAATAAAATGTTATAAAGCAAAGGGTTATCAAAATACAGAAGGGATATTCTGAAACATATGAAAAATCAAGATCATGCAGTACTGGTAACAATTTCTAACCCATAACAGATACTTAAATGTCATGGGGGAAATGAACAGAGCTATCTCCGGAAGCAGTGGTGACAAAAGACAGAGGTGGCTTTCAAAAAGGCAAGGGACTGAGGTAATTAACTTACCACCTCCTTCAAATAAAAGTGAGAATCTCTTGGGAGAATCTAAGCCCCTTAACAGACACAGTTTAGAGCAGTTAATGAAATGCTGCGTATTTCAGTAGCAAACTATTTCAACAGTAAAATGACATAGGAATCAGAAGCATATTCTGCTGTGACTCTTGGTAGTTGACATTTTCCCAAACAGCCACCACGAGTCTGAGGTTCTCATGAGACTGATGTCTCCCCGCTACATGACTATCCGCACTCATTTCACCAAAGAACACGAGCTCTGCAGGTTGCTCCATAATCTGGGTGGAGAACACCGGTTGGTTTTATGTAGCTTAAATCTACAGGGCATCAACTGCCCTCTGAGATGCATCACCCCACAGAGCTGGCCCATCGGGTTTCATCCGGGAAATCACCAGTTTGTGGACTCCTTTGAGGGTTTTTCTATTTGGGGCCATGGTCCCACGTAAGTAATATCAAACTCTTGTTTATCAGTGAGAGCCAAGCGTGGAATGAGAAATTTTCCTGGTCTTCTTTATTTTTGCTCAAGCCTTTCTGAACTTCAGTTCCATGAGCAAAGCTATCATACTTCCAAACATGAAACACTTTATTCATTCTGCCTCCAAATTTTGCACTCCAGAATCCAACCAAGTCAGAGTCAGCTGTCCGAAGATGGATGGTTTTCATAATATTTTCCGGAAATTCATTTATTTTTAAAGGTTTAAGGCAATAAGTATGAAATTCATAGTTTTTCCATCTTATTGTCTGGGGCCTCCCACAGCAAAGGCAAACACATCTGAGGGTGAATGGCTATGTGGCAGACCCCTCAGGAGACCAGCATGGTGGCAGCTTCACGTGTCGAGAAAGGCAGCCAGCTGGTGGTCTTTCAAGGGTCCCTCCTCTTACGGCTTCCCTACTAGAAACCAGGACCTGGCCAAATTTAAAAGAGTAAATATCTTTTAATCTTTAAAAGATAATGATTAAAATATAATTACTTGGGCCACCATGTTTTTTATCAAACAATCTTTACCAAACTAACCTTGTTTCTATGCTGAGAAGTCATCAGGGAAGCCAACGTTTTCCTGGGCTGAGATTTCAAGAAGTCATTGTCGAACTATCCCTGTGGACAATGTGGATAAACATGGACTGAATAACAGTTACATGAAGAAGAGTTTTCTGAACTAGGTGAATTACTGAGTATATATGCTATTGATAAACTCAGTTCTGTCCATCTGAAAAGTAGTGTGTGATGACAGATGGGGTCCTCTTCTTGCAAAAAGCCATATATTTGACACATTTTTATGACTTATATGGATATATAGAAATGAGATACATGCTATTTTGATGCAACTGCTTTGAAGGTATTTCGACAGCTGTGTAAAGCAATTTAATTTTAAGAAATCTTCCTAACATGCCAATTAATATAATTACATCCACACTGACTTCCTGATCTTCACCCCATTTCTGAGTGAATTTTAGAGGTGCAGTAAGGTCAAACCCAGGGATGGGATGCGGCTTTGAGGTGTTCATTGTTCATATTTCTAGGAGATGAAAAAGATATTTTTACATTTTGATGCACCCATTTTGATACGACCAAATCAAAGTTGTCCCATAAAAATGTTTTTTCTAGCCCTGATTCCCATACATTCATCTGCATCACAGATTCTGAAACTCTGTAGCGATAAGCATAGCTCTCTTCAGCACACCAAGAGGACTTTACTCTCCAGGCTGGCAGTAATTCACTGAGCTTCTAATATTGCGAAGACAGCGAGATAGAGGGATCGCTGACGTGCTGGCTCTCCGAGTCAATAGTCGATAGATCTCCACCGAGCCACACGGTTTCTTCTTGCCTGTAAGGAATACAGATAAAGACTGCATATCGTTCCAGGTTCTTTGGTTGTAAGCAATTGAAATAGACCCCAGGTAACCTGAGCAAGAAAGGACTTTATGGGAGGCATACAGGGAAGTGCTTGCAATAATAGTAAAAAGAGAGGTGAACAACAGGGTCTTGGAAAAACCCAGGGATGTCAGTAGAGAAACCGAACACCTGCTTCGGTGAGAAGTGCCCTCTTCCGGGTCAGCTCCACCGACCACGCGTCCCTCAGCATCTCTGGCTGAGAGCGGTGGTGTGGCAAGAAGCAGCGCTCAAGGCCAGGCTTGTCCTCAGATTGTCCTTAGAGAAGATCTACTCTCCTCTCCCCTCCTCTCCCCTCCCCTCCCCTCCCCTGCTTCATGTTGGGTCATGTGACTGACAGCCCAGCCACAGGCACCCAGCAGGGCCATTTCCCAAGGAAAAAAGAAGGGCACAATCTCCAGAGGAAAGGGGCAGTCTGCTGAGAAGGAAAGAAAGAAACAGATCCGCTGGAGACCTGAACTTCAGCCAAACACTCATATTTTAAAAAAATACAGGTTTGGCCTCACCCGCTTCTTGCAAGTAGGGGCTTAGCCGACCGCATGCCCCACAGGGGGAACAACACAGGGCCGGCCGGCTCTGCATCAGTGAGACAGTGCCCCTCTGAGCTGCCACCATCCACGATCCTGGCCCTGGCACCGTCCCTGTGCTGCCGTGGGTGGCCCTCCCGTGGTCCTGGGCTCGGGGACACTCCCCCGATTTGCCTCCAGCTGGCAAGGTGGCAGCCGCTTCCGGCAGCTACGAAGTTCTCCCTCATCTCACATTTGCCCGTTCCCTACCCTCCCAGAGCTGCGTGAACAGCTCCTGCATGAGTTTGTGTCTCCTGGAAGCCTCATGAGCGTTTCCTGGCTCCTGACGGGCAGATGGGCTGAGGTCCACGGGGGACAGCGAGGGAGATGCCCACCATGTCATCCTTGGAACGTGTGTCTTGTATAAAGGAAGACTTAGGGAATGTGATAACAAGCCTCCCCTATCTGAAGAGCTCTCATCTGAAAGGGGGATTATATTTATCTGGTGTAGCTCCAGAGGGCTGAACCAGGGTTAGTGAGCAGGAGTTTCAGGGAAGCAGCTTCCAGTTCAAAGCAAGGAGAGGTCCTCTAAGCACTTGAACTGCTCACAGTGAAATGCACTGGGCAGCTTTGGGGGGTGGGGGGGGGGAGCGAGTCAAGCGGAGGATTAGTTTCCATCTCTCCAAGACACTGGAGAGATGCCCACCAGGGTGACATGCTGTGCCAAATCAACTCTCTAGGCCCCCAGATCTCCCTGCAGAACCTATAGGCTTGAATTAAGGATCTGGTAATTTTCTCTTGGAGCTCGAGGACAAAGCTAGCATGCTTCATGGCCGGCAAAAAAATAGTAACAATTATCCTCTAGGATTTAGCATGGCTCCCAGAGTAATTTACAGCAAGGACTCTTCTTCCAGCCCTGAAGAAATTCTATACCCAGCTGAAAGCTGACACCCTTCAGGAAGAAGATCCTTTTCCTTGGCTCACCTTTCTCGATCCACTCTATGTACCTGGGTTTTACACCCAGAGGCCCTTTAGAAGGGCCAAAGCTGAACACAGCCTATCTCTAATGGAATCAGAGGATGCCAGTGTTCTGAAGAGACTTGTTCATGTTCGTGAATCTTGTTTGATGAATCCAAATCTCAGGATCCTTCTATGGTGGGCTGGGGCTTCCCACCTCGGCCCTGGATTCACAAGGGATGAGCAGGTAGTGATGAGGGAAGGAGACAAGACTTCAAACTCCAGAGATCATCTTCCCGCCACCTTGAAATTCCTCCCAACCTTCCAATTCTTGCTTTGTGCACATCTGGACAGCACCCCACCCCTTCTGAAATTTGGGGCACGTTACACGAGTCTCAAAATGGCCGGTCTCTGTACACGAGTTTTCCTTTCCTAAGCAAAACTGCCTTCAATCGCACTGTGGCTGTTTGGGGAGAGGACAAAGGAAGCCATTCTCTCTTGAGTCCTGTTAAACCAAAGACAGAGACAAAATATCTTAAATCCTAATACGCTCAGAAAACTTCCAACACTCTAACAGAACATTCTCTTCCATTTTCCAGTGGGAATATTGGAGGAAAGAGTAAAGGCAATGATTCCTCCATGACCACATAGCCCACATATAACCGGACCAGAAATTCAACTAGAGTTCATTTTGATCTTGTCCAGGGACACTCCCCTGACTCCCCACCATACTATTGCTTCAAACAATTCTGCTTTACAAGAGAAGAAATCCATGGAATTACGTGTTTCGGTGGCTCAGCTCAGTTTTCTAGGAAGTGAGGGTTCAAACTGACAACGGGATGTCAGCGGCCTGGAAGTTGCATCGTTTGCCAACACAACCGCATGCGGGGAATTTTATTTTCCATTCTGCTTCCCCTTAATTTTTCCCAATATTCTTCCTAATCGTCTCATGTCACAGGGTGATTGCCCAGAAGACAAAGGGAAAACACCGGAGAAGGGGTGGGCCGAGCCTGGCTCACTTATTAGCAAAGACGCTGCCACCGGCCATGGTTTAGGGACACAGGGGCGCGAGACACCTTACAACACAGACGTGCCTGCAAGACAGAAAGTCCGACAAGAGCAAAGAATAATTTCAAGCTAAACACCACCCTCTTCCTAAAGCCTGTCCCCCAAATGAGGGTTCTAAGGAGATCTCCTAAGGAAAAACTGTTGGTTAGTCCCTGGACTGAAGGAGCGAGGCTGGGCAGAGGACAGTGTTCCTAGGGAAGCAAAGGGCAGGAATAGAGAATATTGTGATGCGGTGGGAAGTGGGAGGTGGGGAGGGCAGAGGGCACATCTGGGTCTCCCATGGAAGGGTCCACCCATGGGATCCACTCTCCTGCTGCAGGTCAGGGACCCCTCCTCATCTCCCAGCTCGGGAGATTTGAATCGCAAGGCTTATCCAACTCTGCTCTGTTTCTTCTCCCTCTGACCCCTCTCTGCCCACCCCTCATATTGTTCCCCTCCTAGTCCCTCCTTGTCCCTCAGCCCTCTCCCTGCCCGCCCCCTTCCAGTCTGAGGCAGCCACCTGGGGACCCTGCTATCCAATAATTAGCCTGAGCAGCTGCTCAACCAAACAAGCTCCAGAGATCTGCAGCTGGGAGAGTGGAGTCCTGCCTGGAGGAGGGGGAAGCCGGGGGAAGGCCCACTGAGCCTTCTCAGGTGGCCAGATGACGCCTAATTAGGCCCCCTGCTCTGGAGGCCTCACCAGATGGGCAAATGCCTGGAAGCCTTAGGGAGCCAGCAAGACTCTGTGGGAACTCCCAGGGTGTGGTTTCCTTTCCAGCTGCCTCTGGGGTGATGGGGAGGGCGGTTAAATAGTAATTGGCCCCTCTGGTCAAGGGGTCTCCCTTTTCCCTGCCAGGAGGGGAGGTGTTCTGCTTCCCAATGGTGCAACCCTCCCCCCCCCCTCACGCCCCATCCCTGCCAGCCTGGAGTCTGAGTTGTTTCGTCGTTGATTGAAAATGATTTTTTTTTTTAGATGCAGCCAGAGGAGTTGGCACAGGGAACATTTTTCGAAATCTAAACAATGCACACCATGAATTCACGAAAGGCAGAATTAAACGAAAAGGGAAACATGAAGAGAATGCGTGGGTTTCATTCTTTCCGTCTCCCCAGCCTGCAAAAGTGAGCAGCAAACGCCGTGGCAGAGGGAGAATGGAGCAGTAAATGATTTAATTTTGACAGATTTGCTGTTTCTGGGCAGCCGAGATGCCGGGGCCAGACCCTGACAGGAGGGGCGGCTGCGGATGCGGAGGTTGCGTACTGCCAAAACGAGGCCACCGCAGACCAGGGGCAACTGCCCTGCCTTTCTCCTAAGTCACTGGGTCTTGGCCCCACCCCCTGCCCCTTGATATGGCCACATCTACCGAAAAGTCATAAGGGGAGCAGAAAATGTGGTACCTCCTCCCCCAAGGCTCTGTTTCTCAAAGAGGAGTTTGCCTTCCGGTACCCCAGCTGGGCATCAGTGGAAATACTGGTGATGAAGCTTGCAAACATTAATGGGGGGGGGAAATGCAAGAAGCAGAGCTAAGTAGGGGTCACATGACCTCTTTGCCCTTCCCTCTTCTGGACTTCCCTAATCCCTTGTGTGACGAAAAAACATCTTTGCCTTTTCATGAAGAGAGTCATGTCTCTAGTGCATCCTTGACTCCAACGCCCTTATTACAGAAAAGTGAAGAACGGGAAAGCCAAGAAACCTTTTCTACCTGCCTCCACAGCCCTTGGGTCCCTGCTTGTCATACTCTACAAGCAACTACAAGAATTTGGAGCAGACACCCGTGGTCTCATCTGGTGGGTTTCCTTTTTTAAGCTGCGAGAGAAAGTGAACTCACATCAGATTTGGTTTTACCTTATAATCACCCTCCAGCCCAGCGGTAATTGTTTTCTGTTACATGCAGGGATGACTTGCCACATAAGATAATAAGACTGAGAAAATAACCATAAGAATCAGTGATGCTGATATTTCTTATTTACTCTTATTATTAATGTCCCTTATTTGTGGGACCAAATTGTGGATGGGATGAGCTGTGTGTATGACAAAGTTTTCGGCCAGCAGAGGACCAGGCTGGCAGCAGAATGTCTCTGAGCAATCTCAGTTCTCTGTAGTTTCTGGAGTATAACGTATTTTCTGCCCGTTCCGGGTGATACCGTGGACATTAATTATTAATTCTACAACAGCCATCTGCGGACATAGACTCCCTGGAAATCTGGGGAAACAGCGCCATCTAGCAGTCCTCGCTGTAAGTGCCTCAAAGCTGGGTTTATCCGTCCCTGAGGAGGCCAGGTGGAAAAGGCCACTGTTCTCTTAAGGTTGATCAAGTTGGAGAGATGCTCTCCACAAATCCCACTCAGCTGTCAATGTGCACAATCGGTTTGCAACAGCCTGTAGTCCATTTTGTTTTAGAAAAGTAGCTCAGCTTAATGTTCTGGGTGGATAAGCCAGGTTTCAGTAAAATGACGTTAGCATAGAGCATTTCAGCACATCCGAGGGGGAAAAGGCAGTTTCTTCAATGAATGGTGCTGGGGAGACCGGTCAGCTACATGCGAATTCATGAAACTGGACCACTCTCTCACACCATACACAACATGAAAATAAAGTCAAAATAGACTACAAACCTAACCGTGAGACACAAAAGTATAGAGCATTTCATCCATTAGAAACTTTGGAGCTAAGCCTTTAAAAGATAAGGAAACAGAGAGGCCTGAAAAGGAAAAGCTACTTACGTCTTTGAGGTCACTCTGCTAGTCTGTGGTTGAGTCAGGCTCACAAAGCAGAACCAATACTCCTATTCATAGCACAGAGCAACCCTTTTTCAAAGGCCAGAGATGAAGATAAGGAGACACAGAAGCGAGAGCAACCTCAGGAGGTGAAGGTGTGCGTCTCTTTCTGAATCTACACAGCACCAGTGGTATAGAAAGGCACGTATTGAACACAAGGACAGACGTGGGCCTGTGTCTAGGACACAGGCAGACATGATAGACAAGTGTTTGATCGGCCCTCCAAAATGTTATTGAAATGGCTGGAACCTATAGTTGGGCTCTTCCCAGCCCACCCTCTCTGTCGTCTGGGCAATCAAATGTCTCCCTTGAAGGAGAACTACTACAGATTTTAATTTGGGGGATGGGGTCTTCAGGTTTTTCTCCTCCAAAGGCCCTTTGGAGCTTTGACTTCAAATGTGTCAGAGTCTCTTTCTGTCCCTTGGTGAGGAATGTTGTGGAAGCTCAGCCGGTCAGAGCTGGTAGGGACCTGAGGAGTGAGCTCGACCAGCAGGCACATTCGAATTGCTGGAGGAGATGCTAACAATCGCGGTGGGCCCTCACCCCAGACCAATTACAGCAAAATCTCTAGTGTGGAGCCGGCTATTAGTGATGTTTAAGTTCCCTGGGTGATTCCAATATGCAGCCAAGGTTGAGAAGCACTGGCTTCTAGCCCAACCTTTCTTCTTAAAGAGGAGAAAACCAAGACTCAGAAAGACAAAGCGACTTGCCCAGCAACGCACAAGAAAGTCACGGCAGAACCAGGACCAGTGTTCTATTCCCGGTCCTTCGCGGTCTACCACAGCGTACTCTGCCACGCTTAGCTGTGCAGCACACTCAGCCTCATGAGCCACCCGCTAGAGAGCCAGAGTGGTCATCCCCTGCGGGCACTGCCCCCGGACGAGCCATCTGTGAGTGGCCGTCTACGTATTAGAAGTGCTCTGAGCACTGGGCAAAGCCGGCTTTTAGGAACCTGAATGAAGACATGCTCTTACCATCTAACCGATGATAAGGAATATGGGGGTGCTGCCTCTTGGGGAGATATTTTTTCCAACTATAGCTTTTGGAACTGCAGAAATAACTGCAGAATGGGTTATGGGGACCCCCCAAGGCCCCCTTTGAGGTGGACCCGAACCCAGCTCCATCGATCACCTGACTGGTGGACTATCGTGGCACTTTGGGTCTCCAGTGTTCACTAGTTTCCCAAAGTCCGGCTCCATGTCTTTCCCCATGTATGATCACCCTGCCGAGCAGCCACAGGCTCTTCAGGAAAGGTTAGGAGGAAGACTGACCATGTAAACTGCTGGCTGTGCAGCAGGATTTCCTCAGTGGAACTTTTCCTCCCTATCGTTCAAGGGCCTCTGGGTCTAAGAACTAGCTCGAGTCTGGGAACTGGGTTAGGGTCCATGACCTCCTATCGACCTTCACCACATCTAGAGCTTTTACGTTCGTGCCAATCAAGTAACACTTTAGTAGCCTGCCTATCTGTTTCACTTTTCAAAGAATATGAGGATCAACTGGCCAATGCAATGTTCTGAAGGTCATACTATTCTGATTACGACTTTGGTTCTGCTAACCTTTTCAGTAATCACGCTCACCTTGTCTTTGGCAATTAAACACCACTTCTTGATCCCAGGTCCCATCAACCCTACTTAAGTCAGGGAGTTCAGTCTGATGAGAGCAGTCCCCACTGCCACTCCAGGCCCACAGAGAAGAGCCACCGTGGAACTTTTCCAAGGATGTTGGGCCTCCCCCACAAAAAACATCTTGCCCAAGGTTGGTGAAGGAAGTACCCCCTGGACCATCTGGGGAGAACAGTCAGGAGGTGGGTGAGCTGGTGTCATATGATAAATCCCCTTTAGCATTCCCATCTCCTGTAGGCTTCAGATCCCTTCTTCCTCTGTCTCACTGAGGGCATCCAAAATAGGTCATCCTGCCCCATCCCAACTTGTCAGAAATGTCTTGCCAGGACTCATTACCTTTTTGTCTTCATGACAAATCAAAACCCCAGTGATTCCAACATCAACATTTTGCTTCCAAACATCTCCCAGGCTGCTTCACAAACCTTAAAATAGCTTTAAAAAAAATCCTGTTAAACAAAGTGCCCCTGGTTTTACAGAAATAGCAGATCATGAACCATGAAATGAACAATTGCATCAATACCAAAAGTTTAGGAGACAAATCAGCTTAAGATTCTCTAGATGAGGTTTACTGGAACCAGGAATTTTCCAGCAGGGGATTGGCCTGAGTACCCCAGGCTGAGCTTCCCTGTCCCACTTCCTAGGATCACCTTCTCTCTACAGTCAGAGGTGCAAAAGTGGGGGATGAAGAATCTCGACCTTGTTCCAAGGCCAAAACTGTTCCAGGACTCCTAACGCTACTGCGCCTGGTTTGGGTCTTCTGCATTCCTGAGGTAGAACACAGAGGCTGTAAGGGTGGTGCGGGATAGCAGCGTGCAGAGATTGGCTTCAGGGTCCTCACTGCACCTGGGGGTGACTTTGTCTGCAAGCCCTTTTTTTTTTGGATTTGGATGTTTTGACCAAAATAATGAAGGCTGTCTAAGAATTCAATTCAGGAACCTCTTTACACTGTGGGCACATCTCGTCACTCTGCAGTGAAACCCTGGATTGGCTTCAGCTTTTACTCAGAATAAAGCACAAGGATCCTCCCAGTGGGCACAGGCCCTAAGACATGAGAGCTCCCTTTCCTCTCTGGCCTACCTCCTATTCCACTCCACTGCTCACTGCGGTCCAGACACAGCAATTTCCTTGCTCTTCTTCAAAAGGCTTGGGTCCTCCCACTGGCCATTCCCTCCGCTTAGCATGTCCCTCCATCAGCTAGCCCTCTGACCTCCTTTAATCTTTGCTCAAATGTCACCTGAGAACTACCCTGACAACCCCATTTTCCACTGCACCTTCCATCTCCCTATTCTGCCATTTTTCCACGGTACATGTTGTTTTCTGACATATTCTATACTTCATTTATTTTGATGTTGCCTTTCTCCCCCACTGGAAGGAAAGCTCCATGAAGGCAGACGTGCCTGGCTCTTTGGTCACTATCCCCTAGAAAAGCTAGGCACATTGGTCAAATCCCCTAGAAAAGCTGGGCACATTGTAGATGATCAGTAACTATTTGGGGAGTGAATGAATGAGACTGTGATGTGCTTGGCTCTGTGGTTAAGGCAATCACAGCTTAATAAATAGGGGCCATGGAAGAGCTAGAGATGTGACCAATTTGCCTGCTTTTTCTCTCCACCCAAGTGAAACAATCTCTCAGTGATCAATTCAATTAGTTAGAAATTGCCCAAGCCTGATAAGACATGCAGACACAATAATTAACATTTCTACAGCATTTCTTTTTTAAATTCTTTAATTAAAAATACACATGGATGGTTAAAGCAAAACGTTTCCACTCTACCTAAGCTTGCCATGTGTCTCTAGCTTAAAAAATGAATCTTGTCCCACTAATAATGGTCATCATTTTGTTTGGAGAAGGAGGTTCCAAGTAGAAGGGAAATCATAACTGTGATTCCTTTTATACTAGATTAATAATGACTTTACATAAACAGCAGCCTATATTTAACTCCACAGATATAGAGGATGTGAGAGGAAATCCTCAAACACCTGAAAATAAATAGCATCAGTTCACAAGACAAGGCCATGCTTGTCAGGCCTCATCTGAGTGTTATTCCTGTTGGCCAAATGAAAGCTTCAGGCAATGAATTGCTTGGTTATTCTTTTTTTTTTTTCTAATCACAGACAGAGAGGTGGGGGAGGGGAAGAGGGAGAAGAAGAAAGAGAATCTCAAGTGGACTCCACACTCACTGCAGAGCCTGACACGGGGCTTAATCTTACAACCCTGAGATCATGGCCTGAGCTGAAATCAAGAGTCAGACGCTCAATGGACTGAGCCACCCAGGCACCCCTGTTATGGTTTATTCTGAATTCAGACAGCTATCTTATATCCTGGAAATTGGTCACCAACAAGATACATTCAGCAGTTGGGGAACTCCTGGTAAAATAGTCATTCTTTTATTTGTCAAATATTAACTTAGAACCTCATAGGCATGTTGAATATGCCAAGTAGAACACTTGGAGATAATATTTCTTATTAATATTGAGAGAGAGGGGCTTCAGGAAGGTCACCCAGATAATGTGTCTTTTGGATGAGCACTGAACAAAGTGAGGAAGAGGCCATGCAGATTTAGAAGGGAGAACATTCCAAGGAGAGAATATGCAAGGTCTCTCAGGTGGAAATGAGTTTGACATGTCAGGACACAGATGACTCTCTTTTCAGCCTTTCTCCTTTCTCGCCTTGGGTAGAATCCCACCCCCTCATCCTGGCCCCGAAGCCAGCCTCCCCTTCTCTGGTAGATCCAGGCCCTTAGCTTGAATTAGACATCTCAGAGTAACTCTGCCCCCAAAACTTCTGTTGCCAGGGCTCTAAGACTAGTTCTCCCAAGTAAACAAAACCCCTTTGTCCACCCACAGACAGGAAGCTACAGATTCTTGGCCTTTCCACACAGATTTTCTGTTGCTGACAAACTTCATAATCAAGTAGAGGGATTGGCAAGACTCCACCCATCCCTGGGAAATCCCCCCTCCCATCCCACCCTACATTCCCACAATGGAGCTCAAAACATGAAAGGTAAGGCAGAGCTGAGCTGCGTGAAGGGCAGGCTGACAGTGTGCTCGTTCTGCCTCATTTCTCACAGGCCTGACACATGTCATCATCACCAGTGAGCTGGATTCCCCACCCCCACCTAGACCCTCCAGGGAAGGAGAGGAATCAGCACTGAGGAGGAGAAGGAAACCACCATGTGGCCTGAGCCAGGATGGGGTTATAGTTAGGGACAAGCAGTCCAGATTAGACCCTATTCCTGGAGGGAAATCACAATGGATAGGGGAAGAAAGAAACCTGGCCATGAGTCCAAAGCTCCTCTAGCCTGAAACTGTGGGTGCTGCAAACAGTGTGCAAGGCTGCAGTCACTGCTGAAATGGGCCCAGGCATATGGATGGATTAATGTTTTCACTCTTGTTTTCTATTTGTCTCAGCCTCATTTCTAGCAGCTCCCAGTTCCATGCTTAGTTGCAAGATGGGCCATTTATTTGAACAGAAATATAGAGAGAGTGGATTTCAAGGATTCTAGAAAGACAAAGTGAGCCAAGGTATCCCTGAGTTGTCCAGTGCCAGCTTGCTGCCATATTTTTCTACTGTGATGTCATTGTGCTAGGTGCCCTCTGCACACCACCTCATGTAACTGCTGTCTCAAAAACGTGAAAGAGGTCTACTGTCTCCGTGTTGAAGATGTCCCTTTTCTGAGGCTCAGAAAGGTAGAGACACCTGCCGAGGCTCACGAAGCTAGAAAACAGAGGTGAACAGAAATGTACGTTGTTCTAGAGTCCAAGGACACTACTCCTCTTACAACTCGATGCAAAAACACTTGGAAGAGGAATAAGTATATGATGAACACTTGTGGATACATTAAATTTTCTAGTGTCTTCTTAGAAAGAAAACAGGGCATCAGGATTCCATTAAGTTTCTGGTAGGAGGAGCGGCAACAGGGAGCTAAGGTATAGAAAAGGTGAACACCCAGAAGAGAGCATTGCTGATTTCATGTTTGCTTGCCCATGCAGCCTGAGCTGGCTTTTCTTCTCAGGGGTAAGGGGAGAGACTCCTGCATTAGTCATCACCTTCCTGTAGTCCAGCTTCCTATTCTGCCTGGCAACAGGCTCCTCTGATACATAAACAAAGTAGCAAGCTATGCCAGCAGTGTGGAAGGGAGGGAGCCAAGAGACCTTTCCTTGAAAATCTCCCCACTCCCCAGCCTGACATGTCCCCTCATTTCACAAATACAAACATAGAGGCACAGAGAGTGGACAAAACTGGCCAAGAAGACATCACCAGTCATGCAGAAACAGGATGAGATTGAAATGAGCAGCTCACCCACAGTTTGTGTTCGTTTGTTCGTTCGTTCGTTCATTCATTCATTCACAGTTCATTCATTCATTCATTCAGATTCATTACAACAGCAAAGTCCTTTCCCTCATGGAATTGATGTTAAAGTGAAGAAGGTAGACCAGATGTCCATAGACAGATGAAGTGATAAAAAAAGATGTGGTACACACACACACACACGCACACACACACACACACACACACACACAGGAATATTACTCAACCATCAAAAAGAATGAAATCTTGCCAGTTCCAATGACATGGATGGAACTAGTGGGTATTATGCTAACTGAAATAAGTCAGTCAGAGAAAGACAAATACCATAGGATTTCAGTCATATGTGGAATTTGAAAAACAAGAAGATGAACATAGGGGAAGGGAAGGAAAGATAAAATAAGATAAAAACAGAGAGGGAAGCAAGCCATAACTTAACTCTAGGAAATAAACTGAGGGTTTCTGGAGGGGAGTGGATGTGGGGATGGGGTAAGTGGGGGATGGGCATTAAGGAGGGCACTTGATGTAACGAGCGCTGGGTGTTACATGCAACTAATGAATCACTAATTCTACCCCGAACCTAATCATACACTACATGTTAACTAAACTGAATTTAAACAAACAAACAAAAATTTAAAGGTAGACCATAAGTGAAGAAATATTTAATACAGTGTAAAGAGATAGAGAAAACAAAGGGGTTGGGGACAGGCCTCCCTGGGGTGCCTTTGAACAGAAACCTGAATGAAGTGAGAGGTCCATACAAGGGTACTAAAGGGAAAAGGAACATACTCGGTGTGTGCGACAAAGAGCAATGGGGACCAGAATATCTGGATGGGAGTGGATGAAAGCAGGATAAAAATTATGTTGAGAGGGAACTCTTGCTCTATCACAAAGCCTTCTGTGAGAGGAATAGGACTTTGGGTTTATTATAATAATGATGCAACGCTGTGGGAGAGCAGAGAAGAAAGGAACACCATGATCTCCTTTATGTAAAAAAAAAAAACCAAAAACCTCACTCTTGCTACCATGTAGAGAAGAACTTGCATCCTGGCGAGCAGGACAGGTGGAAGGTATGGATGGCACAAGCGAGAGGGGCAGGAACGGGAAGCGTGCGGAGGTGTGGGGGCCAGGAAGTGTTGCCAGGGTTGAGGGATAGTGATCTGCTGATACATTGCATAGGGAGCGTATGAGAAAGATGTGATTCAAGGATGAATGCCAGGTTTCATCCTGAGTATGTGCTCAAATCATGATACTACTGACCAAATGTCGTGCATGTCAGAATCTGTCAAGTTTAGCCTTTTATCTCTAGCCTCCAGAACAGTGGATCCCATATGGAAGGTGCTTAATAAATTTAAATGATCAATTGAAGGTGGTGATTAACACATGCACATATGCATGAATGCCAACATTCAACTACCCTACTTCCCTTTGGCTTTGGTTGCAGTTCTTCAATTATTTTAGCTTTTTTCAGATAAAATCTTGTTTGGAATACCCATATGCAAAATAGATAAACTGCACAGTTTTCTTAAAGGACATTTACAATTTAGGTTCAGTTATGACATTTACTTATGAAAAAGTCAATAGAAGAGGCCAAATGGTTCTGTTAATACAGACATTTGAAATCAGATATTACAGACGACAACGGCAAGTCTTTAAACGTTCTAACTTCCACTTTATTTCTGTTTTGTTTGGTTGCACCTTACGAAGAAGTGCTTACAGCTGAAAAAAGTTTTCAATGTGCTGTGTGCCAGTTAGTAATGCCTTTGGCTGCATGTAAAGAGTTAAATGCCAGAGACTAACCCATAAGGATATTTATTTTTGGTTAACAAAAGCTAGGATTATAGAGAAGTGTACCAGTTAGATATAATGGCTTACAAGATTTGAATAAATACCCTAAAGGCAGGCAACACAGAACTAGTTCAATGGTTCAACAGTGTCATAAGGACCCAAATCTTTCCATCCTTTCATTCTGCCATCCCTAGGCTGACTTTTCACCTCAGAAGGCCACTTCATAGTCATGAGCCATCAAAAAGTCACCAAAAAACTGGAGCAAAGGGTGCTCAGGACAGAAGGAGAACTTCTCCTTGTGACCCTCTCCCTATGTCAGGGAAACATCTTTTCCAGATGCCACCAATACAGTTCTCTTGTGTTCAATTGGCCAAAGCTGGGCTGCATGCTCAGTCTGAGACTGTCACTAAGCCACAGAACTTTCTGCCTAATAGCTGAACAAGACCAAAGAATAATTTCAAGAAACCTTTCAATAACCAATCTGGAAGATGGAAAGACAAGTGGCAGAAATATTTTGCATAAAGTGGAATAAATAACCATACATATGTAAAACTGAACCATCTTGGGCTGTTCCCAGTGGCAAAAGGCAATCTTTATCAGATCCATTCTGAAGATTTCAGAAAGTGGAAGTAAACTGACAAAGAAAAAACATGATGAGCACAGTCATGCAGACAAACTTACTTCCCTAAAAATGAAGAAGGGGAAAAGGCCATAGTACCCACACTTCAATATTTTCACCTGTCATATAATAATATTGAACAGCAGTCTCATTTCCTCTCATATATAATAGAATCAGATCAGAAGTGCCTCAAAATTACAATAAGGACAAAAAAGTTACTTATCATTCAACTTTATAAATATGCAGCATAAGTTAACTTGTTCCACTAATGACTCAGCAACGTGACGCGAACAGGCTCTGAGCATCTATTTAGATCCATGTATACTTTAGGACAGAACTCTTTTGTATAATTTTCCATGATTAGTTAGATGAAGGCCTAAATTTTTTATAAAACCAATAGTATTTTTTTTCAAGTTAAAACATATGCTCAAAGGCGGTAGGAAAAGCTTTATTCTGAAGGCGACACTTCCTATACACACACATAAACACACACACAAAATAAACCTAACAACACAAAAATTTCTAGTGTTAACTGGAAAATGGGAAATATTCGGTGTGAGTTGTTTTCCTTAGCATATAGTTTTTAAATGAGCTAACAATGCATTACTTAAAAAAACAAACAAACAAAAAAAAACCTCAATTCATCCCCTGGTAAGGTAAACATAAATTGTGAGAAAATAGTTTTTCACGTTATTTTTCCAGAGACCCCAACAAACATATAAACAGATTAATGAAGAGAAGTGTTATGTTAACTTGTTAACTCTTCCAATAAATTCCTAACTCTGCCCATGTACAACAGTTAGAAAGAACCCAAGCAATTCAGTCTATGAACTCCATGCAGCCATCCCCCCTATGATAGGCATACTGACCCCCTCCCACTGGAGGAATTTTTTAAATGTAGAAATTCAGCAAAAAGGACACCTTTCTTGGAATGGAAAGGACCATGACTCAAGTCAGTGGAAGGCCCCATTCCCTACCATGCACAGGCTATTTTGAAAAAGGTATTTTCTGGTATTATGGTTGTATACCTTGAAGGCAAGGACTGAGTCTCTCTTCCACCTTCAATATGGATGAAATAACCTGCTAATAATGATCATGCCAATAAGGTGGCAGTGATTGAATAACATAAGAATCTCATTATCAGTTCAATTTTCAGCATCAGAAGTTCAAATTATGGGACATCATCTCTGATGACATTGAAACCCAAAAGATGGCCTATGATTTCCAACCAACCCAAATTGGAATTCTCTCCTTTGGAGATTCTTCAGAAATTCTTTTATGTACTTTTGACTTGAAATATGAACTAATTTCAAAATAAAGGAGCTATAGAGTTTGAGGTTGGCTTGTTTCTAGTGACCTTGGGATTTTTCAGCCAATGCAGGAAAACTAGTCTGGCCTTAATCACTGTACCAAAGAAGTTAACCAACACCACAGCCACTGTCCCACCCCACTCTTTGATATAGACAATTGATAGAAGACATTCTTTGCAATGGCAGCTTTGCATCCCAACCCGTCTGCAGCCCTTAAGGTGCCCCCTGCCCCCCCCCCACCCCATGCAAGAGCTCTACTGTCTGGTCCTGCCTTGCTTTCAGCCTTCCTATCTGAGCTACTTGACCTCTCTTAAAAGCTTAGGACTTACTCAAGTCTCTAAAGTCCAGTGGTTCTTCAAGCAGGGTAAATGTATGATTATGGAATTTCTCCCAAAATCTACAGTTGGTCTTGCTTCTCCTGCTCCCAATATTCTATTCTCTTCATCTGCAGTTTACCTGGGTCATGATTAACTATATCTCAAGACACAGCAAGGTCAAGTTCATCCAATTTTTTCATACTTTAAGTGCCCTCCCTTCTAGAATCATACATTTTGATGACCAAAACTCACCAATAAATTGTGCCTTAATCTTATGGTTCTCAGTATAATGCCTTATTTATTTAAATTTCTTATTATGAGTTCTTAGCACACCAAAGAGCTGCTACAATGCAATACAGTTTTTTTTTTAATTTTATTTTTATTATTTGCCCAAGGGGTACAGGTCTGTGAATCATCAGGCTTACATCTTTCACAGCATTCAAAAAAGCACAAACCCTCCCCAATGTCCATAACCCATCCACCCTATCCCTACCCTCCCACCCCCCAGTAACCCTCAGTTTGTTTTATGAGATTAGAAGTCTCTTATGGTTTGTCTCCTTCCCCATCCCATCTTGTTTCATTATTTTTCCCTCCCTACCCCCCACAACCCCCCACCCTGCCCCTCAAGTTCCTCATATCAGAGAGATCATATGATAATTGTCTTTCTCTGATTGACTTATTTCGCTCAGCATAATACCCTCCAGTTCCATCCATGTCGTTGCGAATGGCAAGATTTCGTTTCTTTTGATAGCTGCATAATATTCCATTGTATATATATACCACATCTTCTTTATCCATTCATCTGTTGATGGACATCTAGGTTCTTTCCATAGTTTGGCTACAATGCAATACAGTTTTAACAAGTAGCATGCTTTAGGAAGCAAATAAGGAAAACCTAACTCAAATGGTTTGAACAATGAGCAAAATTTTCTGAATCTCATAACTGGAAGAGTGGGGATATATTAGAACATTGTTTTTAGCTCCTTACTTTCTTAGAGGATTTATATTTCTTTCTTCTCTTCACTCTGCTTAATTCAGGAAGTCAGCTTTTAGCTTTCCTCATGGTACTAAGATGGCTGCAACAGTTCCAGGCATCACAGACCAACATAACAACATTTAGCCGCAATAGCATCAGGAGAGAAACGGTTATATTGCCCCTAATCCCTAGTTTCTTGCTATCAGCCAGAAAACTTTTCACAAGAATTCCAAAGTTACCCCCAGTCACCTTTCATTGCCCATAATTGTGCCACATTCTCACGTCTCAACCAATCATTCATGAAAAGAAAATGAGACCACCTACTTACTTTTTCAGCCAATCTTCATTTGCTCTAGGCTGAGATTGTAGCATACCCTTCCTGTCCAAAAACAAACATACACAAAAAACCCCCAGAAGAATGTGAAGCATTAAAAAATAGCAAAGAAGAAAAGAGAGAAAAGGGGATATTTAGGGAGGTCGAGCATGCTAAAAGGGATACTGGCGACCAAAATGTAAATAAAAGCACCTTCATCAATTACTATATTCTCAAAGCCATTATTTAATATAGTCAGATTTACCGCTCAGAGCCACCCTCATAGTAAGGGCAGAAATGTCAACAGAGCCATAAGAAACTCATATACTACTATTGATAGGATAGTGGTAAAATTTTTATTACATAGTGTAAACACTTCTGTAATTAAGGGTACATAACCAAAAGTTTCTGAAATCTGAGTGATTTTTTTTTTCTCACCTAACATGTTATCAAGTTACCACCTAGGATACTAGATGAAGTTTATCTCCATAGTACAGAGGTCCATAAATGCATTGGTATTATCTAAAGATAACAACAAATAAATACTCACTACGTGATTTCAATACTTACTTATTTCACAGTTATAGTAATTAAAACAATAATTTATGAACATAAGAGTAAGGAAAGAGATCAGTGAAACTGAATAAAAAGTCCTTAAATAGACGTTCACTACATGGCTGGTTGATTTTCAACAGATGATGGCAAAGTAATCAAATAGAGAAAGAAAAGTTTTGCTTTGTTTTGTTTTGTTTTTGAACAGATTGAGCTGGAACTGATAAAGCAGGGGGGGAAAGAACCTTGATTCCCAACTCATACTATACATAAAAATTAATTTGATGCAGATCAAACATACAAACATAAAAGAAAAAAAACAAAGCTTTTAAAAGGAAACTATCTTTATGACCTGGGGATAAGCAAACATTTTTTAGATAGTACACATATTTCAAGAAAAATTTGTGCAAAAATGTTGGCTATAATTTTACTCATAAATAACTCCAAACTGGAAAAAAAAACCCAAATACCTAAAAACAGGGGAATGAGAAAAGAAACAGTGGTATATTAATAAAATAAAAATTTAACTACTGGTACATTCAATGATTTGGATGAATATCAAAAGTATAATATTAAATGAAGAAGCAGATACAAGAGTATACATGCTACATTATTCTATTTATAACATGTTCAAAGACAAGCACAACTAACCTAATGGGCTATAATTAAGAATAGTTGGCTTTCTGGTGCAGCCGCTCTGGAAAACAGTATGGAGATTCCTCAAAAAGTTGAAAATAGAGCTACCCTATGACCCAGTAATCGCACTACTGGGTATTTACCCTAAAGATACAAAGGAAGTGATCCTCAGGGGCACATGCACCTGAATGTTTATAGCAGCAGTGTCCACAATAGCCAAACTATGGAAAGAACCTAGATGTCCATCAGAAGGTGAATGGATAAAGAAGATGTGGTATATATATACAATGGAATACTGTGCAGCCATCAAAAAACGAAATCTTGCCATTTGCAACAACATGGATGGAACTAGAGGATGTTAAGCGAAATAAGTCCATCAGAGAAAGACAATTATCATATGATCTCTCTGATATGAGGAATTTGAGGGGCAGGGCAGGGGGTGGGGGGGTAGGGAAGGAAAAAATGAAACAAGGTGGGATCAGGAAGGAGACAAACCATAAGGGACTCTTAATCTCAAGAAATGAACTGAGGGTTACTGGGGGGTGGGAGGGTAGGGATAGTGTGGATGGGTTATGGACATTGGGGAGGGTTTGTGCTTTGGTGAATGTTGTGAAAGGTGTAAGCCTGATAATTCACAGACCTGGACCCCTGGGGCAAATAATAATAATAAATATATATTTAAAAAAAGAATAGTTGGCTTTCTCTGGGAATAAGATATGGGCTATTGACTGGGGAGAAGCACAAGAAACTTGAAGTAACAATGGAAATGTTTATTTATGGAATAAATAATTATGGAAACGGAAATATTTAATGGGATTATAATTATTTTAATGTATACATGTATCAGAATTTATTGAATTGCATGCTTAACATCTATGTATTTTTTGTTTATAAATTTTTTCTCAATAAAAACAATATGTAAATGCTTGAATACATGAGTACTGAATTGATAATTGCATTTTTATTTTTCGTATATTTAGGATTTATGAAGTAGTGATGGGTCTTTTAATTGTGGACTATAAAAATTTTCCAGCCAACTGGCACTAAAGTCTTTAAATTGACTTTGATATTGGGGTGCCTGGGGTAGCTCAGTTGTTTAAGCATCCAACTCTTGATTTCAGCTCAGGTCATGATCACAGGGTCTTAGGTATTTATAAAAGAAATATCCCCACATAACTACTTCTAAAATCAAGATGTAAAACATCATCTGGGTGCCTGGGTGGCTCAGTGGGTTAAAGCCTCTGCCTCCAGCCCAGGTCGTGATCTCAGGGTCCTGGAATCGAGCCCCGAATAGGGCTCTCTCTCTCTCTCTGCCTGCCTCTCTGCCTACTTGTGATCTCTTTCTCTGTCAAATAAATAAAAATAAAATCTTTTTTAAAAAGATGTAAAACATCATCAACACTATCCAAGTTTCCCATTGCCCCCATATTGCTGTATAGTACTCCCCTATATGAATACACCACAGTTGATTCTATTACTAATTTCTGGGTATTATGAATAAAGCTGACAAGAACATCTTTGTACATTTGTGATGCAAATGTGCATCTATTTATAGGCCATAAGGTAGGCATATGGGCAAGTTTCCTAAGTATTGCCAAAATGGTTCTGCAAATTTCCATTCCCACCAGCAGTGTATAAGAATTCCAGTTGTCTTACATACTTATCAGAACTTGGTATTCCCAGATTTGTTTTTGGTTTTTGTTTGTTTAGTTGGTTGGTTGGTTGGTTTTCACTGTGTGTATGTGTGTAGATGGGGGTGTTTCTTGTTTTATTTTTTCTTCTGTTTTTTGTTTGTTGGTTTTACATTTTGTTGGTATCTCATTATGGTTTTAACCTGTAGTAAATTTTAACTTAAACTTGGATTATTAATTATTGCTTAAAATGTCTTCAAAAAGATTATATGATGAAGTAATTATATGTTAGAGAGTGAAGAAACGGATCAGCAGGAAATGTGGAGATATCACAGTTCAACATTTTCTTGTCAAGCAACAACCCAACAACTAAGTGCCATAAATGACCTATGAAGGAGCTGATGAAGCTGCACCAGCCACTGAAACTCACAGGAGAGAAAAGAAATTAGGAAAAGATTGCTTGTCACAATGCCAGATCATATAATTACAAAGAGTAGAATTAGTCAAGTCTTCAAGATAACCCCATAAAAAAGATCACTATCTCTATTTTATAGATGAGGAAGCTGAGTAATTAGCAAAACCAGAATTCAAATTCAGGTGGGTCCAATTCTAATATCTGAGTTCTTCCCATATAAGTCAAGCAGAATATAAAAGAAACAAAGAAAAAATCATGCCCCTCGCTGATATTAATCATCATAATCTGTAATTTTCAAACTCATTATCTCAATAGAATACCCTCCAATATCTGTGTATCCAAGCAAGGCAGAGATAAATCCCCCACTTTGTTGTGAGAAAATTGAAAGGTTGACTGATCCACATGATCACAGAGTTGGTTTGAGAAACAAAGTCTGGGCTGGGATTGGAATCCCCTGCTCCCCATGGATAGGTCATTATGCTTCACTGTCATGGGAGAAATCACCCATCTTTCATCATCTGTGTCTTCCATCAAGCCTGAGCTACAGACAAAGAGGGCGCAGATGGGATGCATGGATGCCTTGGTCTCCTTCCCGCCCCATACTACTAATAGCTAGCATAAGATACTCCGGAAAAGAACATTCACTGTCAGGAGCTTGTGTTTTACTTGACTACTCCTCCCCTGAATTTACAAATTTAGAAAAGGGCATTGTTTACCCATCCACCGTCCAAAAAAGAATCATCAAGTGTATGAAATTCTACTTAATGTGGGGTTGAAGGAATATTTTAAAGTGCCAGTCTTCTAGGGGAACATAAACTAGGCTGTTGGTTATGTCTAGAGATTAAAATGTCCAGCAACCCTGTAGAAACTGCCTTGCAGGGGTGCCTGGGTGGCTTGGTTGGTTAGGTGTCAGACTTGGTTGTGGCTCAGGTCATGATCTCCTGGTCATGGGATCGAGCACCATGCTGGGCTCTAGGCTCAGCATCCTTGCTGAGAGTCTGTTTCAGACTCTCTCTCCCTCTGCCTCCTACTCACTCTCTCTCTCAAATACATAAAATCTGAAAGAAAGAAGGAAAGAAAGAAAGAAGGAAAGAGAAAGAAAGAAAGAAAGAAAGAAAGAAAGAAAGAAAGAAAGAAAGAAAGGAAGGAAGGAAGGAAGGAAGGAAGGAAGGAAGGAAGGAAGGAAGGAAGGAAGGGAAAGGAGGGCGGGCAGGCAGGAGAAAGAAAAGAAAGGAAAAGAAAAGAAAGGGAAAGGAAAGGAAAGGAAGGAAGGAGAAAGAAAAAAGGAAGGAAGGAAGGAAGAGAGAGAGAGAGAGAGAAAAGAAGAGGCAGGGGAGGGAGGGAAGGGAAGGGGAGGAGAGGAAGGGAGGGGAGGGGAGGAAATGGAAGAAAAGAAAAATAAAGAAACTATCTTGCCCTGAAAAGAACATCTCCATTTAGAGCTGAGACTTTCTTTCAACTACATCACTCATGATAAGGATAAAGACTTCCCAGTCCATTGACTAACAAAGATAGGCATTTAAGTGGCCTAATTATGCCTGAACTGGCAAATCACCCTTACAAGAAAGCTAATGCTTTTTGCCAACACAGCAACAATCCAACTGTTCCTTTGTCTTCATAATGATTGGATTAACAAGGCAGAAAACACCTTTAAAATCAAGTCTGTGTACATCTTGATTCATTGTAACTAACTCTCTGAAGTAGAAACCCTTTTCCCAACCCAGGGAGGAAAATTTGAACCGCTGACAGAATAGAATATATGTTTCAGATGCGTGATAAAAAATGATATACAAAGACTTATTTCTGATGAAGATTGATAATCTCCACAAGTAAAGTCTCCAAGCTACAAGCAAGACTAGAAAAAATGAACAATGAGATTCTAACTGGGAACTTGTTTATCATTAACCAGTGGTCCCTTGCTGGTAGATAAATCCTCTCTGACCAGCAGGGCGGCTCAGGAGTGAGCCACTGGCAGAGTGAAAGAGGTGTGCCATTTCTAAGGGTTAGATATGCTAGCTCAGCCCACTGGTGTCCAGTGGGGTTAGGGAAGGGAATCAAGATCTCAATCTTAATGGAAGGGTAAACAGAGGCATCAAAAAAGTACTTTTAAATGTTAAGATTACTAAAAAACTAGTAAATATTATAGAACTTAGAGAAAAGTATGAGATCAGTGAATTTCCTTCAGGGTCTGCAACTTTCTTTTTCTTTAAAATAGACTCTGGGGAGGATCATTTTTTAAAACAAAGAATTCTTCCATTGTATGAATAGCTTTTCTCTCATTTTTAATTTTGTATATGTTCAGATTTTCATGTACTGACTTTAACATTACGTAGCAGTTCAAAAAATGGAGGGAAAAATCATTAAATGGAAGTGAGGGAGCCAAGAAAAGTCAAGGAAACTTGCATCAAATTATTTGGAAGCACTTTGATAATTCTCTTTTCAGTGGGTCATAGACAATATTCTCTTCACTGAAAGGAGTAGAAGTTTCCTGTTGGAAAACAGTGAAGTGAAGAATGGCTTCCCCCCAAAAGGGTAGATCTTCACTGAGGCCTTAAGGGTATTGGGTTTAATGGACATTCCTACCCTTCTTCTAAAATAATTAGCTCACTCTTTCATGATGGCATTCATAAAGCTGAAAGAAGTTTGGTGAACGTTAATGTCATAAGATGCTCCTCAAAAAAAACAAAAAAATTTTTCAAATAAATTTGAGGAAAGCTTCATTTTAATTCCCTTATTAGAGGATCAAAAGCACATCTTCATAGCAGAGAGTAGTAGTAAAAAGGAAAAAACAACAAACAAACAAAAAAAAAAGTTGTTAACATTGTTTCATGCACCATTTCCCACTTAGCCATGGAAGTCTTTTTTCTTGTAATACCTTACAACTCTTCAAGTGTAACACTCTTTGGAAAATTCTAGCTAGGAAAATGTTGAAATTCTCTTAACTTCCTCATTTACTTGATGGGGAAACAAACATACCACCTTGGGCTCATGCATGAGAAGGGAGTTTTTCAAGTTGATCCATCAATTAGGACAAGGGATCTGATCTAACTTCCAGCCAAAGTCTCTCTCCTCTAATGGATCCTGAGGACCCCACTTGTTCACAAAGCTTGCCTGGCTTTTTGTCATTGGTAAATGGTATCATGGAAGAAAACAGGATAATGTTTTCTCCTCTGGGAGGGGTACATGTCACAAAGCTAATATGCTGATTTATCTTCCAATACGGTACATGTCCTCTGGAAGGATATGCCCTGGTCCCATCCTGGTGTCATCACAGGTAAAGTCGGTAAATGGGAAAGAATGACAGATGTCTTGTTGTCCTTGCCTTCAGTGGGACAGGAGGAGAACTCTGGAAGCTGATACCTAACACCAGAGCCAATCCAGGTATATAAAGGTTTGGATGAGAGAACAGACTGGACTATCTGGCTTGTTTGAAGGGAACCCTAAGTGCCTAATGACTGCAACAGGTCCACCCCAATTCACATGGTGAAGTATCAAGTCAGATACTATCCAAGTCAAGGGTTATGTGAAACCATAAGGACATACCCTAGCTAAGAAGTTTTGTTCAACTGAAATTAAATTGATGGACTAAATACAACTAAGAATTTTTCTTAAGGTTAAACCAAATTAAACATAATACCTTTTCAAAATTTATGTTGTTATTTTAAAATCCAAAGTAAAACGGATTGTCTGGATCTTTAGTATGTGAGAAAAGAAGGGGGTTCCTGTGACCCTACAGTCCAGTTCCATCTTTTACAAATAAAGAAGTTAAGACTCAGATAAGATGATCACACAGCTAGTTAGGAAGGCATGACACAGCCAATGGACTTAGAGCCCAGAATTATTTTTCCCTATAAATACCACCTCCTTAGAGTCACTGAGAGTAAAAATACACCCTTACGACAGGACCCATGTTAGTGATCTTGCATTTAATATGTTACTGTCCTTTTAAAAAAATTTTAAACTTTATTTTTAATTATAGCTGACATACAATATTATATGAGTTTCAGATGCACAACATAGTGACTCAAAAATTATATACATTACAAAATGCTCACCAGACATATAGTTTCCATCTGCCACCTTATAAAGTTATCACAATATTATTGACTATATCCCCTGTGCTGTAATTTTCATCCCCAGGACTTATTTATAACTGGAAGTTTGTACCTCCTAATTCCCTTCACCTAATTTTTGTCCCTCTTTGTTCCTTTTCTTCCCCCTTCATCCTTATTATGTTCACTTTTTTCTTGGAACTAAACTTTCAGAAGTTCAAAATTAGTGAATGTTTTTGAGAAAATCCCTAAGTTTGAAAACAAAAATTCCTGGAGACTCACATAATTTTTTTTAATTTTATTTTTATTCTTTGCCCAAGGGGTACAGGTCTGTGAATCATCAGGCTTACATCTTTCACAGCATTCACCATAGCACAAACCCTCCCCAATGTCCATAACCCATCCACCCTATCCCTACCCTCCCACCCCCCAGTAACCCTCAGTTTGTTTTGTGAAATTAGGAGTCTCTTATGGTTTGTCTCCATATGGGGAAGGAGACAAACCATAAGAGACTCACATAATTGTTAAAAATGATGTTTAAAAGTAGAATGTTGTGTTTGCCAAGAGGTTAAACAAAAAATGGCATACAAGTAATCTTTCTGTTTATATTCAAGTTATTATAGAATTCAAGTATTAACTGAGGCTCTGGTGGTTTCTCTTCAGGCGCCAGAAGCTTCCTGGTGCAGGTCCAGAAAAGTAAATATCCCTCCCATTATCACCTTCTTTTCTCTAGTCTGCCTTTAGACCCCATGCCTTCATCATAGTCGTCAGCCAACAGCAAGCTTAGCTCTGTTCCTTGCTCATGCACCGTCCCACCCACCCAGTCTGTAATCTATGAAATCTCTGACTTCCCTAATGGATCGAGTCCTGGTTGTGGTAGACCATGAAATGAATAGGACTGGATCATGACTGCAATTCAGAACAATTTATCATCTGGGGTCTCTGCAGAAATATCTTACCCCATCAGTGTTTTTCAAGACAGAATTCTCATCCTATTTCCAGATGACTGAGATCCTCCCTTCTTTCCCACCGGCAATTGAACAGACAATGGTGAGATTTTGCCAATAGGATTTAGGGCTCCTGATACTTTTCTGGGCTGGGCATCTTGGGGCCTGTGCTCTGGAGTGTCTGGGACTCTCATGACTGGTGTTTTCCCCTGCATATCCCCCTGGGAGGCCAAGCTGTGGGTCTCCCAGAGCAGACCTAGCCTCAAGTAGTTACAGGAAATTCTCAACATAAAAATCATGATCTATTGAAATCTATGAGACCTGAAAAATATTTTGATCTCCTGGGATCTAAATAAAAGCAACACATTGCTAGAAATCCTATTCCCAGGTTGAGATGCTGGAAAGAAATCAGAATTCACGTCTTCGTCACCCTCTGTCATGAATTCAAAAGGGAAAAAGCTGCTTTCTGGACCTACTAAGAGAAAGAGAGAAGTCTTAAAGCTACATTAATACTATTTTGAGGGGCTCATGCAATTTTGTTTTTGGAATGTGATTGTAGATGAAAGGCATCCTGATAACTAGTGATGACAGCATCAAGAAGGCAGTAGTCAGGTTAATGGACTTCAGTCACTGTCCTTTCTTCCTTCAAACCCACCATAAGGAAAGGATAAAATACATTAATTTACACTGGGGAGTACGTGATTATTAAGACTTACTAACCCTCTCCAAAGTATCTGGGGTAGTTGTTAATTATTACTGCTAGCACTGGTCTCTGTGGGTAACACTTTGATTTAACTAAACTTTAAGCCAAACTTGGAACCAGAGCTGAGATCCAGTCCAGTTTTGTAATTTACTTTTTGTAGAGAACTAAGGAATGAGAAGGATAAATTTTATTTTCACGATTATATTCAAAAAGAGCATTTGCCGGGCGCCTGGATGGCTCAGTGGGTTAAAGCCGCTGCCTTTGGCTCAGATCATGATCCCAGGGTCCTGGGATTGAGGCCCACATCGGGCTCTCTGCTCAGCAGGGAGCCTGCTTCCTCCTCTCTCCTCTTTCTCTGCCTGCCTCTCTGCCTACTTGTAATCTCTCTCTCTCTGTCAAATAAATAAAAATAAAATCTTAAAAAAAAAAAGAAATACAATTTCCTAGTAGCCACATAGCTCTAGACAAATGACAGCAGGCTAGGAGACTCTGCTCCCTTGAATCTAAGGTATCAGGTGGCCCAGGGAGCAGAACCCACACTGTTAGACCTGTGGGCCATTTGATGGATACACGAATATGGAGGCAAGACGGCGCTGTGGAGGAAGGCAGTCTTGGAGTGTAGATGGTGGTGAACTCTGTTTCTTAGGTGAGGATTGGAGAAGTAAAAGAGCCTGGGAGCCTGAAAGTGAGCAGCAAGAGGCAATTGCAGAAATCTGCATTTTGCAAACCTGTCTTCTTGTTTTNCCCCCCCCCCCCCGTATGCCCCTGTTTGTTTCATTTGTGAATGAATGGTCCATTTGAAAACTGACTTGTCCCCGTTGTGAAAAAAGGAACAAAAAGGATGACACTCATCTCTGACTACAATTCTAAGTAATGTTGCGCACTTTGAGGAGGCCAGTCAGGGAAGGGAAACAGTAGCAGGTCCAAGAGCCTCCCAAAGAGAAGTTTAAAACTCAGGACAAACAGAGCTGGGAAAGAGATTTCATCTCTGAAATGTCCTTAGCAGGATGCCTTGGCTAAGGACCACCAATACTAGGTAGAACCTGGGTGTATGGCCCGGCCCCTAGAGATTGGCCCTTGATCTGTACCATCCTCTGCAGGTAAGAATGGAGATATTTCTGTGGGAGGATCCCTGGCAATCATGCTTGGAGACCTTATCTATTCTGGGCCAGAGAGACTTCCCCAGCCAGGAAAGGAAGGACCTGGGGAGCCACTCTTGATGCCCCATTGCTCTCTTACCTAGTGATTGCCTGTATTCTGGAAACAAATCAGTACAACCGAATACTGGGTGAGCCTCTGCTTGGCGTGAATCTGATTTGACAGTCCTATCCTCTGTGTCAGCTCAAAGACCATGGGTACTATTGGGACCCTATAATGTGCAAAGTTTGGGATTCCTTTTGGCTAGGTCCTGAGGACAGAGGCCTAGGCTGACATCTGGGCCATTCTATGAGAGATGTAGATTCTAGAACTGAGTGGGAACATGAGAAAAGTTACACTTTAGAATGATGAATCTAAGAGCTTTCCTCCAATTGAGAATTATTTCTTCGATCTGTTCTTTCAAAGGAAGCTGGAAAATCACTATCACTCTTAGACCCTAAGTCAGTTCCTGCCGTGACCTGTGCAGGGGACTTGTTCAGTCGCCACCAATAGGAATGCACTCAGTGTCATCTCCAGAGACAGCTGGTGTTTAGGAGAGGCACACTGGAATGGAAGCCCTAAAGGAGAGAAAGTCAGGGAAATGGTGACCATTTCCTCCCAGGGAAATCTCTACACACATGAACTCTGAAATTCCAAATTGCAATGGCCATCACTTTATAAATGGAGTTTTAAGTACGTCCCACCCGCAGCAGGAAAAGCCCACAAATATGTTCTCTCAATCTTTCCAGCTCACTTTATGGCCTCTCCAGCTTCATGATATTTCTGAATCAAAATCTGAGGTTTTTTTGTGTTGAATCAAACATCACTTACAAAGGACTAAACACCATGCTCCAATTAATCATCCCTGCTCCACCAGCCCACATTAATTCTAGTCCCGACAAGCTATTTCTCTCCTCTCTTCCAACAATCTAAATCAGATCATGACCACCAGGGGCATTTTTAGGGCCCAGGGAGAAAGAAGAAAACTGGAAGTGAACCAGTGGCTGATACAGAAGTAGAAGTTCTCCTCAGGTGAGATCAAAGGAAATAGAAATCTACAGAGATTTAAATTCCCAACGAAATCAAGGGAAGGCTGATGAATACCTTCTGTTTAGATGAATCTCTCCCCCAATAAATTGAAAAATCCATTTTCTTTAACTCGATCCCAATAGGGAGACACCCCTGAGGCCACTTTCAACAGATAGAAATCCTCCACCTGCCTTGAGGATATACGACATAAATAGCTACTGTTCCTCGTGTGTCTTGTTAATGTTTTCCGTACACTAAAGTCTATGCAATCACGCGGTGTATTTCCTTCTAGGAGCTTCAGGCCCTTTATAAAGAGCTCAGTGCTTTAGAAAGTGATTTCCTGGCCGCCTCCATGAAGTTCAGGTATTAAAAGAGCCGTCGTAATCTAAACTGGCCTGTTGGCTCTCTCTCTTGGATCGGACATCTCTTGGGCCACAACTTTCTGGCCGCCTTCTGCTCCAGCTGTTGCTAGAAACCAGCGCCCTGCCAATGTTCCTGGGCAAGACTCGCCTCCGCCGCCCTGAAAACCTTTTGCTTTCTACCACGGGCTTCTCTGAGTGCAGAAGCAACCTTAACGTAGAAGGAGTTCACTCCCCAGGGTTTGACCACTAGGGGATGTGAGCCGATGGCTAAATGTGCTCTCTGGAGAAGAGACCTCTGGTTCTCAAATGCGAACGTGCAGAGTGACCTGAAGAGCTCCTTAATGTGATATCCTGGGCCCCTCCCCTGCAGACATTCTGATTCAGAAGCTGGCGGGGAGGGGCATGAATTTGCATGACTAACACAGTCAAGGGGACACCAAAGCCATTGGCTCAAGAGCCGCGTACAGAACAATCCTGAATGTACTCTCTGCAGCTTCTCAGAGGCTCCCAGCAAATCAAGGGCCAGCTGCCCACAGAAATGGCCGATGTTTATTTACCGTGCTTTTGCATTGCCTTCCCCCCTTCAGTTCGCTCTCCCTAGTACCTCACTCCTTCCTGGGATCACTTCCCAAACACCCTTCCTAAAATGTGCTTGCCTCAGGCTCCACTTTCAGAGGAGACCGGTCAGTCAGAGGCAGGGACCCTTAACTTCCACTTACCCTCAGCTCTCCTAGTAGACTCGGGCCTTGTTGCCCGGGACGACGTAGTGATGAATCTGGTCTTCCTGTTGCAGCAATAAAATGTGATCACAACTAACAACTTGATTCAGCTCTTCAAGCCTGTAGGGCTTCTCTAAGGTCAGATATTTAATGAGAGTTTGTGTTGTTGTTGTTGTTGTTTTATGCATTTAAATAAAAAAAAGGTTGGCTTTCTATTTTTTTCCCCTGATACTTCTGTGTTGTCCATAAGTTTACCAAGGTCTCTCAGAATTTTCCAAAGACCACTCCCCGCCCCCGACAGCAGAGAGGAACATAGAGCTTTGGGAGTTTTAATATGGACACATCAGGTGCCTACTCAGCAGCTATCCCCTCTCTTCTGGCTCATAGCGCCTGTGTTCCTGCAGTGTGCCCAGCCCCGGGGCACAGATCATGACTGACTAATCCAGCCATGGCTCCAAGGTAGAGTACCATTGCCTAACGCTCATTTTCCCAGCCTTCCTGTTGTATGTACGTAGGATACCTAATTCTGGCCAATAAGAAACAAAAAGAATAAAAGCACGAAGAAATAAAAGAAAGTTTGAGAGCACTTCTGAGAAGTAACTTTTATCTCCATTGAAAGAAGGAGCATCATACAAGGACCACTTCGTATTGCCTTCTTGGATGCGTTACCTTTCCGGGCAGACACCGTGCTTGCAGCAATGATGGCCGTCTTGCAACCATGATATTGCAAGCACTGGTATGAGAGCCAGCCTGCTAAGGACGGCAGATCTGCTTAGTAAGCCATAGATTGCCTGACTCTAGACCTTTTGTTTTACCAGATAATCGATGTTGCTGTTGCTGGAATCACCACTGGTCACATTCTGTATTTTATTTTATTTTATTTATTTTAATTTTTAAAGTAGGCTTTCCATCCAGCATGGACCCCAGTGCAGGGCTTGAACTCACGACTCTGAGCTGAGATCAAGACCTGAGCTGAGATCAAGAGTCGGACACTTCACTGACTGAGCCGCCCAGGAACCCCCAAGATCTGTTATTTGCATTCAGAAGTATTCCTGGCTTACACATGATGAAGGATTTGTATCCGGAATATATAAGAACCCCTCCAAATCAATAATAGTAAGACAAACAACTCAATACAAAGTAGGCAAAAGATTTTAACAGGCACTTCACAAAAGAAGCTATACAAATGACCAATAAACCTATGAAAAGGTGCTCAGTATAACTGCTCACCAGGGAATTGCAAATTAAAACCACAGTAAAATACTGCTCCATATCCATCAGAATGGCTAAAATCCTAGACTGACAATACAAGTGATGACAAGGAGGGGGAATAAGTGGAACTCTCTTACTTTGCTTGTGGGAGTATGAAGTGGTGCAGCCACTTTGGAGGACCAATGGCCGCTTCTAACAAAGCTGATGCCTGCCTACTGTGCAGAACAATTTTCACCAGACCACAGCACTTCAATCAAAACCACCCACTGCTTAGCACTGGTCCCACTCAGGACTGGTCAGGAGAAGCTCTACCTTTCCAGGGGAACCAGATTTTTCTAACCCCAAGTTCTAGCCATTCAGGTGGGGCTATTTCCCCTGGTCGTGTCCTTTATTCTTAGCATTTCATGCATGATACCCCCAAACGAATTCAAAGACAGAGATAGTTCTTATGGGACTTAACTATTTTTGAACCCAAAATTGGTTACTTAGCCTGGCAGGGACAGATGTGGTTATGCAGATAGCAAATAAAAATCTTTTATATCACAACTTTTTTTATCCTAGGATTTAGGATAAGCACCTACATGGTTTTAAAGCCTCATTACTCCTTACGAAATGTACATGCATTTGATAGATTATAAGTATCTGTTGATTTCAATTGATTTTACAGTTAAGGATTTGGAGAACAAATACTAAGATTCATGGATAGCTCTCACCTACACACATGCGCATGTGCGCACACACCATCATTTTGGCCCTCCTGTGTCAAAGCAGAAAGCATAAGCTAAAAAGGGCAGGAGTGATCCACCAGAGGGAAAATGTTGATGATGCTGGAGCAAGTGGGTGTGATCAAAGGAGCAATAGCTCTGAGTGGGGGTGAGGGGGTGGGATCCAGTGCACAGGTGAAGGGTCTGACAAAGAGAGCGTATAGACAGTCCATTATGAAGGGGAAGAGGGCTAAGTAAGTGGGTAAACTGTGAACAGGCCAGTGTATTTGGTGGTGGGAGCATGAAGAGGTTCCCAGGCATAAACTGGGACCGTCCCAGGCAAACTGGGGTGTAGAGCTATGGCCACCCTATGCAGAGCTGACTGACTCTGCTAGAGCTGAAGAACACCGATGCTGCCTTGCCCCGGCCCTCTACCAGTCCTAGACCTGGGGTTGCTCCCACCATTATGGGCTCTGCTGCCAGAATTGACTCTCCACTGCCTCAGTCTGTGCTTCATTAGCAAGCATTCAAAGTCTGGGGCGGGGGCATCTGACTGATTAAATCTCAGTCACACACCCACTCCAGCTCCAGACTAGGGACGTACCGCGCCTTTCGGCTTGCTTGCCCTGCCCCTTCTCTAGTGAAAGGGTTCTCCCACCTACCCCACTCATCGGGTGGGAGATTCCTCCAACATAAATGGGGTTTCAGACTCTAGGCAGCCAAGAAAAAAAAAAAAAAGCAATGTCCTCTAGAATCACCATTTCCTCATCCTTAGTTGAGGCCTTGAAAAACAGCCAGCATCCTCTGGGTCTTTTTATTTAATCTTATAAGACATTATGAGGAGTTCAATTTGGGAATATTTGATTAATGGTAGAGATTCAATCAGACTGCATTTACTACTAATATTATAATAGTTCCACATTGGAAGAGGTAACTGTTTGCAATAAATTCACCTTCTAAAATGCCAATTTTACACAAATAAAATCCATTTGAAATTGATTAACTCGTAGCCACTGATGTTTCCCACTAAAATATGAATGATTTAAATTATTCTTAATCAGTATTATAGAAGACTTGAAGTTTTCATGCATTTTCCCATAAAACATTTTACAACTCTGTGCCTCACTGTCCATTTATAAATAGGGTTGCTGAGGCTTCTCAGAGCTCTGGGCCTACCCTCTCATCAATGCCCCATTAGGTGCACCAGTCCCTTGACTACAAAGACACTGCTGGTCTGTTTTTCTTAAATACAAACATACTTGTTAACGCAAAAGCTACAGCCCAAGGTCTATTTGGCATAATGTTTGCAATGCAGAATTCCTCTCAAAGTATAGCAAAATAACAAAAATAATATGTTCACTATCTGCCAGACACCATATCATGTGCTGTGAATGGATTATTTCACTGAACTGTCACAACAACCTTATAAAATACATAGGATTGGGCGCCTGGGTGGTTCAGTGGGTTAAAGCCTCTGCTTTCGGCTCAGGTCATGATCTCAGCGTCCTGGGATCGAGGCCCACATCAGGCTCTCTGCTCAGCAGGGAGCCTGCTTCCTCCTCTCTCTCTGCCTGCCTCTCTGCCTACTTGTAATCTCTCTCTCTGTGTCAAATAAATAAATAAAATCTTTAAAAAAAAATAAAAAAAATAAAATACATAGGATTATCAACATTATTTTATAATAAGAACAACAAAGCTCACAGAGATTAGGTTTTTTGTACAAAGTTATACTGCCACTGAATCCTGGAGCCAAGAAGCAAATTCAAGCCTCCTTTAAGAGCAAGTCCAACCCCCTGGCTACCCACCATGTACTAAACTCACGTACACACACACACACACACACACACACACACACACACACACACCCCTTGTTTTCACTGTATAGCTGGATTCCCAAACCAGCCTACAGAAGTAGATGAAATCTACATTTTTTGTTTTTAATATAGAAAATTATTGTGTACACTCCAATTTTCTTTTCAAATATCAAAGCTCTTCAACAGAAACCTAACCAGAGGACCATAAATTACACAGAGTAGGTCTGTGCTCCTTAGGGCCCTACCACCTGCCCCAAACTCCAAATGTCATCCGTATTTTGTTGGGGGAGGGAGGATGTACCTCCTAATATGGAAGTCACTCAGGATGGAACTGCCCGAATTCAAATTACTCTCTTGACAAAAATGTAGGAAACCAGATGGACCCTCCATGGACAACTCTTCTCAGATCCTAACTTCCTTTTCATTATTGCCCTGATATAAATCTTCCTTCTCTGCCACCCCTTCAGATTGTGGCTATTTTTCCTCCTCTATCTGTGTCCCACTGGCTTGAGCAACAGGGAAACATCCCCTTTGCTTGACATTGCTGCTTTCAGATTATTTGCCTCCTTCTTCTTTCAAAAGCTTCAATTCCTTTGATGCATATGCCACCAGCTACAGAACCGGCTTCCGTTTTTCCTTCCATCCACTTACCTCCAGGCAAGCACTGGATGGAGCGCTTTAGTCACCCAGAAAAGAGACAGGGCAAGATCAGCTTCAGTAGTGGGCATCAGTCCCCATGGCCAGTGAGTCTTTCCCAGCAGCCAATGCACCATGTACTCCTTGGCGAATCTGACCCCAAGATGCAATGGTCAGAAGTGTTGAGGCTTCTTTTCCTCGTGACTGGTTTTGTGATCTTTGCTAGCCTCCGTGTAGCTGGAGTCCTCCCCTGGCAAGGGGACCCAGTGCAATTTCCAATTATATTTTAATGGCCAGGATTCTTTCACATGACCACACTTAGATACAAGAGAGTATGTTAGAGGGTAGGCCTTGAGCAGCTACTTCCTAGTGATGAATCTATATTATAGCAGAGGATCTGGCCACTTAGGTCACACTCCCAGGTGAAAAATTACCAGACATTTGTAGATCATTACTACAACTTGCACAGCGCTACATTCTATTTTCACATAAAGCACACACACCACATAAAATGAGATTTGACTCCTAGAGGCACTTCAACAAAAACTGAACCCTTAGGCCAAAGTATATTTCAGCCAGTAGAATTCCAGCTGTGGGCCATTCACCTGGTGGCAGGCATGGGGAGTCGAGGGACTTCCTTGCTACTCTGACACCTCAGTTCAGAGAGCTTCTGCCAAGACACAGGTCAGCCCTATCAGGCACTCCCTAGGCATTTGAACACACAAAGAGGGACCATTGTGAAGAACAAGAACAAAGAACAATATAATGCTAGCTCACGTCCTGCAATGGATGTGCCCTGACTTCTAAAGGTATTTGAACACTTGCATGAACTTTGTGCAATTCAGCTTCTCTTTTTCTGAAGTGGGAAGAACAACCCAAACCCCAGAGTAAGCATCAGATTGAGAGGAAGCCACACTGACTCCAATCCCACTGAGAGTTTGTGGTCTTGTGCTCCAGTGTGTTTTCACTTTGGTGTGTTTTCACCAAGAGCGCAGTGGTTGCCAACTCCTCCCCCTTAGTAAGACACCCTCACTAAACACCTGCAAGGGCTGCCATATGGGTTGGGTCTCTTTCCCAGGGGTATGTGGGGAGGTGCTGGCTCAGGCCCCTCTTTCTGGTTCAAGGAACATCTGGAACTAGAGGATATCATTAATAAAGCCTGAAGACACATCACCATCCGAAAGGCGATCTGGAGTGAGAGTGCTCAATCTAGACATGCCCCCTTGCCCTTTGGCTTTCCTGTGCCTTCCTCCCTCACACACCCGCCCCCAGTGGTTTTCTTTCATTGCCCTATTTTGCACCAAAGAAAAAACGAGTATGCTGGGAAGGTAAACCCAATATTCTTGATTGACTGACAGAAACAATAAAAAGTTAACTGAAGGCTATCTGTACAGCAGATGGTAGATAGAACCCAAAAGCAAATGGCTAATCAAGGACTGACTCTTCCTCAATATCCATCTTCATGCATCCCTGAAAGATTTAAGTCAAAGGTGGGGATGCTGTTTTCCATTGTGAACCATTGACCCATTGAAAAATCAATGGAGGGCCATAAACAAATAAAAAGCAACCTAGTTCTTTATTTCCCTGGGAGAAATATAAAGTATTGAATTCACCTGCTTCCTAAATTATAAATGAGGAGGGCATGGAACAATTCAATAAAAGAATAACAGGAAAAAGAATGAAGAGAAACTTATAAGACTTAGCAAAAAAAGGGCAAAGTTATCTCTTTTTAACCCTTTCCTCCAAAGCTAATTATCTTACAAATTTCCCTGATTTTTAGGTCAAACTTAAGCTTTTAGCACAACGGCTATTAACCAGACAGTGCATAGCAGCACTACCTATGGAAAATAGCAAAAATGTGTGTTCGGGGGCTTACCACAAGGTTTCGATTCACCAGGGCTCTGTTGCATGTATGGGTGAATCTCATACAACATCCTGGCTCAGACCTTGGTTTTAGCTTATGTTTTCAACAAGTCAGCTCCACCAACCACATAGGGATAAAGAATTCTACTTCTTACACCAGCATCAACATCATGCTTAGCCATTTGACTTGATTTGGCCAATAAAATGTGGGCAAAATGATATGTGTCACTCTGAGTTAAAGAGGTAGCCCATAGCTCATTAGCTTTTCCCCTCTGCTGCCATGATTAGCATGTCCCAGAGAGAGGCTGCTCCATCCTCCTGGATCCCACAGCAAGGAAGAACAAAGAAACAAAGATCCAACTCTCCTTCAATGAACCTGCACATAAACAAAAAGTAAGATTTTGTTTTTGTAAGGCACGGAGATTTTGAGGTTGTTTGTTACTGAAGCAGAATCTAGCCTATCCTGACTGATAAGCTACTCCCCAAAATAAATGTTTTATCTCTTTCATAAGCTGGAAGATTTCTGCCTCTGCTTTAAGTAAAGAAGGGAACTGACAATTATTAAATGACTACTATCTGCCTGGTGCTTAACATAGTGTCTTTTCAGTTTTTTAACAGCCCCATAAGGAAGAAAGTATTATCTTCATTTTACAAATAAGGAGACTCTGACTCAGGAAACTTCAGTGATATGCCTAATTTCAGCAGGAAGTGATTGCCCTTGGAATTGAACCCACCACCCATATCTGTTTCTCAAATTCATAGAAAATTGTTAAAAATATACCTACTTCCATCCTTCTGCCTTTCCCCCCTTCTGCTCTGCCAGGGTTTCTGTTTATGATATTAGAAAGGAAGACTAGTAACAAGGAGAACTGGAAGTGAATGTCTGAGGAAGTGAGAATGGGGATATGAACTCTGAGTCAGCTTCCATGGAAAGCACACACTCTTGAGTACCAGTTACAGACCCCACAGCACAGCTTTCAAACAGACAACTGTTGGGAGCATGTCTTACATGCCAGCAAAGAAAATGCTGATAATTAAATGAAAATGAAATCATCAATGCAAATTGCATTAAAATGTAATCCAGCTTATTCCAGAAAGGAGGAGAATGCTAGTAACTGATTATAAAATATACCCAAAGAGCTTTGATTTCTTGCTGAAGGAATTACATATTTATAACTCCTTTAAAAATAAATTGTCATGCAAGTGTCATGCTGGGTTCTGAGTCTCCATGGCTCCCAAAATAAACATGGGAGTGCAGCCCAGAGTAAGCTGCAACCCCCCAAGAGCAAAGCCTTTCTCATGACTACCCAAAGCAAGCCAGAGGTTCATGGCTGCCCTTCCACACAGCGTGGTCTGCTTATTCCATTCACTTGCTGAGCCACATGCTGAAGACAAGAGTGAGAGGACACCCGGAGGCTGTGACACTCCTCCCCGAGCATGACAAGACTGAGAGCAAAAGGTCACACGGTTGTTGAGATAACACACAACAAACACCCACCCCCACACTTGCTCACTCATTCACTCCATGGAAGATGTAATGTGTCTCCAAATAAATATTTACATTGCTTTCCAGAGTAAGAGTTCCTAGAAGAGTAGTTTCTACCATATTACAAAGCCGAAGGGTATGGTTTTACCAGGTGCCCAACACTCCTCCCCACACTACCAGCACCAGCTCACTGGTCTGTGAGTGGGTAGTTTGTCCCTGACTAAGCTTTCCTCCTTTTTCTGAACTCCCTCTCCCACTTCCTAAGATGCCCCACCTTTTGTTTCTAGCATTAATTTAATTCTAGTCCTTTACTCACCTTATCAATCTGACCTCCCAAGGTTCTGATCTCATTCAAAGCATCATCGTAGAAAGAATTTGTCACAAGCCTCGCTCTCCAGGAATGGTCACCCGAGCCATTTCATGATCTCCTTGCTGCAATTTCAGGCATCCAGCCTCAGGTAGAGAAGAGGTCTGGAGAGAAAGGGGCCTTCATTCCTCCCAGGCAGTCCCCTGCTTTGCTGATAGAGAGGGCTAGCCCTGATCTCTGCCTTCATCTCTGGGCACCAAAACCTCCACTGTTGGATGGTTCTCAGATTGCCTAGATGCAAACAGTGCTTTATTTCAGTCCTGGGGGAAAGCCAACATTCAAAGGAACACTAAGAAGTAAAGCATCATGGATAAATTTGCTGAAAAGTAAACTCTGAAGGTAAGGAGTTGCCGGTTTTATACCATCCTTTGTTTTAGATGAGCTGTGCTGTTGCCTTGTTGTGAATTCTTGCTGTCTCAGACTTCCCCATTCTGTTTTCCTGCCTGTGTCTCTATTTCCTTTATTAACCACTATCTGTCTGAAGGTTTTCATTGAAATCCAGGTCAAAGAACCCCTTTGTGTGAAATACTCTCTGATTTCCCTCTTTTTAAGAGGCCCCTTCCCCTGCCCTTATGGATTTGGCATTTGATATTTAATTACTCACTGTTTGGGATTGCTTAGTTATTTCCCATTAGAATGCCATACATCCTAGAGGGGAAGTATGAGATTTGTTATCTGCAAAGCATTCCTCCTTCCTCTGAGAAACATCCTCTCCTCCCTTCTAAGGTGATTCTGCTCCATTCCTACGGTTGAGGTAGGTCTAAACCCATACTCACCACCACCCAAGCATGGACATCGGACCCAGGTTTGGCTAATCAGTGAAATTGTCCCCCTTCTCAGTGAGTAGTTCTGGAATTAAAGGTACTCTAAGATGAGATCATTTCTGGAGCCACGGTCCCAGAGAGTTTAGAAGCTTTAACAACAGGGGAGCCCTGGGACCGCCAGCATCCATGACGGTAACACGTGAAGAACACCAAAGTGAGGTGAAAAGAGCTGAACTCCAGGAAGAGCGAGAGATTATTTGTTGATACCTCTGGATCCAGCCATACCTGGAGCTAAACATATTCCCCTTGAACTTAATATTTACATGAATTAATCCTTTGTTTCTTCTAAGATAGTCTCAGTTGACTTTCTGTCACTTGCAACAGTAAGACTCATAATAGCACCTCTTCCCAATCTAATGATAAAATTATGTTATTAATCTTATACTTCTTTTTAGTCTTTTGCAGGAGAATGAGGTGGGACCAGCCCGGAGACCGGGCCCTATGTTTGAGGACGTAAGTGTATTTGAGTAGAAGAGAAGAGTTAGAAATAGCGCCTTGCTTCCTGGAGAGCAACAAGATCACACCGACATGTGTAGAGTGTCATGGGGGGAGGCCCTCGGAGGCAGACACAGTCTCCATAATACAATAACACAAGGGTTTAATATTTTAAAACATGTGAGTTTGACTCCAGGTTTGCTCTAGGACTCTTCTTTCCTCGTGTGATATTAAACTGTGTTGTCTTTCAGAACACCTTGATCCAATGTGCTTCCAATGTGCTTGCTTTGTAGGTGAACAATAAGGAAATGAGAGGTAGTTACTGGGACCAGAACTCACTCTTCCCAAACTATTAGAGCTAAGCTAAGGAGACACTACTGATATCTGGCCAGAGAATAAAGCATTTTAATTTACAAGAAATAGAGCAAACAAGGATCCCACCTTTGCTTCTGGGGGTAAAATGGGAAGAAAAGGCCTTTCATGAAGCTGAGGGTGCAGAGATCCAGATTAATGAATTCAAAAGGAGACAATGCACGAAAACAGAGAAGAGACAAAGATAGGAGAGGGAATATTCATGGAGCATCCTCCACTCAAAGGCCTAAGCCTGAACTAGCCTTTGGAAGTGTGATATAGCAGCAACCCTGCTGGATACAGGTTCAGTCTCATTCCAGCCCTCTAGACCTCTACTGCTAAGAGTCCTTTGTGTCCTTCCACAGCCTAGAGATTTTGATCTGGTGAAGTCTGGTGAGGTGGCAGAGGACCCTCACCTAGTCGTCTTGCGTTGTAGAGGCATGGCAGAAGACCTTCTCAGAACATGCAAGGCAGTAAGTTCACATTTCTGATTAGTAAGTCCTTCCTACTGGGGCTGGCAAAGACTACCCCTTAGAGAAAAAAGAAAGAACGGTGCTGGATTGGGGTCATATGTTACAATGCCCAGCAATGACTATTCGTTCTCCCTATTAATATTTAACCCATAACCATACAGTCAGAGCTGGAAGTCTATATCTTTATTTATTATGTTCATCAGAAATTCAGTTCTCTGAAAACTGTGTTGCTGAATCCGTTGGTATTTTCACTGTAGAACATTATAACGTATTTACTGAAGGAGAAACACTCCCCTATCCCAAAAATCTACAGGGATGGTATGTTCTTAATCACCAGAAAGCCACTGAAAGAAAGGTGACCCTATGGTTTGGGAAGGGAGGAGTAAGAAGAAAATACAGGTTTAAAATGTGGCATTTTAGAATCTATTTTTTTATGTCCTTTTTTTCAGGAGAAAACGAACTGGAAGTCGCAATTTAAAGACTAGATAGAGGTAACCTCTCTGGAAACAACAAAATTCGTTATTTGAAGACAGTTCTTGCATGATAGTACTAAAAATGACAGGGAATTCAGGAAAATGACAGTTATCCCAGACTCATACTCAACCAAATCAGACAAATGGGTCATTCAAAAGCTCCCACTTGGAAACTACAGTTCTGGAATGCTCAATTTTCAGTGAATTTAATAGGATGTCTTGGAGAGCACACTGAACTACAAGTGAAAGGAATTAAGGTTTCATCTTATCTCTGCCACTAATTACCACTGTAGCCTTGAATAAGCCATTCAAAGTCCCCAGAAATCAAATATGATGATCTCGCAGGGCCTTTGAACTCTAACCTTCTATGACTAAGTGGAAACTAATTTAGGTTACAGGAAAAGAAGTCTCAAACTTAGAAAAACTGTGAGTTTCACAGTTACCCATTGACTGATAAAAATCCATTGACAATGATTTTATTAAAATTAAAATAAAAGCCACCATTTAATAAGTATTTCCTATATACCAGCTCCTTTACATATGCCATCTCCAATTGTTAAACTTATAAACATACATTATTATCCCTATTTTATAAGTCTAGAAATTAAGGCTTAGAGAATTTAGGTAAATTGTCCAAGATTTACACAATTGTTAAAAGCTGGAATCAGGATTCACAGATCTTATTCAAAAACTTGTGCCTCTTTCTTACTGTGGCTAACTGCCAATTTTATAATTTAATAAAAAGTCAAGCAAAAGGTAGAAAGGAATTTCTGAGATCTATGATGTGAAATTTCTGAGAACGATGTAAGGGACCATAACAGAGAAGGGTAGCTGACCACCAAAAATTTGTGACCATGTATAGGAATAAGAAAATAGACACATAGCCAGGTACAAACCCGCTTGTTTTCTGGTGGGGCCATGTGGCTGTCTTTCCAACAAAATACGAAGCAAGTGATATTTTTCACTTATAGGCCATCATTTTTGAGAAATACATGGGACTCTCACAAATACCCTTTCCCCAGCAGGCGAGAGCAGAGAACTCCAAAGCTGTGGAGGATGTAGCCACAAGATGGAAACAGCCTGCGTCCCTGAATCAGTGTATGAAAAAGATCAGCCTGCTGTCCAGGGACATCTAAATTAAATTATTACATTAGTGAGGAAAACACTTCTATTATGTGAGACACTAATATTTTAGGGTTTGTTCCTTATACCATCTAGCATTTCCCTACCAAGTCAGGGTATCAGATGAACTACAGAGTGATCTTATCTCTTTGCCCCTAATATATCCCAGTGACATAATGTTTCTCAACCTGTGTGTCAAGAGAGGTCAGGAAGTTGGGGAGGAAGGCTGGGAACTTGCTATTCCATGCCTTAAAGAACAGGGAAAGGGACTAGAGAAAGGGTGTGTTCAGTGGCTCCAGCCCATTCACAAACTCATCCCACCTTGGCAATTCATGCGCACATATATATTTGTAAGAATGTCTTGGTAAAATTATGATATGTACCAACGCACAAATTGCATCCAGCTTCATAACACCCAGCCACATTTCATCAGTTGGGAAACATTGCCCTAACATTTGAAGATTATCACACTTTTTGATTCAACCCTTCACCAATCTTTGAAACCAATCCTTTGAAACCAATGCAGAGAAATATAAGAAGGACCTGGGCTTCGTTACTATGTTTGTTTCCTAAAGATGTCATAATAAATTACCACAAACTGGGTAGCTTAAAACGACATAAATTTATTCTCTAATAGTCCTAAAGGCTGGAAGTCTGAAATTAAAGTGAGTTGGTTCTCTCCAAGGACTCTAAGAGACATTTTGTTCCATGACTCTCTCCTAGTTTCTGGTGGTTTCTGACAATCTTTGGCATTCCCTAGCTAGTAGACACATGACTCCAATCACTAATTCTTCCCTGAGTCTGTGTCATATTGGATTTAAGGCCTATCTTCATCAAGTGGGACTGTACCTTAACTTGTAGATTACATCTAAAAAGACGCTAGTTCCAAACAAGATCACATTCACAGATACCACAGGTTAAGCTCCAACATATATTCGGGGGGGGGGGGACACAATTCCATCTACTGCAGCTACTAAGGCAGTTTTCATAGCCAGGTTTTTAAAACGGCCCTACTACAATCTGATCTAAAATTCAGCCTTGTTGAACAAGGCTCCTTGGAAGAAAGTTCGAATCTCAAGTCACCATGCACAGTTTCCAGTCCTACCTTTCTCTCCTGTGTTCTTACTGGGACTGGAGTCCTGCTTCTGCAAGTCTAGCCAGTGTCCCTTCCTGCCTGCCCCTTAGTCTCCTTGATATAGACTCCCTACGTCTCCAGAAGTCAGCCTGCTCTTCTCTGCGATATCGCTTTGAAACTGACTCCTCATTCATCCACCGCAGCCATTACTAGTGCACCGGACTTTCGGATCTCTTGTCAGTTTGACAAACTATCCCCACAGTCAACTAATCTCAATGGCGATCAGTCCCAGGTTCAGAAAATGTACCTCTGATCTTTGGGAAGGGAATTCAGGAGAGTATAAATGTGATAGCAGACCCAGGAAAGTGTTTAGAGCAGGCAGAGGGGAGCCCAGAGGGGAGCCCAGAGGTCACGGCTGTCACGGTAGGGACTGCAGAGTATGTACTGAAGAGTGTCAACCACCATGCGGGTACTGAAGAGTCCATGTAGCGTATAGTAGGATAGTACGTGTGGGCTGAGTAGCGCTCCCCAGGCCGTTACAAACCCCAGAATCTGGCACAAGTGCAGGATAAGCCATGACCAGAGGCCAAAGCAGGGCTGTGGTCAGAAACCCAGGACAACCAGCACGAGCTGGGGAGAATGTGGCAACCAGAACGCAGGGAAGAAGGCTGGGGATCCCGTAGGGGAGTGTGGAGCATTGCTTCAGATGTTCATGTCTACTCATGTTCTGCGATAAATCTGATAGGAGGCCAGTTTCCTGCTCAATTTCTCATGTACTTCTTGTTGGGGCAGAAACACATTCCAAGGGCTGGGCAGCCCCCGGGCCCATAGGGGAGGACACGTAGATGAAAATAGTTAAAAAAGGAACACCACACTCGTTAAAGCCAGGAGGTCATCGTCAATTCCCTCTCTTTACAAATGAAGGACCAAGTTCCATTTACCTATTATAACCCAGAGGGAGAGAGAGAGAGAGAGAATGAAATCACTTCCTGCCTCTCACTTTCCTGCCTGGTCACCAACTAGGAACCAGGTGTGGAGAGAACCACAGAACAACCTCATCAGCTTCCAGAGCTTTAAGGCCCAGGCTCTGAATATGAAGAGGTGCCTTGCTGGAGGGAGCAGTTACACATAGGCATTCCCAGTGGACTCAGAGATTCCCAGTCTGGCTCCAGTTTGGAACGCCCAAGCCTAACTATGGATTTATGAAGCCGACTCCTGCCCTCACCAGCAGGTGGCTTGGGTAGCAGTACCTGGTTTGGGTAGAATCACCTTCTGCCCCCAAACTGTGCAGAGAAGGTTTGAGAGCGAGACCCGGGCAATAAATAAATAAACAAATAAACAAATAAATAAATAAAAATTTTAAAAAGAAAAAAAAAAACGCACCTCTGCCCTGCCCCCCTGGCCCCAGATCCTTCTGAGAAGCCGGTACTGCTTTCCAAGATGCACTCGAGGAGGAAGAGGCCCCAGACTGGGGCAACGGGGATCCTCCAGAGGCTGTGCGGCAATCAGACCGCATTCATCAGCAAGCCCGACCCTTAGGACAATCAGCGTGAGGAATTTTCACGCCTGCCTGTCGTGTTTAATCAATCAGCCGACAAGCTTATTAGAGTCGCGCCACAGCGGGGCCCCGAGCTGCCTGCCAAACGGTTTCTGTGAGACGCTGCTGAAAAAGGAAAAAAGCAAAAGACAAAAAAGAGAGAGAGAGAGAGAGAGAGAGAGAGGAAAATCTCACGAAAGCCAAGAGAATGTATCCGTGTGATGGGACAAGGACCCCCCGGGGGGCCAAGGGCAGCTTTTCAGAGGGAGACCCCGAGGAGCTGGGCTGAGCCTGTACTTTGAGCCCCTGAGGCAACCTGTCACCTGCTCCTCAGAGACATGTGACATTCAAGCATGTTGGCCTTTGGGGGACACACAGGTCGCGCATCTGAACAAGGGCCTCTTTCTGCCTTGGCTACTGTCAGGGTTCAGTCTCCCAGTCGTGGGGGGGACCGGGCCCTCGCCGTTGCCAACGCCTCTCCCTCCGCTCCGGACTCCCCACCGATCTCAGCACCACCGGGACGTTTGCGGTTAATGAAATTCAGTTGCTAGGAGGCAAAGTTTTAAACAGGTCCCTCCAACTCTCTGCCTATTTGACTTCATTTTTGACAAGCTTCATTCCCAGCGGTTTTGTTAAGTGGAGTGTCACGATCAGGGAGTGTAGGAAAAGAGGTATTCAGGGGTGTTGGGTCCAGCCCCATCAGTCCTCGGAAAGGAAAACCAGGGTACTATAATAAAGTGCTAAATATATAATGGGTACCACATATATTATGCTATATAATAAAATGTTAAAAAATGGTAACTTTTGAAACTTTAAGAGTAGAGATCACAGAAGTCACGTAGAAGCAGGTTGTGGCTAAAACCACCTTACGTTCCTGAGCTCTAAAAGAAAGGAAAGGATTCATTTGCTAAGGGCCACTGTGACAGTCCTGTAAACTGATGGCTTAACACCACAGAAATGCATTCTCTGACAACCCTAGGGGCAAGAAGTCAGAGATCAAGGTGTCAGCAGAGGTCATTCCTTCTGAGAGCTCTGAAGGAGAATCTGTCCCATGCGTCTCCCAGATTTGGGGGACAGCTGTCACTCCTCGGCGTTCCTTGCCCTGTGACTGTACCACTCCGATCTGCCTCAGTTGTCCTAGGGCGTCCTCCTTGCGCCTCTTCACATCATCTCCTCTGTGCATGTCTCCTCCCTTCTTACGACGACCTCAGTCATATCATATTGTTCAAGGGCCACCCTCATCCAGTAGGACGTCATCGTAACTTGATTAACGCCACAAAGACTATCCTTCCAAAGTGTGTCACATTCACAGGTACCAGTGGTTAGGACTCCGACATGTCTTTTGGTGGACACAACTGGACCAAAGACAAGCAGCGATATTCCTGACTACCGATGCCTGAGGAAAATAGATGGTAAAAGACTTTGAAAAACATGCAGCTTGTATTTGTTGTACATAATTGTATGTTTTTCAAAGTCCTTTGCCATCTATTTTCCTTAAAAAGAAGGGGTGGAAAACATTTACCCTGGGCCCCATTCCACATCCTCCTTGTGCAGGATGACTAGAATCCATGACGCTCCCTCAGAAACCCAGTCTGTGGGCACGTAATGACTAATAATGACAAGTCAGCAGCTTTTCTTAGGCCAAGTTTGATTTCTCACTATGCTTTAGGCAAACACAACTGATGTCCCAGCCGCTGGTGGGCTGCCATCTTTTAGTGACAGTGAGGTCAAAGAGAGAGAGAGTCGTGAAGGACTGGAGAGGAAACTAAAGTTGGAAGTAAACGAGGTTTCTTTGAACAACCATGAAAGATGGGACAGGCCTTGCATCTGTACCCCTGGCACTTTCCTTCCTGCATCTCAACCCCTTTGGCCATTTCTCTGTAGCACCTCAAATAACTCCTCATGGCTTTGATGAGGAGTTCACACCAGCAAGGTTCACTCAGAATGACCCAGGGAGTTGACTGGTAAAAACCAGGACTAGGACAGGTAGAACAGCCATTTTTCAGGTTCTTTGACATGTCACAGCTCTATAGAGAACTGAGATTTTCAGAAATGTAATTGCAGAGCCTGGCTGGTTTCTGGGTTTGGAGTTTAGATAAGAATACCAAAGTCTAGGGGGAAAATTCAAAATAGATTCTGTGAGGGTACAGTGAATCTAGCAATTCTAAATGAGTTTTGGCTTCAGCTTCTAGCCCTCCTGCCCATTCAAATGAAACTTTTCTTAGGAGGAATCAGATTTTTAAGTTCAACTCATTGTAGTTTCCTCAGAGTGAAACAAGGTTTGGAGGACCAGGTTTGACTGAAAAACCAGGAGGCTATTTGGTCTCTTCCAGATGATAAGTAAGTAAATATCTGGGGTGACCGGCCTCACCACCCCCTAAGCACTGTGGAGGTTACATGAGAAGACCATGACCCTGGCTTCTTCCCTCAAGGAGTTTAGAATACCATAGGGAGATCTGATTCATGTATCTGAAACAAAGAAATAAAATATAATCACAGGTCACAATGTTCAGTAGGGGCCACAGGCCATCTGTGTTAAGGAAGGACTAATTTTATGTGGAGTTACAGGGGAAACTCTCCATGGAGTCTGGCCTGCTCAGCCCCACTCATCTGGCTCCCATGTCTGGAAACCTTCAACTTGTAGATCCAAAATACTGCCAAGTGTTATCCCAGTTTTTCTCAACTTTCTGACCACAACACACAGTAAGAAAAATACTTTCTATTGCAACTCAGTACTCACATACAAGAGCATCCGGAAACAGTACTATTCTGGATTCATTCCATTTGCTTTTCTAGATCTGCTCTCCACCCTTCTCCAGCTGATGCCCATGGATCCTATCTGCAGGCTCTGCTCCCCTCCAGCCACAGGTGGGTTTGGCCAATGGGAAGCACTAGAAAAGGAGGGCAGGAGGAGAGTGGGAGTAGGGATTTTCTCATACTGGCTCCTACCTGCCAGCTCGCTGAGGGATGTTGGCTTTCCTCTTCTGAAGATCACAGCTCCTGTCAGGCAACCCTCTCCTTACAGTATTCTGGAAGCTTGCTTTCTGTTTAGGTCTTCAGGCCTAAGAATGATAATGTCTCCCTGCTATTATCAGGCCCAGATGCTACACCATCTTTGGCCGTTTTTGCCTTTGCCAATAGTCAGTTTTATTAAACAGTGCTCAAGTTATTCAATTTGAGTCTCCTCTGTTTCCTGACAGTACCTCGCTGATAGAAATCCTTACCCTGACCACATGTGACGCAATCTGATGTTCTTTAGTCCATTCTTTAAAAAAATTCCGAACAAACAATGGCCTCTCACTTAATTGATTTCACAACAAGTGGGTAGTGAGCCATAGTTTGGGAAACATTTATTTTCGTCAAAAATAACTTAGCTTGTTGTTCTAACATGTTCTAACCATATTCCCATCAGTGGAATGTTTGGAACTAGTCTTATGGCTAGATGAGGTCCTGGCTAAGCAGGTATTCATTGATCAGTCTCTCCTTCGTACCTGGTCCCCTTTTGAAGGTCTCAGCCCTCTAACTGGGGTCTTCCAGTCCTGATTACTGGTTTTACCTGGTCCCTAGTTGCCCTGTAACCTGGCCTGAGTCCGAGCCCTGTGGCCACTTTCCTAACACTGCTGTAACAAATTCCCACAAACTGACTGGCTTAAAACAACATAAATTCATTCTTTCACAGTTATAGGAGCCAGAATTCTGAAATCAAGGTGTCCGAGGCTCTAGGAAAGATTCTGTTCTTTGGGTCTTCCAGCTTCTGGTAGCTGTAGGTATTGGGGCCTGTGTTTTTATCACTCTAATCCCTGCCTCTGTCTTCACATGGCCATCTCCTCTCTGCACATTTCCCCTGTACGTCTCTTGGAAGGACACTTGGCATTAGATTTAGAGCCCACCCGGATAATCTAGAATGGTCTCATCTCAAGATCCTTAACTTAGCTACATCTTTAAAGAGCCTTTTTCCAAATAAGATCACTTTCATAGTGTCTATGGATTAGAAAGTAGACATATCTTTCAGAGTCATCATTCAATCCATCTTACCTGGTATGTGACAAACCCACCAGTTCTTGTAAGCTCCCTTGCATTCAACTTGGACAGACCCTCAAACCAAGAGAATGGTAGCTACCTCTCTAGAAGGATCGCCACAGTTCAGAGACTTCTGGGTATGACTAAGCAGATTAGTACCTGCAATGCCAGGCAGATCAGGCTTTGAGACACTATATCTTGGACTGCTGGTCACATTGTTTAGCAGCTAACTACTGCATGGGTCTGTGCCTCTGCTCCTGCAATACCTAGCCACAATTTCTCACTCTCCTGACCAGCTGACCCCAGGTAGCATGAGACATTAAACCACAGAACAAGGAATAGGGGTCCTGCAGAGTAGAAATATTTTGAAAAGTAAGAGGAAGTGTAGTCACATGTAGGGAAAAGCGTGAACAAAGACACAAGATAGCCCTACTCTTTAAGCAAGCAACAAATCTGATCTGAAGCTCAGAACAGCAGTCACATTTTTAAAAATTAACATATAATGTATTAATTGTTTCAGGGGTACAGGTCTGAGATTTGTCAGTCTTACACAATTCATAGCACTCACCACAACACATCCCTCCCCAATGTCCATCACCCAGTCACCCCATGCTTCCCATCCCCTCCATTCCATCAACCCTCCATTTGTTTCCTGAGACCAAGAGTCTATTAAGGTTTGTCTCCCTCTCTGATTTTGTCTTGTTTCATTTTTCCCTCCCCTCCCCTATGATCCTCTGTCTTGTTTCTCAAATTCCTCACATCAGAGGGACCATATGATAATTGTCCCTCTCTGATTGACATATTTCACTTAACATGATACCTTCTCATTTCATCCATGTCATTGCAAATGGTAAGATTTCATTTTTTGATGGCCACATAATATTCCGTTGTATGTATGTATGTATATATATATATATATATATATATATATATATATATATATAGCACTTCTTCTTTATCCATTTATCTGTTTGGTGTACATCTGGGCTCTTTCCATAGTTTGGCTATTGTGGACATTGCTGCTATAAACATTCAGGTGCAGGTGCCCCTTCGGATTACTAGATTTGTATCTATGGGGTAAATACCCAGTAGTGCAATTGCTGGGTCTTAGCTCTATTTTCAACTTTTTGAGGAATCTCCATACTGTTTTCCAGAGTGGCCACGCCAGCTTGCATTCCCACCAACAGTGTAGGAGGGTTCCCCTTTCTCCACATATTCGCTAACACCTGTCATTTCCTGACTTGTTAATTTTAGCCATTCTGACTGGTGTGAGGTGGTATCTCATTGTGGTTTTGATTTGTATCTCCCTGATGTTGAGTTATGTTGAGCACTTTTTCATGTGTCTGCGGGCCATTTGGATGTCTTCTTTGCAGAAATGCCTGTTCATGTCTTCTGCCTATTTCTTGATTGCATTATTTGTTCTTTGGGTGTTAAGATTAATAAGTTCTTTATAGATTTTGGATACTAGCCCTGTATCTGATATGTCATTTGCAAGTATCTTCTCCCATTCTGTTGGTTGTCTTTTGTTTTTGTTGACTATTTCCTTTGCTGCAGTCACATCTTCTTTAAATATCTGTGAAAGCCAAAGGAACATCTTTCTTGCATGGCTCTCAAAACTTCTGGGTACTGATTTCCCTTAGACACTGAAAAAAATCCTCCTGCAAAAATAAAATAGCACTCTGAGCTTCACTCAAAGATTGTTTTATTAAACTGACAATTCACAGTAGTCATTCTTGGTCTTCTGTTCAGGAATACTGGACATGCCCTGGGCTAGGTACTGTGCTTTATAAGTTGACATGCTGCATTTTGTTCTTGTATCTGATTTTGTAAAGCACAGACCAGCATACATGGAAGTCAAGATAAATGGTTGGCATCTTCATGAGCTTTTATCCAAATCATATTGTTTAAATCTAAGAATCAATAAATGAACTTAAGATCTTATAATCTCAATAATCTCATCTGCATTTATTATACATCAAGCCCAGAAGCCTCTGATAATGAATACTGTCAGTGCCAAGTAATGACAATAAGAGATGGTTCCTACCTGAGCCTTTTAAGTGTTAGCAGTTGAAGAAAGCTATGATTTTCATTTTGCTAATCTCAACAGGAAGGAGTAAATTGGCCAAGCTGAGAAGAAAGCCTCTTCCTCTACCCTGTGGAATAGAGACAACCCAGTCCTGCCCACTGGGAAACATCTCATATGAAAATTGTTAAATTCAGTGAACAGAATGAATTAGTATCCATGAAAACAGTCATGGTCATCCCCAGATTTCTCAGCCACTTACACTGGCTTGGTGCAGCCCTCTATGAGAAGTGTAAGTTACCTGGGCCCTGCATTATTGCCTTTTGAAATACCTTTATCTGGCCACCCATGACTGGCCATTAGCAGAATTGTAAAGTGGTGCAGGTAATACAATGGGAATGAATGAATGAATGAACGAAAGAAAGAAAGAAAGAAAGAAGCTTGGCATCTGAAGGTATGGATTTGAGTCTTGACTTTATTACCTATGTCTAGTGAACCTAGGCTAGCCATTAATGAACTCCCTGAGTCTCTATTTTCTCTTTGTAATCTAGGAGTAATGATAATCCTTCACTTATGGGGTTGCTCTGAGAGTTAAATAAGAATAGTCAACAAATGTTTATTGAGCAACAATTATGTGTCAGGTACTGCACTAGGCATTAGGGTATATCAGACAAAACAGATTTGAAAATCTTGTCTTCAGAGATTACATTCTAGAGGTAGAAGTTGGACAATAAAGCATTAAGGATTTTTCCATTTTTCTATCAAATAACATGCATTTTATTACTAATTAGAAGGAGCTTTAAAATGTATTCTAGAATCAAGACTTTTGCTTTATGTGTTCTGAAAATCTCCCACTATGTGGTTAGGGTTTTGTCTCTCATTATTTGTCTTTTGGTGACCAAAAGATCTTAATTTTAATTTAGTCAAATATACCAAACCTTTATTTTATGGCTAGAGTTTTTTGAGTCTTTTTTCCCCATACCATGAGGTCTTGAAGATATTCACCTATATTGTTTTCGAAAAGCTTTTATGCTTTGCCACTCATACTTAGGGACTGTATATACCTGGTATTGTTTTCTATATATACTGTGAAGAAAAGGGTCCTATTTCATTTGTGTCTGTATGAATATCTAATTACCCTAGCATTATTTATCGAAAAAAATGTTCTTTCCCTTTGGTCACCTAGAGTCAACTCTGTCAAAAATCAAGTGTCCATACATATGCCAATAAGTATCTGGGTCATCTCTTCTGTTTCATTGGTCTATTTTTCAATCCTTTTGCCACTACCACACTATCTTAATTATTATAAATCCACAAGTACCAATAATAAGTAGGCCAAGTTTTCTTAAGCTTTTTCCCTCTAAGAGTGTGTTGACTATTCTGTCTTTTGATTTTACCATGAATTTTAGAATAAGCTTGTCAAGTTCTAGAAAATACTTGCCTGGTAATTAGATAGATATTGCATTGAATCTCTAGGTCCATTTGAAAGAACTGGCATCTTTGATACAAAGCTTCTCTAAGGGATCTATAGATATATATGTTTGTGGTCAATTTCTGTAAATATCCCATGCAAGTTTTAAAAATAATACACATTCTGCAGTTGCTGAGTTCAGTGTTCTATATATGGTCATGAAATATTTTTGTTAGTTGTGCTGTTCAAATCATCTCTCTTATTAATGAGCTGTGTCTGCTGCTTCTGTCAATTACTGAGATATTTTATCATATCCGTTATGATGGCAGATTTGTGTATTTCTCTTTGTAGTGCTAGCAATTTCTGATTTATATATTTTGAGCATGCGATTAAGAGCACACAAATTTAAGATGTAGGTAAAGCCCAATTTTTAAAAAAATTCATCAAGAAAATTGAGCCTAAAAAATAACAATAGATTTGGGGGGGGAGCCAAAAATTCTAGAATTGAAAAACAAAGCAATAACAAAAATTAAGAATTCAATGGATGGCTTTATCCCAAATTAGACAGCTGAGGAATTAGTGAACTGAAAATAAGGTTAAAATAATCTATCAAGATTAAGCATGAACAAACAAAAGGATGGAAAATGCAGAGGAGTAGGTAAGAGACAGAAAATGTGAAGTGAGAATATGTAACACACAATTAACTTATTTCTCAAAGAGAAGCAAAAGCAATATTTGAGAATATAAAACTGGGGACTTTCCAAAACTGATTAATTTAAGAAGCCTTGGGCAGGTAAGTAGTCCAGGACCATCTTAATCCAATTTCAAGACCTGAGGCTTCTGGTCTTCCCAGGGGACTAGAAGTCTGGCTGTGGTGCATGCGATAGCTGTTTTGTTTTGTTTGTTTCCTGATTAGCCCTCCCTTCCAAGGTGAAATCCTGGACAGATCCTAGATTTCTAGTGTTTTTCTCTCTAGTCCCAGAAGGCTGCCAAAGTACAGCTATTCTATTGGGTAATGACCAATAAGCAAAAAGGAACCACTCCATCTATTTCCAGCAAAGAGAAATTTAGTTCATAACCAGAGAACTGGTTGTAAAAATATAAGAACTGAAAGAATGAAAGAAAAAGGGCAAGTCACCCAGAGATCAGGAAGTTGCTTCGTGCCCTGGTTTGCAGCCCACTAACCCACACGAAATGCTCTTGCCACGGCAGCTGAAACTAACCCACTGCTTCTCATCAGAAGCTCAGGATTTAAGCCCCATGACGTTGCAGAAACCAACACTAAAGTTGTCGGAGCCCACAGATGTTGTGGGTGGGAAAACATCTTCTTTCTCTACTAGTCCCTCAGCATAGGACCCTAGGAGCAGAGTTGTAGTCCTGCAAAGTCAGATTTATTGACCTATTGCAGCAAGGGAAACACCAGAGGACCATGCGGCATCTCACCAACCGACAGAAACAACAGTGTTATTCCAGGATCTGTGGAAAGGGTGGTGTTTAGGTGAAATTTAAATAAGGCATTGCTTGGATAAGCTCAAAGCGAGGCAGAGCCATGGATAAAGAGATCAACCTCAGGTTTAGACTGCAAGGTAGATTCAGGGTCCTGTTTCCTTAGAAACTAAAAAGCCAGGATAGATGTTGTGATGAAAAACCACTTATCTGAAACTCTACAAAGGGACTGAAAATCGGGGTGGTTTCTCTATTTCTAAGAAGCTAAGGTCCTTCAGGCAAAAGTGAGACAGTTCATTCTTAACTGATATAATTTCAAACAACAAATGACTTTAGAGACAAATATTTTTCACTGGTAAAAGGAAGCAGTAGTCACTTAAAGAAAAGAGTCATGATGACACTTTACAACTACAGTGTGTCCTTGGAGTAATATCCGTCCCCATTAACTTGGTCGTTGGTTTTGTCTGTGGCTCTAATGTCAGCATGATGAATGGCAGGGCAGATTTCTCCTTTGTCAGTCTGAGTTAATTTTTGTATTCTCATTCCTTTCCTCTATGTTAAGCTTTCCACTGGTATTTCCCATTGCCAGAGACTAACTGGAGATCTGCCGGAAAGGAAGTCAGGATATGTAGTTTTCAGGCTTTGTGAACCCTGAGATAACACAGCAGCCTCCTGAAAAGAACTTGAGAGCCAACAGGAAAATCAACCACAGAACCTGCCTCTTCAAGTTCAGCAAATGCCCTCGAGAACAACATGGTCTTGAATGATAATCTTCAAGTTTCTCATCTCTATCAAGATCATAGCTCATTGTCCCTAACTACCTTTTTAGCTCTCACTTTAAAGAAAATGGTTTTTAGATTTTTCACCAGCTATTTTAGTTGCTTGAACACAGTGGTTATTTCAGTAAAATTATCCAGTTTACCATTATCCACCCCATCTACTTTTGAATCCATCTTGCACATTCTTATCAAAATAATCTTCCGGGGTGCCTGGATGGCTCATTCATTAAGCGTCTGCCTTCAGCTCAGGTCATGATCCCAGGGTCCTGGGACCAAGCCCCGCATCGGGTTCCCTGCTCAGCAGGAAGCCTGCTTCTCCCTCTGCCACCCCCCCTGCTTATATTCCCTCTCTCGCCATTTCTATCTCTCTCTCTCTGTCAAATAAATAAGTAAAATCTTAAAAAATAATAATAATCTTCCTAAACTCAGCTCTGATCATGAGATGGGCGCCACACAGGCAGATGAGAAATGATGCCAGCCAGTTTGTAGGGAAGAACATTTTGCTTGTGGATAGCCCTGATGCTGACCTGAATAAGGGTATGTGAGCTCAGGACACAGGGCATTTTTTATTAGGTCACACTATTCAATGTTCTTACACTCAGTGCAACCCAAAAAACATTTTTCCAAACTATGAGTCCTTTCAGTAAAATCGAATCCATATGTTTTTAATTCATGGACAATTGACTCCTTAACAAATTATATGGTGAGAACAAGTTGATGTCCTCAAACTTTTCAAACATTGCAGTGAGGCTTGTTTCTCATCATTTTCCTTAGAAAAATAAAATGTATTATGCCAAAAAAATGTTTTTAGAATATGTTAAACCCAAACTCTTCATGGTCTCAATCTGCCAAGCCTTAGAAGGAAGCTTAGAGTATCTGTTGGGAGGGGAAGAATGTTAGGATCTAAGATTGCTCAAGTGTCTACCTTCGTTGGAAAGGAATTTTACACTGTCTTTGACTTTCAGTCCTCACCTCAACATTGGTGACATCAAATTTTTCATCAATATAGTTCACAGTTTACAAAGGGCTTTTTCATCCATCACTTCACTAGATCCTCAGTAAAACCCCATGAAATCAGCACTTTTAACCAGTATTTTTATTCCCATTTAATAGAGGGGAAGATGAGGCTCAGAGAAGTTAGCTGTTTTGCCCAAAAGTTCAAGATGTTTATAGCCAGCCTCCAAAATGGCCCCCAATGGTGTCTGCCTCTCACATGCATGGACCAGGATTGATTGTGTAACCAATAGTAATCGGCAAGAATAACGGCATGTCACTTCCAAGACAAGGTGACAAAAAGGCCATAGCTTCAGTCCTGGGGACTCTCTCTCTCTCTCATACACACACAACTCAATCTGGAGAAAACCATCTGTCATATCATAAGGACACTCAGGAAACCTAGGAGAGGCCCATGAGATAAGAAAATAAGTCTCCAGTCAACAGCCTGCAAAGAACTAAGACCTGCCCAAAACCATGTGAGTGAACTTGGAAGTGGATCCTTCAACCCCAGTCAAGCCTTCAGATAACTGCAGCCCCAGCCAACAGCTTAACAGCAATCTCATTTGAGATACTGAGCCAGAACCACTGAGCTGGGCCATTCCGGGATTCCTCACTTGCAGTACCTGGGAGATAAAAGTGCTCATTGTTAGAGGCTGTGAAATTTTGGAGTAATCTGTTACAGAGTGATGGATAATTGATATGCAGAGCTACATGTGCCCCACAACCGCATGACACATGTCTATGTCTCTATCATCCCCAAAGTGGTGAATCATACACACTAAGAAATATAAGTAGCTTCTAAACCCAAGATACAATAGTTCTAGGTGATGGGGAAACTGAGAGAAGAAATAAGTTTTGTATATGGCAACACAGAGACTGTTGCCTTTATAATGCACTCCTTCATTCTTGAAAGCTTTGGGGCAATATTATCTATTTGATCCCAACAGAATAGCCTCAAGCTGGCACCCACCCTGTCCTTTGAAGTCCACTTTCTAGATCATAAATATGCCCACTAGCCAGCTCTCACCTGCTACCAGGAATTCTACTTGTCATCAGAGTTTCCTTCTTCTGAGAAGGAGGACTATAGCTATAGTTGTCTTCTCAGTATTTACCTAATAGGGCTCCACATCATCTACCATCAGTTCATAAAGAACGTTATCCACTGGAGTCCATGGCAAACTGGGTAACTGACAGAATTTCTAGTCAAGCCGTGCTCATTCAACATCCTTGATTCTGCTTAAGTTCAGAGTTGTTATACCTTTTATTGAATTGATTAGGAGTCCCTGGAGGTTCTTAAATCCTGAAGGGTTAAGGGCTTTTGCTACTCACTTGGGAAACCTTCCACCCTAACAAGGAAGGCTCCACAAATTGCAGCATCTGACCTTTATGTCTTTTTATATTCCTGAAATCTGAATGCATTCTCTACTCCTTCCTCTCCACATTCTATCTGAATTCTATCCATCACTCAAAGTTCAGCAGACACCTGAGAAGATTTTTCTGAAATCCCAGATGAGTTTTCCCTTCTTTGAAATCCATTTTTTCCCTGTATTTTTTCCCCTGTATTTCACTGGATAAATGGTTATCAAGCTTCCCCAACATGACTAAAACTCTTTGAAATGAGGGAGTCATTGGTTACGGAGCACAAACTCAGTGGTAGGCTCCACACTTGGTATTCTGCATAGATTACTGAGTACAAGGATGTCATCCCTCTGGGAGGGAGTTGGGTGAGTACCGCCAAATGCTTAATTGATTAGCAGGCTCATTAATGTCTTCCCACCCCCAATCTTGTCAATGGATTTGATAAATGATGTAAAGGCCTATCTCAAGCTCCAGAGCCCCTAGATTTTCCTCAGGCTTCTAGTAGATATAGATATGCTCGTTAGTGTCTCACTGTCTCCATCCTGTCCACAGCCACTGAAGGGAGTGGCTCTGAACCACACATGACCGTTAGCCACCACTAACTAAGCCAGGGACAGACCCTTAACCCAAAAATGGACCCTCTCTTTACCACTATGGAAGAATGAGGTCTGTAAAGTTCTGAGGAAGTTGGATCATGGATGTATAGGACATTCAAATTCAAGGTCATATAGTTTAGTCAGCATTGGCATAGTACCAAGACAACTCAGAATTATGACAGAGCAGAAATTCCAAAATCAGTTAGAAGAAACTGGTCTGCAGTAGGAAGCAGTGGAATGGTGCAATTACCCAAATGAAGCAGCACTGAGAAACCTTGAGGTCTCCTGAGACAGGAATGGGTCTACTCAGTCCTGACATTCCTTCATTCCCCTGTTGCCTGGAAAAACTTCATTTCCTATCCTGGGTTCTCCATATAGTCTCCAGGGATCCTTCAGTAACCTCCCTTTATATCTGGGCTAGTCTGATGGGTCTCTGTTCCTTTTGATTAGCAAGGCTGGAATAAAACAATGCCCAAGATTTTAAAAGTTACATAGGAATAAAGGGTGAACAATTCAGACTCATATTCATTCCACAATATCAAAGTCACCTCCAGGCCATAAATTATACCTACAAAAAGTCTTTCTAATAAAAACTTCTCATTTTCTAGATGAGGAAGTTGAAGAGGATACCCAGAAAGGAGAAGGGGCTTACTCCAGGTCCCACAGAAAATGCTAGCACCAAGACCAGGACTCGGGTCCCCTCATATTGTTCAGGGGTCTTCTATTACTTTGTCATCATCAAGTTAGCTCTGGCCAATGAGTGTTCTCTGGGGCAGGCAGAACAGGACAAAATTAAAGAGAAATAGCAGAGATCACTACTACTTCCCCACCCCAACGTCACCAATGGATTTTTGGGGAATTTTGCTTAGATCTCAGGCAAGCTAAAGGAAAAGATGAGAGAGATGCTGATGTTGCATTTCCTTAAAGCCCTGGGTCAGAGACGCAGAAGAGGGAAGTGAAATGAGGTTACTGGCTACCCATTTTAAAACACTATCCATATGTATCTTAAGAGGATGCCAAGAAGGAAAGTTTATCAATTTTCCCATAAAAATATGAGGTCAGTCTGTTAATAAGAGAAGTATTGCAACTACTTGCAGCACTTGTGCTGAGCATGCGGAATTGCCTACAGAATGCCCTTATTACATACATCCTTACTGTAATATACCAATTTGGTGCTTGAAATAATCAACATTATTTCGTGTTACAGTGTATTAGATTTCCAGTAACAAAAACACATCTTCACTGGTCCCATTTCCTCCTGCATTTTAGTACCTTAAATATTATAATATCACTGCTATTAAATGAAAATGATCTCAAAATATTTTTATTGAGATTTAGCTTATTCGAATGTCCCAAACAAGTGAAGTAAAGGTGAATAAGATGCAGAATTTTTAAAATGGTAATTAGCTTCATAGATGGGCCAAGAAGATACTATGGAAAAGGAAGGAAATTGTCCCACAATTAGCTGTAGTCATGATGAATATGCATAAATACAAACAGAGAGGCCCCAGGATCACTATGAATGAAAAGGAAGAGGACACTCTCTCCTACCTTTAGCTGTAACAGTCACTTCCAACATTGACTGAGCACTTACTCTATGCCAGGCATGGCATTAGGGCACTTTATATACACTATTTCACATCATCTTCATAAGAATCCTAGTAGATAGAATTATTTTCATTTTCCTCATTTTGTAGATTAAAAAATACAGAACTTAGGGAAGTTAGTTAACTTTACCCAGGTCTACTGGCAGTGAAGGATAGATCTCAAAGGTCCAATGCCCCCAGGGCTTTCTCTCTACCTCTCATTTCTGTTTCATTCTAACCATCAGCTTTTTTCTTCAGTCTCCTCCATGTGTTGAGAAGCATGGGCAAAAGTGGTTCTGGGGCCACATTCATACAGTTAATTTGTACTATCTTAAATATTTTAATATTATTAACAGTATCATAATAGCAGCAGCGGCAGTAGAACCCAAGAGAAAGCTCTTTAGTTTGTGTATGAAAAATCCCAGAAAGACTTTGGCCTGACTTGATCTACATGCCCACCCAGAGCCAATCATTATGTTCAAGAAGGTTTTATGACTATCCATAGCTGAGGTCACATACCTACGCCTGTAATCAATAAAACAGATGCTGTGACTGGCAGTCTCCCCAGAATTCCTTTATTGGGGGGGGGATGGTAGGCAGATGAAAGCAGATACCACACAGCTCCTGTTGTGTGAGAGAGAGAGAGATCAGGGAGCAGAGAGCCCAGAGATACTCCAAGAAGAAGAATAAACATGAGGACAGGCATGAAGATGTTCCATAATGTAGTGTGTCCAGAAATCTGCAAGTATTTTAGATAGGTCTGAAGGAAGAACAGGATTAAGACCTGAGACCGAAAGCCTTTAGAGAATTTCATGTGATACCCCAAGGAGCTGGTACTTTATCCTAAAAGCAAAAGTGAGTTATGGAAGGGATCTTAAGCAGGGAAACCATATGATGAGTTCTGCTTTTGAGAAAATGCCATCTTAGGGTAAATTTACAAGAAAGGTGAGAAGCAGAAAAATCGGTATGGAAACTGACAGTAGTTCAAGCAAGAGAAAAATGAGTAAACGATTTAAAGCGGTGGCAGTGGGGTTGGTGATGAAGAGAGGGAGAGCAGTGATCCTAAGGAGGCAGGATTCATAAAAGGAAATCTGAATCCTTAGTACGAATTGGATTGTCCAAAGTGTCCCGTGAGGCTCAGCCACCTCCACAGCTGCCCCAACAGGACCACCAACACAGCAATGAACCAAAAATGTCCACGGAAACTGAAGCCAAATCTTACTGGCCTCCTAGAAGTAGCAGAAGCAATAGCAGCCACATCCCCACCTCCTCCAAGCCTGAAATTGAAGCTGCTGGTTTTGCAATTCGCAAAGGGCACTTTGAGCCCATGGCCTTGGCAATGGAATGGTGAGGAGAGAAACTGATCCTGTAGGTCTGTTAACCAACAGACTGTAAGAACTAGATTTCTCAGGAGGCAGCCGGGCACATGGAGAGAGCTGGGCCGTGAGGGCAGACAGACCACAGTTTGGCTCCTGGCTCTGACCCCTTCTGTGCTTCTCGGACCAGGGCCTACACTCTGAACCCTCTGTTTTCACAGGAGATTTTTCGCCTGAAGATGATGCCATTTCTTTCTCAGGGGTTTTACAAGGACTACAAATAATAGCGTCAACAAGAACAAAACAAATTTCAAATGTGGTTGGAAATGAATGTTTGGGTGACTAATTTGTTTTGCTCAAGGGGGCAGAGGAAGAAAAGCCAAACTGTGGGACATTTATGTTTTCTACCAACAAGTGAATTCTTGCCATTTATACACTGAGGTGACAGAGTGAAGTCAACCATGTCATAAACACTGAGCTAATCATCACAGTGTATACATTAAAACTGAGGTGAATTAATTCAGTTTCTGTAACATTTTCTAACAAATTATATTTTCTTCTTGAACTTATAATGAATAAGATTTCTTAGCAAAAAAATGTAAAGTTTTACAATAATCACAGACATATGGTTAAGGGTCACATTCCATTGGAGACAGCCATAAATATTTGTACTTAAATGACAGATCAGCACAGGAGGGTTTATACTTTTCAGCAAATAAATAGTGATAAACTTAATGTAATAATTCAGAATATGTACAGAAATGTTCAAAAGAACATTTTCCCACCTGTCTAAAATTCTTGCTTATTGGCTATTTTTTTGGTAACTGATTTGTAAATATCCTTTAGCCTCCTCTCTTATCTTCAAAACAAAGGATAATGAACTAGCCCCGAGGGTTTCTATTCCTCTAGTCACCTGGGTTAAGTCTTCTTTTTCACTTCTACTCCCTTTAAATCTGTTGAGATTTATAGCAATAATTCAGCCATAATTGTGACCTAGAAAAATTATGAATAGAAAAATATGGCTTTTAATTTTCTGTTTCCATATATGAAAAGGGCCTAGCATAGCGCCTAGCCTGAAGAAGGAGCTCAGGCACAGGCAAACCAGGGCTCACTCTGCTGTCTGGTCTATGCGCGATCCCTCACCCTGGAAAGGCCAACAGAGGAAGTCCAACCATGTTGGATTCCGCCATGTTGTGGGGGCACCAAGTAGATCTGACTCTTTCTAAAGCTTAACCAGAAAATGGAGGCTGGATTGGGGCTGATAAAGTCAGTAATGTATCATGATAAACAATCATAAGTCAGACATGTGGAATAGCCACTTTACTCCTCAAGAAAAAATAATTTCTTCCCTCACCTGGCTTCTCTTCGCTCTCCTAGACTCACTGAGATCCATTATAATAAAAGTAGATTCACCTTGCAGTAACTAGAAGCAAAAAACCGCAATAAATTAGCACAGTGAACCATCTCCCATGGCAAATACATGTCACATAATTCTAACACAGGCAACCCTGGATTTCAGGCTGAATTGGGATCCCCCCTGCTTTTACACCACAGTAAAGACCAAACCCCATACTGATGGCTTCCAAGTTCTGCAAGCAAGGCTCCGGCATCCCTATGGGCAGCCAGATGTGCTCATCACAGTAGGCACTAACTCAGCTAGCATCGTCGGCAGGTGCACTCAGCTTAAGTGAATACTTTCAAACTGCTCTACGCTTTATCTCAGCAAATTCTCTGTAAACTTTTAAATGACTTACTCTTCACTGTGTCAAAGAAAAAGAAAATTTGACAGAATACACAGAATGTCAAAATTACCCACAAAAAAAGGCAAGACAATTCATCTCTTTGGAAAGGAAACATGAAAGTTTAACTTAGCAGTAGGAGAAATGAATGTGAATGAGCAGACTTACAAGTCCGGACTGTCACACTCGATACACAAACGCAGTTTTGAAGTTCAAGGAAACGTATCTGGAAACTATGAAGAGCACTGAGCCAATGCAATAGATGGTAAAAAAAAGAAAGGAAGGGAGGGAGGGAGGGAGGGAGGGAAGGAGAGAGAAAGAGAGAGAAGAAAGAAAGAAAGAAAGAAAGAAAGAAAGAAAGAAAGAAAGAAAGAAAGAAAGAAAGAAAGAAAGAAAGAAAAGGAATTATTTACTAGATGGAAGATCTTACACTGTGTAATAGGGGGACTGAAGCCATGCTCCACTTCCTTGCCTAGTTGGACCAAGCAAGTCACCTTGGAAAGGGTCTTCCTTAGTGAAGGAAGAATTTATGAGGTCTTCCTTATCTGAAAGGTGCTCATTGTTCTAGAAGTATATATAACTGATGTTTTTGGGGCGCCTGGGTGGCTCAGTGAGTTAAAGCCTCTGCCTTCGGCTCAGGTCCTGATCTCAGGGGCCTGGGATCGAGTCCCGCATCGGGCTCCCTGCTCGGCAGGGAGCCTGCTTCCTCCTCTCTCTCTGCCTGCCTCTCTGCCTACTTGTAATCTCCCTCTCTCTGTCAAATAAATAAATAAAATCTTTAAAAACAAAAAAACAGACGTTTTTAAATCTTCTAACAAGGTAAGCTTTCAAAGTATAGAACTGATGCCAAAAGAAGGTATAGTAAGCTGAATGATTTTTCTCAAGGCATTTTGAGAGGGAAGGAACAAAGACACTTTCCCCTGCGGCCACCCCTGCCAACACCTGCTCGCTTAAATCCGAAGTTAAGAAAGACTTTAGTGAAGACTAGGGTTGTCTGATCCAAGCTCTGCTGGCCCGAGGAGACCCCAAGGGCCCTAAACCATGACTGTGCTGGTGTGTCGGTTCCATCAGAAGAATCTGAGTTTTCTTTCTGGTCCAGGCTGGAGCTAGATGCACTTCTATATTCGGCCACCTGATACCACGATTCCTGCTTTGAAAAAGCAATGGATGAGCACGTAAATGTGATCAAGAGCAACAGAAAGGCTCTAGGGATCAAGCGTGTGGCACTACAAGCAGGATCTGGGTGAGCAAAATCCTCATTCCATGATCTAGAAGAGTCACTTGGAATCTGGAAGACCAGCCTTCACATGAGATATCACATAGGAGCCACCAAAGCACCAGCAGGGCTGAGACCCATTTCCCCAGTTATTCCACCAGAAGTATGAACCAATTGGGAAGGTGGAGACAGAGAAAAGTCCACAAGATGGAAATATTAACTGCCCGCTAAAAGTACATGTCAGGGATTGAGCAGTTAATTTGAAAACATTATAGTGAGTGAAAGAACTCAGTAGAAAATGCTACATATTATATGCTTCCATTTATGTGAACAGTCTAGAACAGGCAAATCCATAGAGACAGAAAGTGTAATAGGGCTTGCCTAGGGCTAGGGGAGGGGGTGCAGAGTGGATAGAGAGGGACCACTAAGGGGTACAGGGTGTCTTTTCTGTCATGATGAAGATGTTCTCAACTGATACTGTGGTGAATATACTATCTCTGTGAATATACTATCAATCATTAAATTGTACATTTGAATGGATAAATGTTATGGGTGGGTAAATTTTATAGTATACAAATTATATCTCACTAAAGATGCTTTCAAAAAGAAATAAAGTACGTATTTTATTATCTCCAGAGAAATGGAGATAATTTTTCTACTATGTGGACTATATTATCTCATTTTTCTCATAAAAAGATTCAGCATGGAAAGGTAATATATCGCAGTAACACATTTGGTTTTAGAGTCAGACTGTGTGCATTCAAATATCAGCTGTGTTTTGTAGTTGTGTGATTCTGTACCTCAGTTTCCTCATCTACAAAATGGGGATATAGCAAAACCTACTTCTTTGAGTTGTTGGAAAGATCAAATGAAAGGGGTTAGCATAGTACTTGACATGAAACTGAGCGCAAAATGAATGTTTAATATTCAAAAGGGCTTTTACAACATGCATATGTACTTATATGTAAAATATTCTCTCTACAGGATCCAAGAAAGTGATGAGGTTTATTGCATGGGGGACAGAATCTGGATGGCTGGGTGAAAGATGCAGAAGGGAAATAGCTCAGACTATATAATCTTTTTTATATTTCTAGAGTTTTCAATCATGTTAGTTTATTACACATGCAGTGAAAAATTAAGTACAAGTGGGTTTGAAAAAGAACAGGACTTTATTTGTACCCCAAACTAATCTAGCACGTGAGCCTAGTTACACTTGCATATTCTAGGATCTGATAGAGCCAATCAAATACCTGAAAATCAGGCACAAATCTTCATAAAGGCATACATCTTATCTAGAGAGAGATTTCAATAATGGGGAATTGAAAGATACCCAATGGAAAATTTGCTATTGTAAGCAATAATCTTATTGGTTCAGACAGAAAACTGGTTGATATAAAATCAAAAGGACATCATGATGATGTGGGAGTTAGTTCAGAGCATGGAATCTGTAACTAGACTGCTTGGTTTGAATTCCACCTTTGTCATTTGTGATTTTTAACCTCTCTACGCCTCAGCTCTCCCATCTGCAATATGGGGGTCAGATGGTAGGGTTTTCATGAGGATTAAATGAAGGAAAACTTAGACTAGAACCTAGAACATAACAAATGTTGGCTATTATAGTTTGCGGAGTTCCGGGGAAATTCCAAGCTCTGACACAGAGGCGTGGACGAATTTTCTGAAAAGTTAAATGAAAATATTAAAAAGACAAGCTATCATCTGAGGAAGGTGTTCTATGTTGGAAAAAAAATAAGTGCTCTAGAGAAAAATGTCTTAGAAATGATGTATATCCAAGTAAGAAAAATCAATAACAACTATAAAGCAACAAATGATCAATTTGGGTTGGAATTTAAGAAAATGGAAAGAAAAGAGAGACAGGAACAAGATGAGGAGAAAGAAAAGGAGGAAGAGAGTAGGTTACCAGTTTTCTGTTATTTACTATTTTTTTCTACTATGTATTATTTGAGTCTCTCTGTTATTTACTATTTCAGAGGCATTCATGAACACTGAATTCAGAAATTTAAAAAAATGTTGGAAAAGGCAACCCTAATTTTGAACATTGTTAAAATGTGCTTAGACAATGAAGAATTTCCATGTTGCTGGAAGGAGATTCCCAGTGAAGAGATATCTTTTGTTTAAACTTCATTGGACACTTATTTGAAAGATTATTCCTATAGAAGATCTTTGGGGAGGACATACATATATGAGAAAGATTATTTTTATATTTTTTCATATATATATATGATTTGTTACATATGTGACACATATATAACAGAGAAAGTATAATAAAAATGAACACATATGGACCTATCACCCACTTAAGAGTTGGAATATTACCAAAATCATTATATCTTCATGTGCCCTTTCCCTAGATCATTCATTCCCTAGCTTCCTTCTCAAAATATTGTTGTTCAGTTACTCTTGTTTTTAGGTATTTTTAAAATGTTATCATGCTATATGTATTATCCTATGACTTATTTTTCTCATTCTGCAAATATTCATCTATAATGATATATCGATGTTAAATTCTTTGAGTTTCACCCACGCTGAAAAGATATTCCACAATTAAACATTTTTCTGTCAATAGCATTTTGTTTCAGGATTTTTGCTTTTACAAACAATGCTGCTCAGGCCATTCTTGCATGTCTTTTTTTCCCCTAGCTTTATCAAGCTATAAATGACAAATAAAATTTGTATGCATTTATGGTATACACAGATGTTTTAAGATACACACACACACACACACACACACACTTTGTGAAATGATCACCACAATAAAGCTAAGTTACATATCCTTCACCTCACATCATTATCATTTTGTGTGTGTGCAGTGAGAACATTTAATTTAGCAAATGTCAAGCATAAAATACAGTATTTTAACTACAATCACTAACCTTTGACCAACATCTCCCCATATCTCTCACCTCTACACTGCTTTCCATGATGGTACCATCGCTTGCATGTTAATATGCATATTTAAAATATTTCTTCATGACATCCATGAGTGAAATTGCTCAGTTGTAATGTTCAGCTCTACAAAAGAATAAAATTGTTTTCCAAAGTAATTGCACCAACTTACACTCTTATAAAGAGTGCATTAGAATTCCCACAGATCACACCCACATCTATACTTGGTATTGGCAGACTTTGTAATTTTTGAGATTTTTATGTCCACTTAATTTACATTCTCCTGATAACTACTGATAGGTGACGGTCTTTTCTTATCTCTCTTTGCCATTTGTGCTTCCTCTTTTGTGAAATGGCTGTGATCTTATGCCTACGAAGTAAATTATCATTCAGTTACCTTTTTTTCTGATATGTAATCCTCTGCAAGTACTATACATTGCTGTATATGGCTTATCTTTCCATGTATTTTGATGAAAGCTTTTGATTTCTTAATTTTAAGAATTTCTTAATTTTAAGAAATTGTCATCTAACTTATCAATCTTCTTATTTCTCTTAAGAATTCTTTCCCTACTCAAAGCTTTCAATAAAGTTTTAAAATTTGACCTTTCACATCTCACTCATTAATCTACTTGGGAATTGGGTTTTGTGTGTGAGTTAGGGAGCTAAAATGATTTTTTTTTCCTCATATGGAACACCATCGTTTCCAGCACCATTTTTTGATTATTCTATTTTTCCTTAGTGATTTCCAACACTACCTAGGTCAAATACAGAATTTCCCAATACACTTAGGGCTATCTGAGGTCTTATTTTTTCTTTCATTGTCTATTTTATTTATGAAATTAACAGTACTGCACTGTTTTAATGACTATAGCTTTATAATAAAGCTTAATATGAAAGGAAAGTCTCCCCATCCCCCGACCTTATTGTTCCTTAGGACTATCTTGATGATTCTTGGATTTGCTATTCCATGCATCTAACAGGTAATACTGGCCCCACGCCAGGTTTGCTTATTATGTTCTGGTAACATCCCGTGGCGCCCCCCCCCCATTCCTTAGTGGTTTAAAATCAACAAAATGTTGCTCACAGTACATAATTCCTGTGTCAGCTCTTTTCCATGACATCCCTTCTACAAAGCAGACTATTAGGGCAGCTATATAATGCTCATTACTGAGGAAAAGAGGGCCAGAGTTTGGAAAGAGCTCTAGAGGGTAGGCCACCATCAATGCAATGCTCTGATAATAAATGACACACATATCCAAATATAACTCATTGGCCAGAACTGGTCACATTGCTCCACGAGACTCCAAGGAAGTCAGGAAGTGCAATCTACCATGCGTCTGAAGGACAGAAAAAAAACATCTGTTGAATAAAGAGCTATCATCACACAGACCACTACCTCGAAGGCCTCAGCACCTTTCCAGTGGGCTTACAGATGGTACAGATAGAAACAGGGGGTGGAAGGTCGAGAGCCTGAACTCAGGATCTACAGAATCCTCCTTCCTCATTTTGCCCAGGGCCTGTCTGGTCATTTATTTTGTGACATTTTAGATTTAAACTAAGACATGGCTTAAATCAACTTCTGGCAAATGCTGTGGAAATAGAATGATACAAGCCACCTCTTTTAGAGTGGAAACGATTAAATCAGAGAATAAATTCACTTTGTTTGCATTAAAGGATAATTATGAAGCAGATTACTTGGATCTCAAATTCCTTTTTTTCAGAAACTGTGTTATAAACCCCTTCTCTTTTTAGCTAAACAGAAAACCTATCTGCTGGCCAATCACATGGAAGAAAATGTTACAAGTAAACCGCATTTGACGATTTCTAATTTTTATCACAAATTATAAAGCCTCTCTGTGTGTTTCCTGGCATTCAATATAAAGATGAGGACTCTCTTGCTGTTAATTCCTTATAGTACAGATCTTACCAAACACATCTGAAATACAAAAGATTTTAGATGACTTTGAAAAGTTATAGATGAAATTGTTCATAAATTATACATAGTAAGTTCATCATTTCAGATAAGACATCATCGACAGTAACCTCACTCCATTGACTGCCTTTTTCTTTTCCCTTTTAGAGTTGAATCCAGTGTTACACGGTCTCAAAAATGTCAGTGTGACTTGCTAGTGTTTGAAATAGATACCACTGCACTCTTCCTGCCACATTAGTTTACAAGTGTGAATTTTAAAAAGTGCCTGTGACTATTTCTACATCTAATTACAATAAATCCAAAGTCTCACTTTCCCATAAATACATATAACTAATTGATACTCGAGAGCCCGTAGCTGCTAGCAATGGACTATGATTTCTTCTGACTTCCACCTGTCTCCCCCCTGCCCTGCCCAAGAAGAAAAAGAGCTAGCCCTCGATTCAGCACATCTAGTGAAAATATGTGTAAACACAAACAACACTATAGACATACTGCCTGAGAAAGGGTGAGGACCCTATGTCAGATTGCCTGGGTTTGAACCCCCAGTCCTTCACTTTTTAGTTGTGTGGACAGGGTATATAGAGGCTAAGAGGTGGCATTCTGGAATTATTTGTAGAATCTGCCTCCTGAGACCTATGAGTCTTTGGCAAAGTTATTTAAACTAAGCCTCACTTTTCTCATCTCTAAAATGGGGATAATATTAGTATTTACCTTGTAGTGTTATTGTAATGTTATATTTTTAAAGTGCTTTATATTATTACCAGGCATATCGTAAGTGTTCAATTAATAACTCCTATTATATTAGTAATAAGGATAGTATACAAAGGTACTAATATTTACTACAGAGAAAATGTCATTATGCTTGTCTTTATAGAGAGCCACAAGCTCACCACTAGTACATACAGATTGTCTTCACTTTCCAAAGATCACATTTTTTTTCTACTAGCTCAGCTGGAAAACTGAGACTTTACTAGAAATATGGACATAGGATCCTAGGAGTGAATTCAGTGTCATCTTATCAACATGCATGGATGTGAGATCTAAAGGCACAACCCTCCTGGGAAAGAATTTAAATACACAGGGGTATAAACCCACAGGGCAAGCAAACCTGACCACATGCTACGCTATCTGTCCCAGAGGCTGCTTCTCTCTCAGGTGTCTGCAGGTTGTTCCAGAAAACAGGTTGCTCCTCAAGAACACAGCCTGCATCCCAAGACACCAGAGTCCTTGATTGCTTTGTTCAAAGACTTGTGATTGTAGCATAGAGGCAACCAATTTGGGTCATCGAGGAAACCCTCCCCAATTCGAAAGGAAGGCTTACACTGCGGGCTGAGGAAAGAATCGTACCAAAGTTCCCACGGCAAGTTGGCTGCCTTCATGTCTCTAATACAGAAACACTCCCTCAGTGAACAGAAATTTCCAGATTTTCTATTTCTGTTGAATTGGATGTCCTGAGATAGGAACCAAAGGCATCTGGAATTTTATTGTTTTACTAGCCATTATAGATCCTCAATACTGGCTCTTTCCTCCTAGCACTGAGAAATGGGGGGGAACTTTGGTAATGGTGCTGAAGAGGATAAGGCAATGACAAAATGAGTCACTTCTAGGCCAAAGGTCGCAGGGACGCCTCTCTTCCATGAAACGCTCAGTGACGAGTGCAGTGCAGGACCCGAAGCCCATCTCTGCTGTGGCTTTGTCCTGAGCATCCTGCTAATTGATACCCAGCCGCAGCTCTTCATTTCCTTCTCGCTTGCCTTCTGTAAGCACCTTTGGCCTCTCCCTCACCTAGCTGATGCTCATTTGTTCCGATGACAGATCTCCCTTCCACTCTCAGGGGTTAGCCTGGCTTTGTTAGCCACAACTCCCCCATTTCCTGCCCAGATGCCCTTTCCTGAATAACCCTATTCATCCCACGCATGGGAGAAATTGGCTGATCCCTGAGCACTGATTAATGCAACCGCTGAGGCTGGTTTCTTTCCAACAAAGTAACCTGTTTTCCTCCCAACAGACCAGCCCATGAACTCTGAAGGGTATGTGTGTGTGCGCTCATGTGTGTGTCTTAACACAGCAGCAAAAAGCCAAGAATTTCTCACTTAATTACCTCTTTGGTAACTAGTTGTGCAACTTCCTCCCATTCTCCCTTTTTTCTTTTCAAAATTTCCAAATCCATTTATTAATGCTTCTGATGCTGACAGGTGGCATCATTGATTCTTTAACAAAACTGCTTAAAATTAGCCAAATATTGGAGCACCTGGCTAGCTCAGTCAGTACAGCAAGCGACTCTTGATCTCAGGATTGTGATTTCAAGCCTCATGTTGGGCATGGAGTCTACTTAAAAAAAAAAAAAGCCAAATATCTAAGATAATTACATGTACAAAAGATTTACAAATTAAAACAATTTGTGCTTTGACCATAACTTCTGTATTCAGACATGATTATAAATGTAAAACCTTAGAAAAACTATATACCATCTTCTCTGAGTGATTTACAGCTTAGAAAACAAAAGCAGTCTTTCACTGTTACACAGTTATTGCTTCTGGGAGGCCAAGGTGAGAAACAGCATGATGCTTAGAACTTTTGTTCTTTTCTCTTACTGACGGTTGTGCTCTGGGGTAGGTGTGGTGACAGTCCATGAGATAGGGCAGAAGACTTCCCAGGGTATATGCAGTCTTCTGAACTAAAGATTCACACCACCTTTGTCCTGTGATCGTGTAGACTGCTCAATGAAAGGCCACTCCAACAAATTACAGATGGCGAATACTTGAGGTGTGAGTTAACATCCATCAAAGTTAATTCTCCCCCAAACATTGCTAAACTTTCAACTTTGCAGTTTGCAGACTGCTGGGGAAGAAAGTATTGGGCAAGAAAGTGCTTTATTATAGGGGCTACAGGTAGGTCAAAAGCAAAGCTCTTTCAAGAGTCGATGTTGCGGGGTCACCTGGGTGGCTCAGTCGGTTAAGTGTCTGCCTTCCCCTCAGGTCATGATCCCAGGGTCCTGGGGTCAAGTCCAATGTTGGGCTGCCCAGAGGGAGGCTGCTTCTCCCTCTCCTTCCTGCTCCTTCTCTCTCTTCCTCTGTCTCTTTCTCTCCAATAAATAAAATCTAAAAAAAAAAAAAAAAAAGCGCCCTAGGTGTTTCATTCTCAGGATTGTTTGTTGGTGTAGGTATCACTTGTAACATACACAGACTCTGTTACTTAGAGGAAGGGGGTAGCTTTCTTCAATTTCTGAGGCTAACAACAGAGCCTCAGTGCCCTCAGGCTGAAGCTTTCCTCCCAACACAGACCTGGGTGAGAGGAACCTATCAGCGTAGCTCCCAGCCAAGTGCAGGCTCTCATCCTCTAGTTTGTATCCTGCTCCTGTGTCAACTAACAGTGCGCAGGACTAGCCCTCCGACTGTGAGGGATGGCTGGCTGTTTCTTCGTGTAACCCACAGTCGGCTTACATTGCACCTCAATTTCCTCGCACTACGTGTGAATGTCCTCAGGGCAGTGTGACACTTCATTGACACCCACCGGCTTCTCATCTAGTAGAATTATGTCCATAGCGCGTGGTGACGCAAAACTACAGCCCACTGGATAATCAAGAGGTACCAGCGGTTTTCTTGGTCCAAAGAAAGTAATAGCTGAGTTCAAAGCCAGGACATTTTCATGTTCTGTTTTTTAGATCGAGTTAAATTTAGCTTCAATCTTTGCAGTCTCTTCTTCCTCTGCATGGATGGTAAATGCAGGCTGTTTACTGTTTGCGTTCCAGGGAGGACCAGGGACACGCTCATCATTTACAGAAGATCCTCAAGAGGTGTAAGCCCTCCTGTGTTGGGCCTCGGCTGCGGTGCTGGACCGTGAGGGTTCCAGGTCCCGGGGCCGCTGGGCGGGCACCCCCTTCGTGGTTGCCCTTCTCCTGGCGCTCTTGGAGCGCCGAGTGCTGCAAGGTTAGCAGCGCCCCCAGGCCCGGCTGCATGGCCTGCGGCGCCAAGCCGCCTGTGCTCCGTGCCAAGGGCCAGGCGAGAAGCGCAAGCCACCTGCCGGCCCGCGGGACCCCGGAGGCTGCGAAAGGCGCAGGCCAGCTCTGCCGAGCGTGGAGGGCTAAAGGCACGGCGGAGATGCAGCCTCTTCCTCCCTTTTACTTCGTTGATTGCTTGAGCTCTTCCCGCTTACTGGGGTCAATTCAGGATATTATCAATTAAGAAGATTTCATCTCATTTCTTTATCAAGAGAAAAGATAAATCTTATGGTCCAGATGGGCCTGTGGGTATAGTTAACTCCTGAAGGGATCCCAGCTTCTGAAAATGTGAGAAAGCCCCTCTTTTTTTTTTCCTTTTTCTTTCTTCTTTTTTTTTTTTTATTTTTTATTATTTGCCCCAGGGGTCCAGGTCTGTGAATCATCAGGCTTACACCTTTCACAGCACTCACCATAGCACAAACCCTCCCCGATGTCCATAACCCAGCCACGCTATCCCTACCCTCCCACCCCCAGTAACCCTCAGTTTGGAAAGCCCCTCTTTCTGTTGTTGTAAGTAATGGTGGGTCACAGGGACAACTGCACACTCAGGAAGACTACAGAGGGGGGAGGCATCAAAATGTTGTGTACCTACATTATTATTATGAAAACCTACATTATTAGAACTGCATTTGAGATATTTACCCTTTTCCTAGCAATTGTCAGACACTGTGTGAGTTGCTGTTGAGAAAAAAACATTTGCTTCATTGCCTTTGTTAGGGTCTCACAATCTATGGTGGAGAAGAAAACCATCAACAAAGAGTTCCAATTGATGACAGAGTGACATAAATGCCTTAAAAATACAAAATTAAAAGAGCTGTAAGTTTATGGGCTGGGAGAGGGGCAAAGAACAAATAGGGAGACCCAAGATGATCTCATGAAGGAAGGTGGGCTCCAGCAAGCCCTTGGGGTTGAGTAGGAATTAAACAGGCAGAGACCTCTGTACCCAGCTTTAATTACCTTCATGACGTAAATCATGGGGAGGTATGATGTTATCTATCTATTTGTTCATCTGTCTCCTGTCTCCCCACCCCAGGAGAGGTGAGCTCCATGAGGACAGAGATTCTGTGTGTTACCTACACTGTCCCAGCCCCAGGAGCAGCGTCTAGCATATAACAAGCACACGATGAATACTTGTGGGTAAATAAAGAAAGGACTGAAGAGTCAAAGCATTCCAGGTAGAAGAAACAATATAAGCGAAGGAAGACTAGGATAGACAACCCATTGATTGACCAACTACTCCGTTTTTGGAATTATATAAGGACTTTCAATGTATTCTGCTAAAGCAAAGATATGTGAATTTTTTGTGAAGGCCAGAGAGTAAATATCACAGGCTTTGAGAGCCCTGCAGTCTCTGTGACAGCGACCTCAGCTCTGCCGCTGTAGCATGAAAACAGCCAGAGGTAATATGTGAAGGCATAAGTATTACTGGGTTCCAGTAAATCTTGATTTGCCAAAACAGGCACCGGGCCATATTTGACCTGCGGACTGTCGTTGGTCAGGACCTGCCTTAATAAATCCAAGACAAAAAAATTATTGCACTACATATGATTGATCAGTTCCTGTCAATGTGGGTGAAAAAGGTAGATTATTAATATTTGCATCATGAATTGATCACCTGCTTGTACATGTTATAGACCCCAACTTTGCCTAAGGAACAAAGTTTCTACTCAGTCACATTGACTCTCCTAGGCCTGCGCCCATAATTTGGCTCAGTTCCCTCCAGAGCATTTTGATGAACAGTTCGCAAATATGATGAACAAATTTCTAAATATGTGGCAAAAACACTGGAGTGTATGTCCCCAGGAGAACTTCCTTTCATGATTCAAATTTAAATTTTTATTTGAAATATCTAGATGACTCAGCACTTTTCTCATCAAGGGCAAATATATTTGGGGTAAAATGTTAAGCTTTCTGTAGGGATTTCACTTAGAAAGCCCAACAATTAGTACACCACAATCACACTGAGTTGAAGAGAGCAATAAAATAACGTGAGCCAGGACTTAAACCACAACCCAGAACTATGTCTTAGCCACGTCTTAGCCACGTCTTAAGAGACAGCTGCTCATTGACTCACAGGAGTTAGAAGGAAAGTTCACACAGGCACACCCTGAGTTGAAACAATTAGGCAGAGAAATTCAGGCTGTCAAAAAGTGAAGGCCAAGGAAATTAGCTGAGACATAAAGGGCCAGGTAAGTCTGAAAAGTGTGAGATTTTCTAACATCTAAAAAATTTAACCAAGACCAGAAGATTCAGATGTCTAGATACTGGCTCTGAGAAGTCAGAAAGGGCAGTGACTGGCAGAGGGGGTAAAGCTGATCACTGTCCCCGTGGGCACATACCAAAATACATTTCCAAGTGAACGACTGCTAGACCTTCCAACTCATATACAATTGTTCTGTCCATACAGTTTTCTTTCTTTTAGAGCCAGTGAATATTGATGAAGAAGACTTTAAAGAGGCACAACTTGATTCTCTTGATTCAGGTTCTGGTGAAACACATCAAATGTGTCATGTTCTGAAATCAAAGGTATATTTCCTATTACCTTTATCATTCCCCATTTCTACAACTCTTATGAATAAGAGATTGATGTGAATAAATAAATAAATAAATAAATAATAAATAAAAATAGGTGTTATCTGGCAGACTCATCTCCCCATGTACCTGAGCATACAAATATATTTATTACTTTTCCCAGCCTTCCTGTCAGCTCTATGAGCTCCAGCAAATGGGATGGGAATAGGAAGTAATGTAATATTTCTTCTAATCTTGGACAATCAAAAATATCCAAACATAGTCTTTCATCTTCTTCTCCTCTTCTAGATGGCTGGAACAGAAAGGGCTCTCGGGGCAAACTGAGATCCATGTGCATAAAATGGCAAAGATTTGGGGCGCCTAGGTGGCTCAGTGGGTTAAAGCCTCTTCCTTCGGCTCAGGTCATGATCTCAGGGTCCTGGGATCGAGGCCCTCATCGGGCTCTCTGCTCAGTGAGGAGCCTGCTTCTCCCCCCCTCTCTCTGCCTGCCTCTCTGCCTACTTGTGATCTCTCTCTCTGTCAAATAAATAAATAAAATCTTTTAAAAAATGGCAAAGATTTAAGATTGAGGGAAGCAAGTTTTCTGAATCACAGCATGGAGAAGAGCCAGCAATCCAGGAGAGCCATCATTGTAGTGTAACATCAGTTTTAAGCTTCTGATATTGGGCATATCTACTACAGCAGTTAACATTACCTTCACTAATGTTTGGTAGAGGAGCACACTTTGGTACTGGAAATTTTTGCAAATATTGCCTGCCTCACAGAGCCTGAGCTCTATAAAATGGGTGAAGTGGAGCGTGAGATACAGGCTTCCAGTTAGGGAATGAATAAGTCATAGGAATAGAAAGCATCACATAAGGAATATAGTCAATGATGTTATAATAGTGCTATATGGTGACAGATGGTAGCTACACTTGGGCTGAGCACAGCATAATGTGTTAACTTGTCTAATCACTACGTCGTACACCTGAAACCAATGTAACATTACGTGTCAACTATAAGCAAATAAATTTTTTTCAATCAGTGTGAAAAAAAGAATAAGAAGAAATAAATGAAATTAACATTTTCCTCATTTAAGCAAAATTCGATCATATCTCCTATGCATATAGAAAAGATGAAGTAAACAAAGAAGTCCTTGGGAACTGGGACAGGATTGGAAGATCTAGGCTGGTGTTAATTCCTGCAGACCACTGGAAAAATGATGAAAACAGGCAACTTCCAAAGATGGCCACACAGTGGAACACATCTGAAGACCACTAGCAAACACCACAGAACATTTGTCTTTTCCCTTTTTTTGCCTTAAAATTTTGTCATTTTTTTCTTTTTCCTTTTTCTATTCTCTGAGCCATCCTTGTCCTTCTTATTTAACACATGAATATATATGTCTTATTTATTTCACACACATAATTCCTACCAAATTGCATCTCCATAAGGGCAGATACCAAGCCATTTAACATTTTTCCTTTTGTTCCTAGGAGACCCAGAATTGAGGCCATGCCACTTCTCAATTCAAGATCCACAATCACCACTGATCTGTGACAAGGTGGTGGTCTGGTTTGGTTTGTTATTTTTTTCCCCTTTACCCTTCACCACCAACCTCAAGTTCCCATCCTCCAACAGAAGCACTCGCTTTAGTCTTTTTAATGCATATATATATTTACTCTCACTTAGACATATGTTCAGCTTTGGAAAAAAGGTAACATTGTGTTGTACATGCATGTTCTATACATAAATGGTTTTTCACTATCTCTTTCTGTACTTGATTTTTTTCCAGTGTTTCGTTTTTGAGATCTATCTTTGTTGCCACATGCAAATCTAGCTCATTTCTTCTGACTCATGCATAGTATCCTCTAGCATGATAATTGATTTGAATCCATCAGTATGTTATAACAGTGAATATAATGTAAGAACATGATGAGGAAGTTTCTAGTTGGCCACCAATTGTCTGGATTAGTCTGGGATTTTATTAAATTTCCCCTTTGGTTAATGATCTATAGTCAGAATTGGCAGTGTGCACATTTCATTCATAAATGATAATAGTTTTGGAGGTAAGAGAATGTCAGGATGGCACCACTCCCCCCACACACACTGCCTGCCTGCTGTCTCTATCATAATGACCTCTGTCTTACTCTGATTGTAAATTTGTGAGAAACCAACCACAGTAGCTTCCTGTTTTGTCCAGCTTCTGGAGAACTGTGGTATTTTGGAGCCGTTTTTAGAAAGAGAGAAGCTACTCACTGAGGTTTTCATTTCTTGATTTAGCTATCAAGAATATGATCTTTATCTCCCCTCTACCCTATACCCTAGTCACTCCCTCCTTCATTCAAAAGATCAGCAGTTACAATCTCCGGAAATGTAAAGCCCTAGTTTGGTGTTTCTTAAGGTCTATAGCACAGAGTCACCTGGGCATCAGAATGCCTGCCTTAGGCATTTGCTAAAAATAAAGATTCCAGAGTCCTTCCCAGCCAAATCAGAGTCTCTAGGAGTAGGACCCAAGATCTGTACCTTTCACAAGTGATCATAATGCACTTTAAAGCTTGAACCTCTCTGCCAAAAATAATCCTTGATTTTCTAACTCAGAAATTAACAGTAGTTAGTGTGCCCAGATAGCAATAGACTTCATGGTCATAGAACACTGAAGTGGAGGCTGCCTGCCTGGCTTTCCCTGCCAGGGCACCTGACCTTGACATTTATAACAAGAAGGATCTACCTTGTCCATGTTTTTATATAAGACAATATCCAAAGAGGGTTATTTCACTTGGGGTTTTAGAAAGATGACAGAGTAGCTCAAGATATTCTATGTAGAAAACCACATTCCATTTTCTATACATGCTAATAGCTGAGTTTGGGACATAGTTTCTTAATTGAAAAAATGGTGACCACGTTGAAAAAAAGACGAGAGCTCATCTGGTCTACATTCTCTTCTCCTGGGACAGAGATGCTCTCTCTACTATTAGAATTGTGTACATTCATCTGTCTGCATATTTTTGCCAACATTTAGCTTAAAAAAATCTGCCTATGCCTGAGTCTTCTTTTACTACAATTGGAAAGACTACAGGCAGAGATCCTTCCTACTGAAATTATAACAGAAATGAGAGCCCTCATTTATATCATGTATTATATTACTTTCTGAACAGTAAATATGTTGAATACCACCTTTGACTGCACATGTATAAAAGCTTATTTGGTGGGAGAGCATGGTGAAGATTAATGTTTAATTTCTTTATGCTCTGTTTTATACAGGAGAAACCTGATGAGATTATAGAGCCAAGCTCATATTTTGGTGTAGAAAAGGTTCTCAACCTAATCCAAATTAAACAGATCGGTGGGGCTTCGAATCACTTTTCCAGTCCAAAGGTAAGAAGAGTGGTGCATCTTATTTCAGCTTATAACTCTTAGGAACGTGTCTGTCCATTCAAGAAGACCCCACATAGTCCTTAATCTTTTGGCTACTCTAACAAATATTTGAAGACACCCAAAGATTTATCTAAGATTCTGATTACCAAGAGAATGTAGATCAAGTGCCTTGATCACTAACAGCCTCCATAACCAGGTTCAAGTACTGTTCATTGTCCAACAGTTCGTCAACATCCAGCTTCACTCTGCTCTAATTAAACTCTCCTACTTGTCGGCTCCAAAATGTGCTCCATATTGGATGCTGGGTTGCCTCTTTCCTTTGCCATCCTGTATAGCAATTTCTCTATCTGGTTCCAAACTAAATTACCTCCCCATCCCTTTCAGCTTTTCCAAATCCCGTCCATTCTTCGGGATCGAAAAACCATCCTGGCTGTATATGTATGATTTTCCCTCAGGTCCAGCCTGCAACAATCTCTGTTCCATTTGAGTTCCTGAACCATGCCCCCAGAGGCTCACTTCACATTTATCATTGAGATAATATGAGATATTGTGATATCTCATATCTGTCCCAGGTTTCTATTTGCCTCTTCCATTGCTCTTAGCTTTTCAGATGCATGATGCCTTCCATGAGTATGCAGATTGTAAGCTCCTGGGAACGGGACCCTGTCTCATTATTTTTGGAGTCGACAACAGCCCTGGGTTCAGGGCCCTGTGCAGAGATGCAGCTCATCAAAATCCTCTGGTATTTCTCTTGAAAGGCTGCCCGCTGCTTCAGGTGCTGTCTTTGTCAGCAGGCTTTCAGGCTTGAATGAGTTGCCTGTCTTTGCCATTCAAACCTTCATACAGTGTTTAGCTTTCTCTCCTGGTAAATGCCTTTCTTCTCATTCATGACTTTTTTTAGTAGAAAAGATGTGAGCAACATCACTGAAAAATAAATTTAATATAGGCTTTTGGAGACAGGGGGAAACAGTTATTCTTGGTTAAAATATACTTTGAAAATGATTACCTAGGGTCAAAGATTCTGGATTGTAAACTCTGCTAGATATAGTGAGCATTTTGAAGATAAAAGGCACATCCCAATGTGATACATTTTAATTCATGATTCTTTTTTAGACTGGCTCTCATAGGTAAGATTCAATCTGTAGCAAAGTCACCTTAACTTTAAAAACGGCAGTTTAGCAAATCATTCCCAAGGATGCTCAGACTCACTGGGTATAGTTCAGGAATTCATGACAGCTTTAATCTGCTTTAGGACACATGTGTAGCTTTATCTGGTGGAATGCGGGTTTCTCATTCAAATTTCTCTTAATGCAAAGAGACTCAGAACAGAATGGTTGGGAAGCAGTGGTTTCTCTGACACATTGAGGACTGGTATAAGGGAAGGGAAGATTTGCTTCATTAAAATCTGGGTCCTTGGTGTAATTTTGCAAAACATTGTAACTCTTCCTACTGCAATGGTAAGAAACTAGCACAAATCAAGTTTTCCCGTTCAGTTCTATTTTCATCACCTCTGTAGTAAACATCTAATATTATCCCTTTCTCATGGGGCTCTTGAGTTAATCCCAGAAGAGGTAAATATCATTAACAGCATCTGGGGGATCCGTTAATGCTTCAGCTACTGAACTCTGTTGTTTTTGAAATCACGCTGGTTTGAAACACACTTTCCCTTGAATTACAATGTGTTTCCTTGAAAGTTTATCTCTCAGGAAAACTCCCTCAATGCCAATGTAAACTCTCTTCCAAGCCCCAAATTAAATCACATCCTAGTGCAATTCCAATGTCATAAAAGTAGATAAAACTAAAGTTGAGTGAATAAAGGACACCAGTTCTCCTTGGAGGGAGATATAGTTTGATATATATTTCTAACTCCGAGACTTTTGGCATTCAATTCTTATCATCTCTAAGATGTGCAGCCTCAAGATTTCCAAGAATTGAGAAAAGAAAAACCTACAAAAAAAAAAAACCCACATATTTAAAAATCTTAATCAGTGACTTGAGGGTCTGTGGGTATAACACAATCTGGTCTGTTGTCTATTGCAGCATAGCAAACTATTCCAAAAACTTAGTAGTTTAAAAATAAGTCATTTTGGTGCGCTGGGTGGCTCAGTCCATTAGGTGTCTGCCTTTAGCTCGGGTCATGAGCCCAGGGTCCTGGGATCGAGTCCCGCATCAGGCTCTCGGTTCAGCGAGGAGCCTGCTTCTCCCTCTCCCTCTGCCTGCTTCTCTGCCTGCTTGTGCTCTCTCTCTCTGTCAAATAAGTAAATAAAATCATAAATAAATAAAAATAACAGTCATTTTATTTGCTCATGATTCTGTGGGTCAACAATTCGAACTGGACTCAGAGGGGTGGTTCTTCTGTTGGTCTCACTTAGGGTCCTTGGTGTCCCTGCAGCTGTCTGGATGCTTAGCTGCAGTTGTTTGATCTCTGTGGCTTCCCTCACGTGTCCTGGCTTTGGTATGGCCATCAGCGGTGTCACGCAAGCTTAGCAAGCTGCCTGGGCCTCTTCACAGGGCCTCTGATTACTAGGGGCTGAGAACAGAAGTCTAGGCCTATGCTTAGAACTCCACAACATCCCTTCTGCTGCATTTGATCTGTCAAAGCAGGCATGAGGCCAGTCCAAATCCAAGGGTACGGGAACAGAGCCCACTCCTAACAGCAAAAAACTGCAAAAGATCCATGGCCCTTTCAAATCAACCACATCATTTAATTTCCAGAACACAGAATGGAGAAGATTGAACATTCCAACCTCAGCAGACTTCTGTTTTTCTCTTCTTCGTAGGAAAGGAACATTTATTTTGTGACAATATCAAGACCACCTTGATATCGCCAGTATTAAAAAGACTCAAGGTTAAGGAATATGCAATGTGGAATCAGAACACAATGAAAATCAATTATTCATGAACTGAAAAGTCCAATAGCTATTTTATATATATATACACACACACATATATATACATACACACATATATGTATATATATAATATTCTTGACCTTGTAAAATATTCACATCCAAGACTCACCTTAAATGTACAGAATAAGTGCTCCTTAGATCAGTGATTCTTCTTTTATTTTTTTTGTAGTTTTAAAAAGATTTTTATTTATTTATTTGAGAGAGAGAGAGCACAAGCAGGTGGAGGGGCAGAGGGAGAGGGAGAAGCAGGCTCCCCACCAAGCAAGGAGCCCAACACGGAGCTTGATCCCAGGACCCTGAGATCACGATCTGAGCCAAAGGCAAAGCTTAACGGACTAAGCCACCCAGGCATTCCTACTTTTTTTTTAATAACAGAAATGTACTCCAAAGTAGAATAATATCATGAATTCCTATGTAGTCATCACTCACCTGCAATAGTTAACAGCATTTTGCCAATTTTCTTTCACCTTTCAGTCCTCCACATGTATTTTTTTCTTTATAGGATGTTAAAACAAGTTTCAAACACCATGGCATTTTACTTGATGTGGGTGCTTATTAAAGACTTCCTGAATGATTCACATGCAGGTGGCTGTGGCAGAAACATTTAGTGGTCACCAGATCTTCCCTGGACTCCTCTGGAATCTCAGTCTTCTTTTTACTTTGGGTCAGGGCCATGTGACTTGTTCTGACCAATAGCTATGGCCCAATAGCTATGGGTGTCCTTCCAAGCTGAAGCATTCCCCCCACCCCCCCAGCAAGTTGAAGAATTAAGAGCTAGGGACTTTCCCATCAATGACCTCCTGCTTCGGTGACCTTGGAATTCTGATATTCCTAGTCACGTAGCTATAAGTAGAAGGAGGCTGCTATTTCAGAGCAGATTTGATGTGAGAAGTAAGCCTTTATTTTCCCCAACTACTAAAATAGGGGAGTTTCTCTTTTATCTCAGCCTATGTTGAAATAAAAGAACACCTAGTTTACGTATTATGCAAAGTGAAATACATCAGAAAGAGAAAGACAGTACATATGATTCCACTCATAAGTGGAATCCTAAACAGACAAACAAATGAATAAACAAATAAAAGCAGAACCAGAGCTATAAATATAGAACATAAACTGGTGGTTGCCAGAGGGGAGGGCTGGGTGGGTTAAATGGGTGAGGCTTCCAATCATGGAATGAGTAAGTCACAGAATAAAAGGCACAGGCTAAGGAATATAGTCAATGATACTGTAATAGTGATGTAACTCCACAGACCATAGCTGGGCGTTTGGTGACCATAACGTAATGTTTACACTTGTCAAACCACTAGCTGGTATGCCTGAAACTAATGTAACATTTGGGTCAACTATACTCAAATAAAAAATTAAAAGGTTAAATTAAAAATTAAAAAAGAACACCTGGTTAGAAGGAAACACAACTAGGAGCTACTATCTTACCATGTGATCAGATAAGACTCAGCTTCTTCATCCACAGAATGAGTAACAGTGATACCCAGGCTCTCTCTCCACCTCACGAGGTTATCATGAGAGTTAGGTGGTAGAAGCAAAATTATTTGAAAAGTTATACATTATTATAAAATGTGGTGGCTTGTTCAATTCCTGTTCAGGCTGTCAGAACCCACCCCTCACCATCAGTAATTGAAAAAAAAGTGGTAAAGACTGTACATAATTTGCCACACAGGAAAGTTTTTATTCGTTCACCTACACTGTTACTGTTTTTTAAGTTATTAACTTGGGAATTCTGCATATCTATAGTCACAACTTTGAAACCTCAACAGCGGGACACATGGAAAAAGGATCATTTTGAATTGATTCATCCATTCTCTGCCACTCTTTGGGGGATGCAGTGTGAGGTACTTGGAGGGGGTGTGGCCCCCCCCCACATAGATCAATGTTGCCACTCCACCATCATATTTAGCGGGAACAGCTTCCCATGACAGTGGGGCGGTGATAAGAACCATCAATCAAACCCAGACATTTTTGAGAGTGAAAAGAGAAGTGCTGGCAATTATGCCAGGATGACAGGTGAACCTAGGACCCGAGGAAGTACGGTCGTCCTACACTTTCATGGGCATAGCGAAGAGCAGAAAAGGGTGATAGGGATGACTTCATAATTTATCAAGGGGGTGAATACTTGTACTAAATTTTTCTGTAACGAAGTGGAGAGGAAGGAAGAGGAGAGGAGGAAGAAGTGAAGAGAGGACAGAAAAGGAAAGAGGAAGCTGGGAAGGGGAAAAGACAAAGGAAAAAAAAGCACTACACCTGTGATGAGAAGAACCTGTGGGAAACAGCTGTATTCACCCAAACTGACAGGACTTTTGGGGGGTATAGCAAACCATAGCCTTGAAGGTCAGGGGACTGCCACCATGGGGGTCAGGCTGCCTGACCTCCCTGAGGGGGCATTTCTGAGGAGATGGGTTTGGAGAAGACAATTTCGTAGCCAGCAGGGAAGCCCTGCTGGAGGCCCCGAGAGCCAGGCTAAGAATTTTGGTTTGAATTCTCTAAGTCCAGCTTCTCACAGTTACCGTGGCCCTGGGATTACACACTGGCAGGCCGGAGGACAGGAGAAGCCACAGAAGAAACCAGAGGCATATATCTAATGGATTACATTTTTGAAAGGTGGCAGTGGGGTTACATGCAGAGATTGAAAGCTTAAACCGTAAATTGTTTTAAGATGATTACATTAAACACTCAGAAGTGTGTTATGCAAGACCAAAGCTTTATGTCTCTTAAAGACAACACACAAGGATTCATTTAAAAAACATTTGTTTTGCAATTTGGCAGAATTTGCCTATTCAAGCATGATCCCCAGGCCACAGAACTTTGCATTTACTCCTTTCTTCAGAGAGGAGACTTGGGTGGGAAGGTTCAAAACAGCCCTGTCTAAGCAGGAGAACATCAGCCCAGAAAGAAGACCACACGGGATGCGACACGAACGCCATCTGACAGGTTCCTCTGGCCCTGGTGAGGCAGGTAGTGTGCACTGCAAGTGATAGAAATAGGTCAGGCCACCAAAGGGCCAGGCCAGGGGCCTGGCTGAAGAGCCTAAGTGGGCTGAGAACTGGAGGGCTGCGCCAGGCTTCCCTCCTGCCATCCCTAAACCCAGTCACTGGCTCTGGTCTCAGCAACTTCATCACATCTCCCTACAATGACACAGAAAATGCAGGGGACATAGGAGCCGGCTCCTGCAGCCACAGCAAACCACATGGAGTCTGGCATGGGAGAGGTACCCAGTAAACATCTGCCGAACAGGAAAGGATGGAACAGAAGGGACAAGACTTCCTGACTCAGTGAATGATCCTGTGGGAAAGGAAATCCAGAGAAAAAGTACCAGCCTGCTTTATGAGAAGTAGCCTGTAATTTTATTTGAAATGCAATGCAAAGTGTGTGCAATTATTATATCAAAGGTTCGGTGTTGGACAAACTGAGAAATCTCCTTACATTTATAAAGAGCTGTGCACATAAATGCAAGGTACGGGTGCTGGTGGGGCTGTTACGTCCTGGATAAAGGGTCGGGGACACCAGGGGAACCCGCTCAGGGTACAGACCCCAGGGCACCCCCCATCAGCCGGTCGGCCCCAGGGAGCTGCTGGAGGAACACTTCCTTGTAAAAAGGCCAGGCAAAGCAGGAAGAAAGTGCAGGACTCAGCAAAACCTCAGCAACAGCTGAGCTCTGGGCTAATCCAGGTACAGACTCAACGATCTCTGCGTCTGGTTTCTTTCACCACGGTCACCAGCGGCTCTAACTGTCAGCGTGAGAGCTGGAAAGGGCACCTGCTGACCTTGCTCTGACCTGAGCCCTCGGCTCCACACAGCAGCTGGGAAACGCTTGCACTTAGGTTAACTGGGGAAGGTGGCTCTCTGTGGAAGAATGTATATAATCTCTCCTGAGAGAAAATGCTATCATGTATCTTTGTTTCACGGTAGCAGATAAAAAACTTGACCGTATGGTCTAAGTATACCAGTTTGATGACTCAAAGTACTTGCTTATTTTATTCCCATTTCACAAATTTGTTTGTTTGCTTTAACCTACGTTGGCTCCATGTGTGAAATTAGGACACACGTGAGGATTTTGTGTCTGGCACACACTCACTCTGTTTGGAGAGCTGAACCCTAAGCGAGTCCTGGGAAACCACCCTCCCCCTGTCTCAGGAGCAATACCCCTTTGCCTCCGGGGGCAGAATATGTGACTTAGACCCAGCCAGTCAGAGCACCACCACCTTCTGGCCACAGGGCCCCATCAGAGCCAATTTCCTAGAAGGACTAGAAAAAGATACCCATAAAACAAACTGTAGGGGAAATGGGGATCCATTTATAGATATAGAACTAATAAAGATCATAAAAGCATATATGGATAATCATATGCTTATCTTTTTAAAAACCTAGATGCAAAGTTTGAATTACTAGACAAATGTAAAATGCATAAATGAGCACAAAAAGACATAGGGTATTTGAAAAAGACTGAAATATTTTAAATAGAATGAGAAAGGGGAACCTGGGAGGCACCATTGGTTGAGCGACCAACTCTTGGTTTCAGCGCAGGTTGTGATCTCGGGGTTGTGAGATCGAGTCCCCTGTTGGGCTCCTCACTCAGCACAGAGTCTGCTTGAGATTCTCTCTCCTTCTCCCTCTAACCCTTCTGTTCCTGCTCTCTCTCTCAAATAAATAAATAAGTCTTAAAAAAATTAGGAGAAATAAAACTATTCCTTCTTGTTCCAACACAAAGATCAGAAAACAAAAACCAAACAAGACAACAAAAATAAAAAGATCTAAACCTATGTGGTTTTATGGATGTTAACCATATTTTCAAGGAATATTTTATGTTATAGATATTTATATAATTTACATGGATGATAGAAAAAGACAAGGAAGTTGTCTGAATTTTCCAATGAGATTAGTTTAGGTTGATATGTAAACCAGTAATTCAGTACAAAAGACCTCTACTTCCAGCCAAGATGAAGGGCAAGGTATTAGATTTACCCTCCCACCAGAAACAAACAAAGGGATGACATTCATGAGACAAGAGTTCTCACACACTGGGCACCAGACAACCAAGGACAGTGATCCCTGAGAGACGGGAAACAAACAACATGAGCTCTGTGCTTGTATTTGAGCCCAGATTTCCGCCTGGAGAGGGTTTCCACATGCTGTGCAGGAAGGAAGAAACTTGGTGAAGTCTGGTGATCACCTTGAGCCCCTGCACTGGGACTACTTAAGCTCAAATTTTTCTATGTCTATCTGGAAGACAAACTCAGAAAAATGTAAAGTGTTGAACTGCAATTCACTCTGTAGCCAGAGCCATGACACTAACATTGGCCTGCCATTGGTCTAACCCTAGGAAATAAATGGATCAATTCACTAGAATTGGCCTGCGATTGGTCTAACCCTAGGAAATAAATGGATCAAATCACTAGAATTGGCCTGCCATTGGTCTAACCCTAGGAAATAAATGAATCAAAGTCAGAGTTATGCCTTCTTGGGTGAGTCCAGAAGATCCAGACAAATCATATTTTGAGATAAGTGTATTAGGAATTTAATCATGCAGCAGCTAGAAAGAAAGAGGTAAATGTATACCTACTAATATGAAGAAATCTGCAAAGCATATGGCTGCATGAAAAGAAAACTTCTGGAATGACTAGTTCTAGTTATAGAATATACTGGACATCTGGTATTATCTTGTCTGCTCAGCAACCACAACAAAAACTTTCTACTGGGGTACGCTTCCCGAAGGTGGGGCGGGGGGGTCACTGGAAGGCAAGGCTCTATGTTCTGTTGATGTGCTGAGAAGGACAGACACTCCCTCTCCCCAGCCTGAGCACTCGGAAATGAGCCAGGTCTGACCAACAGGAAATTCCTGCCTGGGATGTTTAATCTCAAGGGAAGAATGCAAAGGTGGAGGGACAGTCCAGGTCATCTGATCCACCTCTCGTCTGAACTATTGCCAGAGCTTGCTAACTGATCTCTCCTGGTTGTGCTCCCTGCTCCTTCACATCTCTCTTCACAGTAGCCAGTGATCCATGGGGAGGGTGAATCCCGCTGCTACACTCCATAAAGCCTTGCATTAGCTCCCCAACACATGTGGAAGCCCATGCAAGCTCCTTACATGCATTCTGCTCCCCAGGGTCGGCCTCCACCCAGCCCTCCAGGCCTCTCACTTACCACTACCCGTCCCACCTTCCCGTGAGACTCCACTCTCCTTAAACTTTATGGAATTTTTCCAGCTTCCTGGGCTTTTGTCTGACTAACCCTTAGTTTTCTATTTTCAGCTCACTCAGATGTTTTCTCTTCCAGAAACACCTTCCATAACCAGTGCCAACAACTCCCAATACCCAGACTGACTTTCCTTTTGATGCCTCTCCATTCTCCCACAGTCCACTCTGCAGTCTTCTATTTTCACATTAATCTCATATCAATTATGTGCCATATTTACAGCTGTGTCTCCAGTGAGTAACACACAGCCAGGAAATATGTCTTATTCAGCATGGTATGTAATAGGAAGTATTTGTACTCATGAATGACAAGCAAAAAAATTTGGGGTCTTTTCCCTTACTGGCTCTGTCATAAGTTTGCTCTCCTGTCCCCCACAATGGTTATTTTATCCTTTCTTTACACCTCTTACGATTCAGACTGATTTATCCAGCTCTTCACTTTCCAGTCTCTCATCTCTCCTTTCATAAGGACACCAACCAGAAGTCCACCAGAAGCAAACACCTGCTCCTGCTCACCTCTGCTATGTGAACGCTATTGGAGTTAATTGGGGCCTGGGACCTGGGCCTTCTTCACACCTCTCATCATTATCTCCCCAGGCAATCTCAAACTGTCCACAGCCCTTTATGTGCCAAAGGCTCTCAAATACACATCTCCAGGAGAAACCTCCCTCCTGAGAGCTTCAGATAGATGATCCAACTGCCTATCTGCTCTCTGCTACAAGAGGCTATGTCTCATGAGCATTTTAAACTTACTCTGTCCAAATCCAACTCTTGATCCTCCCGGCCCCCAGCCCTCACTCGGCTCCTCCTCCAGCTTTTACCATCTCAGTAAATGACCCTTTCCTCCACGCAATGGCTCATGCCAGAAAACTGGGAGTCTTCCTTGGTCTCTTCTTTGCTCTCAGCGCTTATGTTCAACCAGTGACAAAATTCTGTAGGTTCTACTTTCAAAATAAACCTCAAGCCCATCCATCTCCACTGCTGCTCCCTGGCCTGACACCATCGACTCTTCCCTGGATTACTAAAGCTCTCCTACCTGGCCTCCATTCTCCGAATGGTCTCCAGAATGATCTTTTATTAACAAACACTGAATCTTCACATTTCCCTGCTTAAAACACTCTACTTGCTTTCTCTTGCACTTGAGATAAAATTTTAAAACCCTTAACAAGGGTAATAAGATGTTATGTGATCTGGCCCCTGCCTAATTCACCAGCTGAAGCACATGTCACCCACATCCCTGTTCATGATGCCCCAGCTATGATGGCCTTTTTTTTCCTTCCTAGAATTTACCATCAACCTTCCTATTCCTGCCACCAGGCCTTCACATGTTAATCCTATGCCCCTCCATCCTCCCCCCTGGCTAGTGTCTGCTCATCCTCCAGGATCAGTCCCAAATATTCCCTCACCAATGAAGACTTCCCTTTTCACCTAAGTTAAGTATGGTCTTAATTTTTCCTTCACATAAGTTCTGTAGTTTACCATGATTTATCTATTCGTGTGATTACTTTTCTAATGGCTATAAACTTCATGAGAATAGGAACAAACACTACAACATGGATAAACCAAAGGCAAAAGCCACAAATTGTATATTTCCATTTATTTGGATTGTCCAGACTAGGAAAATCCCTATTGTCAGGGGCTAGAGAAAAGGGTAATTGGGAGTAACTGTTAATGGGTATGGGATTCCCTTCTGGGGTGATGAAAATGTCCTGAAATTAACTAGTGGTGATAGTTGCACAACTCTACGAATATAGGAAATACTGCTAAAATGTACATGTGAAGTAAGTGAATTGCATGGTATATGAATTATATCTCAAAAAGAGAAAAAAGAATGCACTGTCCTTGCCTTGGCTGCAAAATCTTGCAGTGAAGAAATTGCACAAACACAAAGCAAAATACGGTCAGTGCTTGGAGAAAGGGAACCACCCAGTCTTCCAGGATGCTCTGACCCAGGCCTTAATCAGGGTCATCTGGACGGCTGACGCCAGAAAGGACTTCTGACTTCATTTGATTGTCACTCTTGGCCTGACTCTGAGATAAACCTTTGCAAGCAAGATAGTGATGAACTTTCCTTCCACGCACTCTATTCTTCCCCTAGTCACTCCACAACTCTAGGAGCACCCTTCCCTTAGACAGACAGATGTCCCCCTACATACACACATTCCAATGAAACATCAGCTCATGAAAAAGACGCACAGCCCAGCGTGCTGCCTCCAACCTTGATTTTCATCCCAAAGTGAAGACTAACGCATCAGGGGAGATAGGGGAGACAGGGAGACCGGGAGTCCGCAGAACTGCCCATATCACACAGCCGGGACCAGAAAGACTTCACCTCTAATTAGTCTCTGATTGCTTGATATAAAATTGTATATGCTCTCTTTTCTTCATTATAACAGTATCTATCATTCTAGTCATTTCCACGCAAGAATTTTATTTCAATATAATCATGCCTGTAATTTAAAATTCTGTATTTCTACATAACCTTATAGTACGAGTACTTAAGATGTTATTACCTACTTTCATAAGCAATTGCACAACTTTATGATGTTCCATCAAATAGATATTTAACAGTTATCTTAACTAATCCCTCGTGGTAGGACATGTAAGTAGCTCCCAATCTTTTGCTATTATGAAAATGCAGCAAGAAACAAATTGTTACATAAAGCTCTTTCCAAACTTAACTTTATTTCACTAGGATAGATTTCCCAAAGTAAAATTTCTGTTCCAATTTCTTTAAATTTTTTTCTCAAACTGGAAGCCAGCTGACAGGGGCCTGGAAAACATAGTCCACGGGGGTCTGCCACTTAGTAATCCAGAGAGCAGAGGAAGAGTGAGGAAAGGATCAGGCAGCACATTATTTTGTCTATGTTGGGTTAAGTTGAATCAGATCTTACAAATGCCTACTCCTCAAAGTGCAAACATAAACATTAAAACAGTGGAAGCAATATTCACACTTTCTTGATACACATAATACAACTAAATGATATAGAGAAAAAACAGCCCTTTGACACTACATTGAACCTACTATTTGCCAAGCACAGAACTAAGTGTTTTGAAAATACTAACAAATTTCATCCTTTCAACAACACTAAGAGGGGGTCACTATCACAATCCCTGTTTTACCAATGAGGATGCCAGGCAAAGCAGTAAATGATGGATCCGTGATCATGGACACTGGTGGTCTGGCTCCAGAATCGGGGTTCTTGACCACCACACTCTACCCAAATTTGGAGTCAGAAGATCTGGGTTCAGATTCCAGTTGCACCAATTATTGACACAAAGGCAGGTCAGTAAACTGGGCCAGCTGGTTTTATCATCTCTTTTATTTCAACATAGCATACATGATTTTATATAAATGCATACATTATCATATCACTCATTTTAAGGCAATCGTTTCTCTTCTTTTTAGTTTAGTTTCATCCTTCTCTTCTCCCACCCCTCCACCTTGTGACCACTCACTCCCATCCCCTTATTCCACGTTGATAACCCAGTATTTATCCTTTTATGGCTTCTCCATGCTCACATAATCACACACACACACACACACACACACACACACACACACACATTACACAGACTCATTTTGTATAAATCAGCATTTTTTATGTAGAAGGATCATATTTATTTTAATTTTTTTACTTCATATTATTTATTGAGAATCTATTTTGTGCTGGGTACTGTTCTTAATTTTCTACAGAAACAAAATGAAAAGATTATGGAATTTCTCACAAACATACCCAGATATACAATAAGAAATCAATTTTATTACAATTGGAATATTTTGTAAGTTAGATAATCTTTTTTAAAGATTATCCAAAATGATAGATTTATTATCAAATTCATAATAGTTATGCATTTTTATTTTAAATTTAATTAATTAACATGTAGTGTATTATTAGTTTCAGAGGTAGAGTTCAGTGATTCATCAGCTTCATAATTCAATCAGTAATTATGGAAATAATTACTCAGTACTCATTATGTCAATGCCCTCCTCTATGTCTATCATCCAGTTACCCTACTCCCCCACCTCCCTCCCCTCCACATTTGTTTTAAACAGGACCCAATCAAGAAAACAAAAACCAGCATTCCTGGGTGGCCCCAGTGGGTTAAGCACCTGCCTTTGTCTCAGGTCATGATCCCAAAGTCCTGAGATCAGGCCCCAAATTAGGCTCCCTGCTCAGTGGGGAGCCTGTTTCTCCCTCTCCTTCTCCCTTTACTTGTGCTCTCTTGCTCTGTCAAATAAATAAAGAAAATCTTTTAAAAAAAAGAAAAGAAGGGCACCTGGGTGGCTCAGTGGGTTAAGGCCTCTGCTTTCGGCTCAGGTCATGATCTCAGGGTCCTGGGATCGAGGCCCATATCGGGCTCTCTGCTTGGCAGGGAGCCTGCTTCCTCCTCTCTCTCTCTGCCTCTCTGCCTACTTGTGATCTCTCTCTCTCTGTCTCAAATAAAGAAATAAAAAAATCTTAAAAAAAAAAAAAAAAGAAAGAAAAGAAAATGGAAACCACTCTCAGTCGGAGAGAATTCAACGCAGGATATTGGTTACACTTGTAATAGGTGAGCTAAGAAGCCAAGCATGGGAAGGCAGCCCAGAAGATGGTAAGAGCAGTGAACTGCTACCAGCCCGGGGCTGAAGGTGCACGGGAGGTAGTGTTTTCCCCTCCCAGGAGCTATGGCCACCTGGTGGAAGCTGGCCCCGTGGTGAAGCTGTCTGAGCAGTCAGAGCCATGGAGGACAGACACTGTGGCCAGTGATGATGCCCTGGCTCCTCTCTGGCTTCTAGGCCACAGAAATCCACCCTGACTCCCACTGGCTGAACTCAAACTGAAAGCCAGCTGACAGAGCCGTGGAAAACACAGTCCACAGGGGTCTGCCACTTAGTAATCCAGAGAGCAGAGGAAGAGTGAGGAAAGGATCAGGCAGCAAACAGCCAAGGAACCAAGAGAATGCTATGCACACTTCCCTACCTCTGCTCTTCTCAACCAACATTACCTTGGGAGAATCTGTCCACTAAGTAGTATTCGTGTTCTTGTGCTCTCAATCGGGAGTAATATTACTTTTCCTATGATTATTGCAAACATCATGTAAGTGAATGGATAAGCACCTAGAAACTGCAGTAGTAGAATGTAAGTTTTATTAGAATCAGTATGCCACTGTAAGGTGGTACTTATATCAATGGCTAAAAACCTGATGAAAACACAGCGAGGCTCGAAGTTACCGTCTCACCAGAATGGACTGATACTCTAGGCAACAGGGAAATGCCCACTGACTAGACCTTTTTCCCTCACAGAAGGTAGGTCCTAAGGGCTCCCTCTGACCTCTCACCTTGCTCTGCTTCCCAGTGCTCTTTCTCAGCTTAGAATACACAATACACCATAATGGATTCATGCTTGATAGCAGCGCTGACCAACAGAACTTTCTGTGATGATGGAAATAGTCTATCTCTGCATTGGTGAACATGGTAGCCACTAGAAACATGTAGCTGTGAGACTTGAAATGTGGCTAGTATGATTGAGGAACTGAATTTTCAACTTATTTAATTTTAATGAATTTAAACGTAAATTGCCACACATGACAAGGGGCTACTACCTTCAACAGTGCAGCTCTGGAACTTCTCAATCATGATCTTGTGAGAGAAGGATTCTTACCCACGGTGATGTGGGAGAATCAACTGAAACTTTTTCCAAATTCATGTACTTAACTCCACTTCAGATTTCCTGACTCAGAACCTCTGGTGCTTGTGCTATAATCGTCTGCTAAGCTCCTTGCTGCTCGAAATTCTCTATAAGAAAAAAGAAGAAATGTGACCTTAGAAGTTCATACATTAGCTCAGCTACTCATTAGTGGGGATTAAAACTTTTTGGACTGATTTATTGCCTCTCATATTCACCTAGCTGAGAATAAGACCCTGAAGCAACAGCAGGAGAAAAAAAGAGGGGTTGGTTTTAACAGAGGAGAAGGCAGCCAAGAAAGCCCCAAGAATTTGGCAATCAACGCATGGGCTTTGTGTTGGCATCTCTGGGCAGCCCAGGGTCAGCACGAAGGCCCGAGAAAAAGGAACATACTGTCAATAACTTTGACCTCCTTACAATGTTTTCCAGGGTCACCCTGGCAGTTCAGGGGGTGGTGCCAGGAGATCTGGAGCCAAACAGGCCCTCAGAGGGAAGGTAAGCCATGCCAAGATGGATTCGTGGCTAATGAGGCAGTCAGCTGCTTTAATTGCACAATAGGATGGATAACAATGCTGCTGAAAGACAAATGATGAAGGAATGCACTTATTAAATATACACACCAGGGTGAAGGTGAGGTGTTAATTTTCAAGGCAATAGACAGCCGTCGAGTCCTGTCACATAATTCCATTTCACATTAAACTTACTGTGGGCAAGAAGGTAATAATGTCAACGACTCACCTCTCTTCCTCAACCGCGAGGAAATTGATGGTGAGCTAAAAAATGTCCAGCCCTGAAGTGAGGACATGACTCAAGGGGAAAAAACTAGTATGGGGAGGATATGAAAATTCCAGAATGAATGCTTCGAATGCTCTCTTGGTTACAATTGCTCGATGCCACTGAGAGAGCATTAGCCTGCCCTTCTCCGCTCCGGATTCTGCCAGCAGCAAGTGGGAGAATGTCCTGCCCCTCATTCTGACAGCTTGAGTAAGTGCAAGTGTGGATTGGTGGAGTCGCAGACACTCTCCCTTTCCCCATTCCCCTTTGAGAATGGGTACAACCTAATAAACACGTGAGAGCCCACAGGAACCAAAGTGAAAAGCTCGAATTTCAAAGATGAGCTGAGGAATTTACAGCTGCCAGGTGAAAGCTTCCTCACACACCTCCTTCATTGTATCATAAACTCCACTTCCCGAAGCCCCAAACTGAAAACTTTGACTGCCTCCCCCCCCCCCGTCTCTCAGATGAGCCTACCCTCCTGAGCTGGACATCAAAGCCCTTATCAAACAGCCCTAACCTCACTTCCTATGTAACCTCACTGAATTGTCCCCCTTTGTGAGCCTTTACAGAGTAATAGGTGGAAAACACATTGGCTTCATGAGCAACGGTGAGTAAACTTTTACCCACAGCTCCTTTATCTATAACATGCACTGAGCATCGGGGACACAATGGAACATTGTTGACCCTTGAACAATATGGGTTTGAACTGCACAGGTCTGCTCATATGTGAATTCTTTTTTATACAATACAGTCTAAATATATTTTCTTTATAATTTTCTTAACATTTTCTTTTCTCTAGCTTTATTGTAAGAATGCATTATATAATACATACAACATATGAAATATGTGTTAATTGCTTATGTTATCGGTAAGGCTTCTGATCAACAGTAGGCTATTAGCCATTGAGTTTTGAGGGAGTCAAAAGTTATACTTAGATTTTTACTTGCATGGGATCATTGGTGCCTCTAACCCCTACATTGTTCAAGGGTTAACTGCATTGTGAACATTAAGTAAAGCACTTGGCCCAGGACCTGGCTTACAAAATGCAAGTTCCTTTCACTTCCCACCCTGCTTACAAGTCACACTTGTCTTCTCATTATTTCTAAAACACACCTAGTAAGTGCCTACCTCGCCTTATCTCATCCCTCCACCCCCTTTCCCACCATCACCTCCATGCTCCTGCTAAATATATACCACCAACTTAGTCAACTCTACTCTATCTTTAAGGTCCAGGCCCATCTGCCCCCTTCCATAAATCCAGACTCAAGCTTCTGCGTCAGGAGCATGACTTAAGGCAATCTTGGAAAGCTTCTCCAACTCCAACATTCCATGATACAAAGAAAACATAAACTTGGCTTTGAAGGTATGACAAATCAAAACTTTAAACTCTCCAAAGAATATAAGATGACTTCCCCAATTGGTAAGCAATGGGCAGAAAGTGAGAATACTTTGTAAGCTATTTAAAAATATGTATTCCTGTAAAGGGTTATGATTTTAAAGTCTTGTGTGACTAGGGAGCTGTTTCATGCCAGAGAATAGGCTCTACCATGGATGGAATCAATCTTCCCTACAAAGTAAGCTTGTAGAGAAGTCCCCCACAGTTTCAGGATGATCAGAGTCCTGAGGCCCAATGCTTTCCACCTAAGAAGTAGATGACACAAGAGCTAGACCATGGGCTGTGTCTGTAGTCTTACAGAGAATTCTGGAATCACTCTCTGCATAATGCTTAACTTCCACAAACCCACCCATTTTTCAAGTGCTGTTGTGACACAGAGAACCCTCAGTTAGCTATCAGCAAAGATGAGCACTTGTATATGTATAAGATGTGTTTCTTTCCCCAAAAGAAGTTACAATCTAGAAAGAGAAATTGAATATAAATAGAATATAGAGGAGAGTCACAGGCTGTGTCAAAGTGGCATAGTATTTGAAGGAAATCAAAAGATGTGCAGATCCCTTTCAACTAATGTGATCAAAGAGCTGTGTTCAGTAATCTAACTTACCAAAACTGCATCTACCCTGCTCTAGAGAAAAGAATGAAGCTCTAAAATTCTACAAGCGCTTCAAAAAAAGAAGCAAAACAACCCAGAAGCCTATTTTTATACCTCTTTCATGCTCACCCATTAGAAATCTTGAAATCTCCTCCCCAGCAATAATTCTTCTGTGATTTCTCATTAGAAACCTGCTTAAGATAGAATATTAAATCATAGCAATAAAGTTGGAAAATGTGACATCACATTGAGATGTAAAAGCTAATAATTCATCTTATAATGACTATTATATACAAGAGAAGATAAAACCTTTTTCCCAAATGGACTATGGAAATTCCTATTCATACTGAAAATTACTTTGATCCTCTTTCTCCGTACTCAGAAACTAAGATAGTAGTAATTTTCCTTAAAACTCCAGAATTGATAATCCTTCCTTTGTAAACTTGAAGTTCATCTTTCAGAATCCAGTGTGACTTGTCAGTGTTCTAAATGAGCCACAATTGCACACCAGCTTTGTCCCTTAGCAAACACAGCCTCTGCGCTAAAGTTACCTCCATACATCAGAATTGCCAGTCACAGTTAACAGAAATTTTAGATCTATTCTTCAGCTTGTTATGAAATATATTCTTACAACTCGTCAACCTCCAAATACTTGGGGAGCTAGGACCACTTGACAACTGTACTAGTTTTGGAAAAGAATACTAAAAATCCATAATAGTAGGATATAATAAAGTAATAATAGGTTTTATTTATTGAGCACGTACTGGGTCTCAGGCATATTATAAACACTTCTCACAAAGGAGGCACCCCATTAGGTAACAAGAGGAACTCCAGTCCCTGTCACTGGTGGAGCCTTACTAAGCTGCTCTGTGTTGGTTTGGGAAGCAGAAAAATTCCAGAAAGATGGGAGTTAAACACCTGATGGTGCCCAGAATTTAGAATACAGTCAGGTTGACGGACACAGACAAGAATGAGAGACAGAGGAGTTAAGACTCATACTTGCCACCTCTTTCTCCTGTTTTCTGCTGCTCAAACTTCCATGTGTGAGCACACGGATTCCCTTGCTGGTTCCATTGCACCTATTTTGCTCTTTGATCTTCCCTGTGCTCAGTTGGTTCCTATTCCTTCCCTACAACAGGCTCTCTTGGCTCCGTGCTTCAATACCCCAGAATTCAGACACTTACTAAGTGCCCATTCCTGTGGGAACCACACAGAAGGGACCCAATCCCTGCTCATAAAGAGCTTACAGTCTAGAGGCATAACAAACAGAATACAGGGTAGTTATGTTGTACACTCCCATTGTATTAGCCAGAATTCTTTCCACTGGAGGTGACAGAAACCCAATCAGCACAGCCCTAACCTGGACTTTCTGACATGCAGAACTGAGAGAAGAAATATACTACTTAAAGCTGCTAAATTTGTGGTAACATATTATGGCAGCAGTAGAAAACTAATGCATATACCAAGCCAGCTCTGGAGAGGGAAAAAAAAAGTCATTCCACAAATTTCAGAAGTTCTCTAAGAAATTGCTAGGAACCCAGAAGCAGCTAGACCTATAGCAACAACAGTAACTCCAGCTGCTACCATTGTTGGGGCCTCCCTGACCTGATCTAAGTTGGCTCAAGAAGGGAAGAAGTTCCAGAAAAGCGGGAGCTAACAATGTGGGGTGGTGCCTAGAAATTTTCGCCAGGTGTCCATTGCTGTTAGTTAAATCAGGAGCTGGCAAGCTACAGGTCAAATTTGGCCTGCTATCTGTTTTTGTACACCCAAAGATCTAACTATGGCTTTACCTTTTTAAATAGCTTTTTTTAAGGCAAAAGATGAATAATATTTTATGACACATGAAAATTACATGAAATCCACATTTCAGTACCCATAAATAAAGTTTCATGGGAACAGAGCCATGCTCATGCATTCACATGCTATCTCTGGCTGCATTTGTGAGACAATGGCAGAGCTGAGCAGTCCCCATAGAGACCATATACCCAGCAAAACCTAAAATATTTACTACCTGGCCCTTTAAGGAAAAAGCCTGCCAAACCCTACATTAGAGAATGCTAATGTAACTACCCCTGAGAACCTTCAGTCACCTGAACATGCATCCGTTTTGATTACTGGCATGGGAGAAGGTAAAGAGTTCAGGAATGTCTGAGTCCCAGGAAGGCTTGTGGCAGTCTAGGTGAGGTTCTGAGGAATACAAGGACAGACAAAGTCGAGCTCTTCTGACTCCATATCTGTGTCCAAGATAGACCCAGAGATCCCCCTCACCATCAATCCCCAGAGCTATGCACAAAGCCTAGGGAGAGTACAACCTTCCCTTCTGGGTGGACAGGTGAGCATACTCCCTATGCTGAACCAAGTGAACAATGATGGCCTAGCAGGGCTCAAGTGGGTCCAAATACAGCCCATAAGTAGAGGGCTACACTTGGACACAACTTACAGTAATCAGTGTGAAAGGTGGAAACACAGGGTTTAAGACCAAGGGCTAAGATGACAGACATCCCCTTCTCTGTCACCACCTGGAAGTGAGAACAGGGCTATTCAGAGGAAGTTGTGAGTTCCATTCTGACATGACAAAAGTTTTCCCAGGCTGGTGGCTTTTCTTCCCAGAGCTTTTCTTCCCTGAGTTGGCCAGGTCAGCCAACTTCAGTCTTGAATGTTCAAAGCATCAAGCCTATCATTAAGAACTCTGCTCTATTGAAAAACAGGTTTATCTTTATCTGTGTGGGGTGGTAGCTTCTGGCACCTGTCAGATGGTGGGAAGGACTGATGGGAAGCAGATTGTAATAAGATGACTACCAGTGTGGAGCCTTAAATGTCACAAATAGATATTCCCCGAGTTTCCACGGGGTCAGATTGGCTAAACCTGGCTTCCCTTTCTACTGCTTCCTCTTCATATTTCTTAGGGGTTTTTTGTTTTGTTTTGTTTCTTGTTTTTTGAGTTCTCCCAAAGTAGGAACCAAAGATAAATTGGGACTAGGTCCTTGTCAGTAATTAAAAGAAAGCATCTGTTTTTTAGAGGAAGTTTTTGAAGAGACTAGAGAATCTGTCAAATTCACCACATCCCCCAAGCAGAACTATAGCTCAGTTCTGATACTTGGGTGAGAGCAGAGGGGTTGAGTCTAGAAAGAGTATTACATGAGAATATTTAATCTCTTGAGGAGAACATGGGGAAAGGTGAATGGTGACAAGTATTTTTAAAATCTGTGATAGGAAAGAAAGATCAGAGTTGCAGGAACTAAACATATGAGCAATGAAAGGCATATAGTTTAACAAAGACCCAGGAGGGGACATTTCCAGTGGTCTGGGAAAATCCAGGTCTCTGGATTCCTAGCCTGTGTGCTTTCCCCAGTGTAGCAAGCTCCACAGTGGTTTCTCCTGTTGAGCATCTGAGTCTGTCCTGGGGCCCTGTCCACAGAGCATGAAGTGGAGCTATTTTCTTGGCTGAATTCCATTGGCCCCAGCCAGCCCTGTCAGGCTGACCCAGCAACTTGCCTTTCCAGGACCAGCTTGGTAGGTATTTCCCTCAGCCATTGTCTTCGCCGCAGACCAAAACAATGCCGAATGTTTCACAGAACACATTTTTCAAATTAACCCACAAAATCCCCTCCTGGCACTGCAGGGAGGTCAGGCAAGAGGCTGATGATTCCATGACTTAGTGGTAAGCATCCACACACTACCACACACTGAAATCAGATGGTCTCTCCCTTGCTCGGGTTTTTTCAGAGTAAGAGAGGTTACATCTTTCATCCACAGAAAGTCAATGTCACAGCGAGTGATAAGAAAGAATTTATTATGGGAATCACAGAAGAAGCAAGGCAAAAAAACCAAAAAAAACAAAAAAACACCACACCACTCAATTTGGGGAGGCAGAAGGGTGCTGTAGAAAGCCCAGGAGGCTTCGAAGTAGAGAGACCTCAGTTAAAACCCTGGCTCCTCTTGCTAGCTGTGTGCTTGATCCTTCTAAGCCTCTGTCCTTATCTGCAAGGCAGGTTAAAGCCTGTTCTCCAGGCTGGGACGATCAGATGGACAGTGTGTATGCAGCCCCCAGAGCACTGCTCAGGGAAGGACTATGAGCCGTATGTAAATATGAGTAGATGGTAGAACTAGGGAACCCTTTGCGACTCGGTGAGTACTCCAGGAATCTAGTATTTCTTGCCCCTCTGCTCCCACCTCAACTTCAGTTATGTCAGGAGTCGATCACTTTGCCATGTGGTTGCCTCCTCCCCTCTTGAGTCTTCTAACATAAGAGGGGGGCTGATTACAAAGGGGTCACCACCAAAAAAAACAGGTGTACCAGTGAGTGAATTAACTGGGTTAACGGACTTAATGCTGGTAGGGTTGAGTACAAATTGTTCACACCACCCACTGGATGACTTGAGTCACAGAATCCACCCAACCACAGGGCTGAGAGCTGCTTTCCTGGGAGGAAATAAAATTTCCGACCCAAGACCCAAGAAGCAGAGGGAAAAAGAAAATGGTGCTCTAGCATCTGAACCCGCCAAGGGAAAGAAAGCTGACCAGGTAGACAGTCTTTGGGCACTCAGACACCAGAGACAGCATGAGGTGGGAGAAAAGTGAGAAGAAATCAAACAAGAAGTGAAAAGAGGGCTTGGGAAAAGCCGGTGAAAGAGCTCAAAGGAAACCGCAGCCCAGTCTGTGATTCTGCTAAGGGCCCTGGTGGTCACCCTTTGTAGCTCAGCGTTGGCGTTAGTGATGGTTTAGATTGGCCTTGAACTCCAAAACGCCATGCAGAGGCTGTAGTGAGGTCCCCGTTAGGCTGGAAAGATGGAGCCATTTCAAACAGGAAGACCTGGTGTTGACGACTCTTTGAACTTCTTGCTGGTTTTGTGACCCTGCGTAAGTCGTGCTCCTTCCTTTGCACCTCGATGTCTTCTTTCGTAAAATGAGGGTGAGGCCAAGTGAACTTAAAGCTTTCTTCAGGCTCTGATTCTCAGAGTCCCCAGAGAAGGCATATGACTCGAGAGGAAGTCTTCCCTCCCACACAGAATCTGCCACGCTCCTTGTTTGTATTTCTGTGGGGGAGGGGACAATGGTTTTCTCTAAAATTCTCCCTGAGTCAAGAGAATGATGACATATCTAACAGTCTCGATGGCCAGTGAACTCAGTTTATGAATTCAGTCCACAGAGACCCTGTACTGGAACTGTCTCCTCAGACTCTCCATAGAAGGGTATGCTTGCTTCAGCAGTTCTGGGGTGTAGATGAAGGGACAGGAAATTGGGAATGAGGGAGATGGCCAACCCCACACACGCTGCCTTGCAGCTCAGTACATCTGCGTTCCTGGGCATCTCCACATGTGTCTGCTCCGTGCTTGCCAATTTCCATGCCTTTCAGCACAAGTTCTTGGTTCCTGGACTGTTATATGTCCCAGCTGGTCTTCTTCTCTCCCACAAGCTGCCTCAGAACACACAGCCCCGATGTCTGTCCACCCACCTCTCCCAGAACTGCATTCTTTCCTCAGCGGTGCCACACCATCCAGCGCAGGGAGGCTGTGATCCCACTGTCACTGAAGCCTGAAGAGCATGGAGCCAATTCTAGTTCCCTTGTTCTCCCGTTCTTTGCACGCACACACACACCCTCCAGGAGATGGGTTCACATAGCTTCTGTTTCTGCTTTCCCTCCTCCTTTGGCACACTTCTTTTCCTCTGGATTCTTCTTCCAAATGAACTATTCGGTTCCCTTCTATGTACATGGTAAGCCAGTGCATTAACTCAGCACAAATTTGTCATATGCCTACCACGTGTCACACATTGGGCTGGCGGGCATGAATACAATAACAAATCAGAGACAGTCCGGAGAGTGTCAAAGACCAAACCACTGAGGAGTGAGGCACCCAGAAACTATTCCTTCAGTGGAGTCAACCAACACATTCAAGTGAGTGATCTTCTCGAGAGGGTCTTATCCATGACTCAGCCCTGCTGCCGTGTGAATTATAAACCCAGTCTCTACAGCACATCCACCAAAGCCCCCTATTCTGCCCTCATTCCAACGATGCAGTGGGAGGCATGGAACGTGGATGTCAGCCTGTGGGATTATGGAAAGAGTACTGGGTAGGGGTGAGATGCCGGAGAGCCTCGCTCCACCTCTGCCACATGCCTAGCTAGGGGTCCTGGCAATTTCCCTCTCCAAGCTGCCGCGTGACCTAGGGAGATTGGAGCCCATTGTTTCCAGCATCCTCCCCAGCTCTGAAAAGCTTTGATCTTACTATCTGCTGCATGCAATTCATTATAGGAAGAAAGAAAGGCTTAGTTTGAGACCACCAGGCTGGGGAAATGACATGGGAAATAAGTGTCATAGGGGAAGAGAGCCCAAGAGAAGTCTGTGGGGACCCAGGTGACCGAGGCTCCCTAAGGAGAGGGACCAGCATGCAGACAAGGAGCAATTAAACCAGCAGAGAAACTGTGCCTGGGCAGCTTAGGTTTACATCAGGGATAACATTATCCTTCCATGAAAAGCCTAATGAGACTATGGCTTTTTAAAGCTAGCAGACCTGATCATTAAAGCTGAGTGTGCATGTGCACTTCTCCTGAACTACACATCCAAGGGCGGGTTCCTACCCCATATCCAAGCCCAGACCATCCTTTTAAAGGCCCTGTGTTTGTTTTCTAGTCGTGCCGCGGCCTAAGCCACCTTTATTTCCCCTTCCTCCCTCCCCACCCCTGCCTCCCTTCTTTCCTCCTCCCTCCCTGTTCCTTCCTCCCTTCCTCTCTCCTAAATACACATGGTTTAAAAAAAATTAGCATAAAATCCCATAAAGTCAAAAGTCCCGATTCTCTCCCTCCCCTGACTCTACTTCTGTAGTCCTCTCTCCAGAGACAGTCTCCACGACCATTTTCTTAAACAAACTTCGAACGTTGTCCTCTGCACAGACCTGTATGTATGCATTTATAGCCCCCTTTTATAAAAAGGTCCTGCCTCTTTGTTTCTCTAAGTTCTGTTCAGTCTCCGTCTAAATGTACCTAGTTTTATAGTGTACACGTACCCAGAAAGTTGTATAAATCCAACTGTATTGTGATGGGTGTGAATAGAAACTGTTACTTAGGGCGCCTGGGTGGCTCAGTGGGTTAAAGCCTCTGCTTTCGGCTCAGGTCATGATCTCAGGGTCCTGGGATCGAGGCCCGCATCGGGCTCTCTGCTCAGCAGGGAGCCTGCTTCCTCCTCTCTCTCTCTGCCTGCCTCTCTGCCTACTTGTGATCTCTCTCTCTGTGTCAAATGAATAAATAAAAAATCTTTAAAAAAAAAAAAAGAAAGTGTTACTTAAAAAGAAAAACATATTCTATGTCTCATTAGGCAATTCAAATCCAACCAACCAAATATCTCCGTGTTCATAAAAGACTCCTTCTCCCCCTCCCCACTACTTAATCTGTTGTGCGTGTGCTTGGTATGGGGCTTCCTTAAGCTGAGCGTGCCTGTGTTTGAATTGTTCTCACGATTTAAAAAAAATAAAATTATGACTTTTTAGACGATGTGCACTTTATAGTTTTCCAGGGTGAGCTAAGAGAGCCCGTCAGTATTCAAACCCCAGCAGGAGGGTCGTGCCCCAGAAAAGCACGTTGCCAGCGACCTAAATGAGAGTGAGTCTGTGTTATGTAACTGCCAGCACCAGCGTCAGCCAGCGTCACCAGTGAGGGCGTGGCTGATGTCGCTCACACCGCCTGAGGCTGTGTCAGAGATTCCGGAGGGAAGGTGCTCACACCTCAGGTAAAGGCAGATCTGGAGTCAGTTTGAAGGTAATTGCAAGTCAATAGGAATTACATGCAGAAACTCTGCATAATTGTGCCAGGTGTCAAGTGTAGTTGGAATTCAGAGAAGGAAGCCAGGGGGGTTCCTGTGACCTTGGCGAGGGAGTGGGAAAGACTTGCCAGGGGCACTAAGTCCCGTGTGAGGGACAGCAGGAGGGCCCGGGGAGAGGCGTGGTGTATGAGGCCTGCTGTGGCCAAGGACCACAAACCGGGTGGCTTGAAACAACAGAAGTTATGTTCTCTCACCGTGTTGGAGGCTAAGGTCTGACATGAAGGTGTCACCAGACTGTGCTTCCTCTGAAACCCAGAGGGAAGAATCCTTCCTTGCCTCTTCCTAGTGTCTGGTGGTTGCTGGCCATCTTGTCATCCCTTGGCTTATGGCTGCCTCACTCCAATGTCTGCTCTGTCATCTTACAGCCACCTCCTTTCTCCCCCTGTGTCTGTGTCTTTACCTGGCATTCTCCTCTCTTAGAAGGACACCAGTTGTATTGGATGAAGGGACGACCTTATTCCAGTATGACCTCACCTTAATTTAACTAATTTTATCTGCAGTGACCCTGTTTCCAAATAAGGTCACATCCTGAGGCACAGCGGGTTAGGGCTTCAACATACCTCCTCAACCCCGTAACAAGTGGCAAGGATTCCCCACTTGACTCCATTCGAGTCTGCCTCACCTACCGTCCCCCTGGGCCAAGTCAACTCAGAGCTCAGTCCCTTCTTCTCCAAGGACCCTACCTCTCTCTCAGTACCGCGTTTGTGCACCCTCCCTTGCAGATTCTTATCACCCAGAACTCTAGCCTCTACAGCAGCGCGGCTGCTATGGGATGCTCTCACTGAGCTCAGTTTCCCACCCTTCTACCTTTCCCTCCCCCTCCCTCCTTTCTCAGACCCCAGGGTCCTCAGTTCCCTCTCCTTGTCTGTTCCCTGCCTACTGCACTCATTTGCCTTTTCACTACCTTGGACCCCGTTAATTCACCTCTGCTCTCATTGGCACCACCATGTCCCTGTCCCCCAACACCCTTGCACCCAACCAGCACGAGGGCTGCCTCTTCCAGCGCGGCCCTGCTAGAATACTGCAGGAAATACTGCAGGGGAAAAAACAAAACAAAAAACAAAAAAACTAGAAGAAAACACATGCCTTTGCCTATCTATTTCGCTAAAAACACTTGTCATTTCCGCCTGAGCTGTGTCTTAGCACATGTATTCTCATCCCCATTTGATTGATTTTCCTGTTTCCCACAACAGCTTCCCAAACTCCCCCACCCTTGGTCCCATTTCCTTCCCTTCCTCTGGAAATGACATTGTTCTCTATTACATGGAGTCGAGAGGCCATCAAATGTAAACCTGTTTAACATCCTCTTTCTGTGGTTCAAGTGCTCCCCCAGCTTCACTCTCCCATCTATGCTCTGTAGTCCCAGGCACTTGTCCTAAGAAGGGAATTCCTCCTGAGTGCCAGGTATTATGCTAGGTGTTTTCACCTATCATCTCATGTATAGTCTTTTTATGATACTTACCATAGTTCTAATTTTGCTTGTTTACTTTTCTATCTTACCCTCTAGCTACAAGCTTCTTAGAAAAATCTCTTGGATATCTTCACTCGTCATGCATTATTCCACTAGAACTTTATGAACCAAGTAGAGATTATCTCTATAACACAGATGAGGAAACCGAAGCTCATTGAGTTAAACCACTTGACCCAACCATGATACCACCCAGAAGTAGCAGAGCCCGGATGCGGGCAGAAGTCCATCTGAGCACACAGCTTACCACACTACACCGAGCCAGTAAGCGGCACAGTGCTAACCAAAGCCCAGACAGAAGAGCAAACAAGGGCCTACTCCAGCTTGCCCCCTCGGCTGACTCTCTCTTCTATAACCAGGTACCATTCTCAGAGTATGGAGTACGGATTATCCTAAGAATTATTTAAGCTCAGTAGGGTGCCCTTTCTTTCATCTGTTCAACAAATATTTAATGAGGGTCTTGCGGGTGTCAAACCTTATGTTAGAAATTGTAGACACAATTATGAGCAAAACAGAACAGGGGTCTTTGCAGACTAAGGACCTGCCCAGGAATGGCTTCACATAGAGACAGAAGGTGGCCATTCCCAGCACCATGCACAACCTGTCCCCCACCCTTCCATTTAGTTCAGGGCGTCTGAGCCCCAGGATAGGAATACATTTCTTCCTTCGGGGGTATCTGGGGAAAATGAGAAGAGAGGCAGGCTGGGTTCCAGTTTCCCTTCCCTTCCTTGAAGAGAACATGGTAAACGAGGCTGTTTCCCATCACTGAATTTATGGATCATAGTTAGAGTTCAAAACCACCATGAGGTCCCTGAATGAGAACACAGAGTCCTACATTTGCCCTAAATGCAGTTACTCCCCTGTCCCACTGCCCATATCAAAAGTGTACTTGCTTCCTGCTCAGCTTCCATGGGGATGGGCTTCTCTACTTTAACTGTTGGCCATTGGGTTGGATTGTTCTTTGCTGTGGGGAGCTGTCTGGCACATGGTCGGGTATTAGCAGCATCCATGGCTCTACCCACTATGTCCCAGTAGCAACATCCCCACCACCCCACTTATGACAATGAATGACGTCTCGGACGCAGCTAAGAGGTAAGCTAAGACGCAGTTACCGAGGTAAGGGCAGAATCAGCTCCCTGTTGAGACCCTCTGCTCCCGTGCACTGAAAATGGCTCAGATGACCTCGAAGCACCAGTGGGAGTCCCACATCCCCCAAGTGCCACAGAGAAGCCTCCCGGAGGAGGGGACCCAGCACAGCCAGCAACCTCCCTCTAAAGACGGCTGTGGAGCTGAGCACTGTGAGCATCACCGACTCCGCTCAGATGAAACATGTCCGAGCTTCCCCGGGGACTCAGGAGATGCTCAGCCACCAAAGCGTGCCCAGAGCCACAGGGTGTTTGAAGCAGTGCCCATAACAGGATACGTTCATCCTCCCCACCGTGAGGTTCATCATCCCCTAGGCCTCTGATCTGTGTAACTCAAGTCATTCCTTCAGCGCTCATGTCCTACCAGCCACCTGGTTCCCCATCTTCCTGACATACCTTTGTTAGAGTATTGTCTGTCTTTTTCACCAGGCCTCTCCTTTAAAATGGGATCCCCGCCCCCCAGGAGAACACAGGAAATCACTGACGTTTTATCTTGAATTAGTTAACAAATCCTTTGCCCTCAGGGTCCTGTGGAAATCAGACACACATCAGTCAGCTCTGTCCCCAGATCTCAGTCTGTGGCTTTGCAGCCATATCACCCACACGCCACGATGAAATGGCTGAATTTGAGTGTGTCCGTTTGAGCAGAGTTTTTCCAGTCCTGACCCCACAAACCCCAGGACATCATAACTAGTGTATGGATGCTACATGAGTGAAGCTGCCCATCAAGAGGGTCGTCCATGAGCACAAGGACCCCAGCACTGAGAAAGAAAAGAAAAGCTGGTCCAGCAAAGCAGAGGCTGGAGGAAGAAAGATAGAGACCCTTGCCAACTTGACCTTTTTAGCCTGCTGACCATGAAGGCTGGTGCAGGACTGTGACCTGATCCAATAGTTTCTGGATGAGAAATCATTCAATAAGTACCTATTGACCTTTGACTTTGTGCCAGACCCAGTGGGATTGATTTGAACTGTTTCCCTTCCCAGGCCTCATGCCAAAGCAGCAGTGGCCCCCACAGCTCCTTAGTAAGGCTTGGATTGTGTGACACTGAGAATATGTAGCCAAGAAATGGGGTCGTATTCCCTGCCCAAGACCAGTTCAGTTCTAACGAATTATAATATAGGAATTTGGAGATAAAAAGGATATAGGAAGCTCAAGGAGACCCTGACCCCACTGGCTGCCTTCCAGTGGACAACAGAGAAGTTCTAAGAAACACCTGGGCCTTCAAGTCTCTCTTAAGCAGACCAGAGGTCAGGCCAATGCCATACACTTGTGCCAAACTGACCCCAGAATCCAAACCAGGAGGCTGAAGTCCATACCTCGTGGTTCCCCATGACAAGGAAATCAACCCATCTGAATTAACATCCCACACTCTGTGACAGAGTCTTCCATTCCTGCATGGCAACAGATGCCCAGAAGGTGGCTTGGCTATTGGATCTCCATATTCCACTGTCTCTTGAAGCGTGGCACCTCAGCCACCTGCATCAAAATCACCCATGGAGTGGTGAAAGTGAATGCAAAAAAACCAAAACCAAAACAAAACAGCCCCACTCAATACTAAAGAAATCAGAATCCCAAAGGGGTAAGAGCAAAGTATCTGATTTTTAAAAATTCCACTTTTAGGTGAATCCTATACATACCAATTTGGGAATTGCTGTCAACGCAAAAAGGGCACAGATTTTGAAGGTACTCTGACTGAGGTTCAGACCCAGCCCTGTGACTTCTAGACTCTGTGACTTAAGCCAGTTACTTAGCCTCTTCTTCATCTTTAAAATGGAGAAAATAAATGGAGTTTGATGTAAGAATATGTAAAGAAGGCTCTGCCCACTTTACATGCTTACACAGTTCCTGCTCAATACGTCATCTGTATCATGGTCACCATAGTTTGGTGGAATTTAGCCAAATGATCAAACCTACTGTTGGTCCTTGGAACTGCTGAATATTTCTGGAACCCTCTAGCCAAACTCTGCTGCAGATTATAACAGTCAACACTGGAAGGTTCTCATCATCTGGGATCACTGTTACCCTTCGCTGGAAACTCTGAGGCAGGCTTTTCTGGGCCCTAAGGACATAAGAGAGCTATTTAGCCCATCAGAGCTCTGGGAAACCAAGGCAGGTAGATTGCTGGGGAGAACGTTCCTGCTAACCCATCCACTCCTTTTTAAATGCTCAAGTACCTCGACTTCTAAAGGGCCTGATATCAGCGGCACACACACATCACCTAGAGCTGGCCTTGCCCGCAGCCCCACGGTGCCAGAGCAGCCACAACGCAGCCGACAGACACGGTGTGATAAGCAAGCTATTTTCTGAGCCTGCACAAGAAATGTTTAATATTCCAGAGCTCATGCAAATGCAAGAGGCTGCAAAACAGTGTTGGAAAGTTCTGCAGAAGAGCATTATGCATTTCTCAAGGAAATTATTTTTAAAACCTTTTGTGCTGACAGTTTCTTCAAAGGGAGACAATTGTTCCTTTCAAAAGTTCCTATGTTCTAACAGAGATAAGCAGCTTAGGCCTGCTTATGGGGTGACTAAGTGCTCCTTTACATTCTTATTTCTGCCCTGGATTGATCAAGTCCCAAGCCTAGGCATTAGCAGGGGGTCTCCTGATCCCCTAGCTCTGAACCAAAAGAACAAGACTCCTTTATTAAAGGGAAGTTTCTCCAGTTAGGTATTCCTGGGACTAACCGTCCTTATTTCGTAGCTGGATCCCCCACTACGGTCCTGACTCATCCAGGAGCCTGCTATGAACTGAATGTTTGTGACCCCTCCACCCCACCCATACACTGGAACTTAATCCCCTCCCCCATGTGCTGGTATGTGGAGGTGGGGCCTTTGGGAGGTGATGAGGTCATGAAGGTATAGAGCCCTTAGGAATGTGGTTAGTATCTTTATGCAAGAGGCCCCAGAGAGCTCCCTCACCCCCTGCCCCCCACAAAGCACTGCAAGAAGACAGCCATTTAGGAACTGGAAACAGACCTCTCCAGACCCCAAATCTGCAGACATCTTGATCTTGGACTTCCCAGCCTCCAGAACTGTGAGAAATAAGTTTCTGTTGCTTATAAGCCTCCCAGTCTGGGGCACGGTGTGACAGCAGCCCAAACTGAGCTAGGTCCTCTAAGAAGTCTACCCAGCCAGGATTTTAAAGATAAGACTTACCAAAATGTCTCAGGGATGGTTACACAAGGCACTTCGCCTGTGGTTTTGATTTTTGTTGCTTAATTTAGACGATACATATTATCCATTATTTTATCTTTTATAAATTCGTTTATCTAAAATATTTTATTAAAAATAATGTTTCCAGGGGTGCCTGGGTGGCACAGTCAGTTAAGTGACCGACTCTTGGTTTTGGCTCAGGTCATGATCTCGGGGTCGTGAGATTGAGCCCCACATCAGGCTCCACGCTCAGCGCGGAGTCTGCTTAAGACTCTCCCTCTCTGTCTGCCCCTCCCCAGCCCCTGTCTCAGATAACTAAATGAATCTTTAAAAAATTAAAATAAAATAAAAAATGTTTCTAGATATGCAATGAATATGCCCAGGAAAATGTCTTATCAATAGCCCTAGTCAATCCTGGTAGCATCCAGCCTGTGACATGTATTCCTGCTCCCTCCCCTTTGAGTATCCTGGCCCATAGTTGCTATGAACATTTACCAGTCAGTAACAGCTGAGAGCAGAGACCTTAGATTCTCCAGAATACTTCATGGGGATGGACACCTGGTAAGTACAATTTTTTGAATTTTTTGTTCATTAGATTGAGGCTTCTCCTCCTCTAAGAGCCTTTCCCTCTGAACCACAGCCTTTCCCTTTTCTCTACTCCCCAGACAGATTCATTGCATGATGGCTGAAGTCATTCCAGCTACACTTAGGCTTTGATGACAATGTGATGGAATCTCAAGTTTAATAATATGGATCTTATAAATTATACGCATATACGCTTATATATTTAATTGTCAGCTCAGCATGAGTTTAAAGCATAAGTGGTTTCCCAAAGCTCATTCTGTTCTCATGCCCCTCCAGTCATCCCCCTGGTTCTCTCTAGCCCAGATGGAAGTATTTCTTTACAAGGTCAACCCACATCCATCTTCCATTTCAAAAAACACTCAAACTCTGACCCGAGAAGTGTCCTGTCTATGTTTCTTCCTGCTTGCAGTTCACAGCAGCCCCTAGCTCCCCACATCAGCCAGTCTCCCCTAGCTATTCCTGAATGCCACTGTCTCTCCTTGGCTCCCTCCCCTCCTCCCAGCCCATGGACTCTTGGAGGTTCAGGTTCACTCATAGTTTCATTCTCCCAGAAGCACCATCCAGACTTCTCTGCTCCCAGCCCTTCCCTCAACCAGAACCAGAGGCCACCTTTAGGATTTCACCTTCAGGCTACTGTTCTGCCTAGTTCTATGCTTCACCCCCTGTGAGGGAAAATGAGCTGAGCCAGGATTCTACAGGCAAGAGCCCCTCTTGGACCTTAGAGATATGCCTGCAAATTGAGCCATGCCGTTCCCACTGGCCTCCTCAGAATATGCAAGGACAGTGCTCTTTCCTCTGACTTTTGCTGAATTTAAAATGGGGGAGGGGGAGAGCACAATGATCTTACTGAAATCTCACGACCTGTACACAGCGAGGGTCCTTAGGTCCACAGGAACCACAGGGGTAGCAGGGCAAGGAGTTTGAGTAAATGCGCACCATAACCAACCACTGTTCCTCTCTGACCCGAAGGCCCTTGTTGCAGGATCTGCCTTAGTCTTCAGAACAATTTCTTCCTTCACAATAGACCTTCTCTAGGGGACACTTTTTTCCTCCCTACCCTCTTGCTTACCCAATGCCTCTACTCCCCCATCCCCCCATCTTCCTCCCATACCAAACAGAAGGGTCTGTGTGTCTCTTCAGCCCAAATGGTGGACAGAGTACGTTGTTGTGCTTAGTGTTGTCATTGTTTATCTAAAAGGCTACTTAGTGAATGTAAACAGATACTTAGAACTAGGAAATGTCTCCAAATTCTGCACCCCACAAATACTGAGGCCAGCAGAGATATCCTGTTATGCTAATATTGGCCCTATTAAGAGGTGATTGTACTTCACCTATAATTATCTCTCAAGTTCTAGGACTTCAGCCAAAGTACATGTGTCCTCCAACTCAAAAATCATCTAAGTAAATAGCTTTTTTTGTACAGTGTGGATTAAAATCAACTTCAGAAAATGATACCCTTAATCATCTAACTCCCAGCTGACCCCAGATTGGGTAGTGTTCTTCAAGGACTAGGAATCAGAGCAAACAATTTTCCTGGAGATAAATTCACTGGTAGCTTTTCCCGATTTTGAGCAGGAAGGCCTCACATCCGATCGTTTTTCATCCCAAGGAGAGAAAGCAATCTTAGTAAGGGCTTAACTCAATAGCTTTGCACACTCCTCCTCTGAGGTGCTCAGGAAGATCCAGTGTACTTCTCAAGGCTAGATGCCCATTACTAATACTGACTCCATGTGGGAACACGTCCACCTCCACCAGCAATAATCATCATTTCCTTCCTTAAAAACTTTGTCACGGTCACACTGATCCTTCATTAAGGGTCACCTGATCTTAAGAACCAGAGTTAAATTCTTCCAGAAGAGGTTTAGCATCTAAAGAGACAATAACTGTGTAATTGATAAACTCTTAAAATAACTAAAATAAATTCATGCTGAGGGTACAAGGAAGAAGGAAGAAACAACAGACTTATTTCTTCATTACTGAATTCATTTGCTAACAGTAAATGGCAAATGGGATACTTACCACATTCTGTGGTAAATGAGATGCTGGCATGCCAGCTCCTGAATTTTCTCCTCAGGCTGTTTCCAGGCCTAGCTCTCCCCTGCCACCCCAGGCCTGCCCTTTCTCACTCCCCTCTCCCCATATCTCAGTCCCCATAGCCTTTGGAAAGGGGAGCACCCAATAAGCACAATATAGACGCTATACTCTTAGATCTGAGCAGAGGCTGGGACAGACACCACAAGAGTCACAGAAATAGTTTTCCCAAGAAGCCTACCGCCTGCCTCCCTGCAAGAGCCCAGACCACTGCCTTCCTGGTTTCTCCTGCCCTGTACCCCCACAGGCCCCTCCCAGCCCCTTGTACTTTCATTTCTCTTTAGATTCAAGACTGTTGTACAACTGTTTGTTTTTCATCTGAACATTAACGTTTGAGGTAAATGGGGCAGCAGGAACAAAGTTACAGAAGCAAGAAGCTTTACCCCGAAGGCTAGAGGTATTTTAGAATCATTGTGTGTGTAGGAAAGGGAGTGGCTAGAGAGGAGCTAGGGAGAGGAGCAGGAGCCAGACATTCCCAGCAGGTGTATTGCAATGGGGTTATAACGGCAACCACAACTGTCCACCATCCACATTCCCTGTGCAGGACCAAGACACTTACTCTACTAGAGCCTCAGAGTGTTGGCTGCTGATGGATCACAGCTGAGTCCCTCTAGGAGACTGAATTCAATTTAGCAAGGTGTCAGGAGGCACAGTCAATATACAAAAATCAATGCATTCTATATGCCAGCAATGAGCAATTGAAAATCACAACTTAAAAATAATACCATGTATAGTATCATACAAAAACAGAATATTTAAGAACAGAATTTAACATAATGTGTGCAAGATCTATAGCTAAAGCCAATAAAGCATTGTTGAAAGAAACTAAGAAGAACTTAAGTGAAGAGATATGCCATCCCTAGGGATTGGAAGACTCAGTATTCTTAAGACACAAATTATCTTCAAACTAATCTATAGATTTCATGTTATTCCAATCAGAATTCTAGCAGGTATTTTGTAGAAATTGACCACACTGATTCTAAAATGCAACAGACCACAAATACCAAAACAATCTCTTTAAAGGAAAAAAATTTTAAAGGTTGGAATGGCTTGCATCACATGTTACCAAGACTTATTATAAATCTACAGTTCTCAAGACAGTATGATATTGCATAAGGTCAGAAATACAGATCAATAGACGAGAATAGAGTCCAGAAATAGACCCACACCTATTCGATCACTTGATTTTCACAAAACACCAAGGAAAGTCAATGAAGGGAAATGGTAGCCTTCCAACAGCTAATGCTGAAACAATTGGATATCCATACAGATAAACACGAATTGTAATGTTTACATCATACCATACATAAAAGTTAATTCAAAATGTGTTACAGATCTATACATGAAAGACAAAGCTTCTAGAAGGAAACATAAAAACAATTTTGCAAACTTGAGGGAAGCCAAGACTTCTTAGGTGGCCACAAAAAGCACAAGTCATTAAGGAAAACAATAAGTTCAGCTTTATCAAACTTGAACACCTTCATTTGCTGAAAGACACCATTGATAAAATGCATATTTTCCACATAGACTGGGAGAAACTCATGCATATGGTAGAGGAATTGTATCCAGAAAATCTTTTGTTTAACTCTGTAATTCAAAGTAATAACTCAAGCAATACAATTTAAGATGGGCACAAGTCACTTCACAAAATAGGATTTTGAATGACCAGCGCACACATGAGAAGATGCTCCACGTCAACAGTCATCTGGAAGTGCTAATTAAAACCACATGAAACATCTCTGCACACCCACTAGAAGGTCTTAAGTTGAAAAGACTAACAATGCCGAGTGTTTCCAACCACGTGGAGCAGCTAGAATTCTCAGGTTTGCAAGTGGGAATATAAAATGAGACAATCACTTTGGAAAAGTTTGGTAGTTCTTTATAAATTTAAATCAACAGATATGATGTGATCTAGCAATTCCATCCCAAGGTATTTACTCAAGAAACATGAAAATTTGTCCACACCAAGACTTTTACACACATGTCCATAGAGCTTTAATCATAATATTCAAAATATGACTAGAAGTAGACAATTAGTAATTATAATAATTAATAATAGTGACAGTTGATTATTTCAAATCTGAGTTTATCATTTTCCCTAAGGGATGCAATCAACATTTTCCCTTACAACTCTAATTCATTAGAAAATCTCAGCTCTCCCCCAATTTCTGGTTGGATAAAGAAACTTTGAAGACATGTACTGTGCCTTATTTAGTTTTGCATGCTTAGTACCTAGTGTATTGCTTGGCATATAGCACAATTGCAGGCCCTTTATTGGACATAATATTGTTTGAGGGGAGCCTGGGTGGCTCAGTCAATTAAGTGTCAGACTCTTGATGTTGGCGCAGGTCACCATCTCAGGGTTGTGAGATCAAGCCTCATGCTGGGCTTGCAGCCTGCTTAAGATTCTCTCTCTCCTGCTCCCTCTATCCCCCCTACCGACTAAAAAAAATTAAAAATAAATAAATAGATAAAGGACATGACATTGCTTTAAATCACAACATTGCTATGATTTGTAACAGACATATTCTTCCCCCATCCTTAGAGACTCCACTGGAAGTTCTCAGAAGCCACACCTTCCAGAGTGGTTGACACCCCACTTCGCAGCAGCTCGGGAGAGGCCCTGGCTCAGCACGGTGAAGGCAGCCTTTCCTTTTCTTGCTCGGCTAACACTGTGCAATCATAACTGAAAAGAACATTAAGCACTATAACTCCCAAATCAGGGGATTCTAGTCACACCTCAAAGGAAACCGACAGGTCAGTTCTTTACCCTGATTTAAGGGAAATTTTACTGACAGTTCTGAAAGCCCCCTGAAAGGAAAAAGACAGTGAACTAGGATCCTAGGTCCCCCAGTCATATCATTAATGCCAAATTCAGAGGGATTCAATAACTAGTTTAACTGAGGTATGATTTCCAGGTTAATTCCCAGCCACTATTGGATCAACAGACAATATAAAATTAAAGTGGCAAAAGGAATTATTTTTCACGCTGAATTTACATTATTACTTTCAAGCTCAGCTAAACTGAAAAAAAAATCAAATGCACAATACTCCAAGCAGCTTCCAGGAGAATAATACCCCCAAAAAGAAAAGAAAACCCTAAGCCCCTTTACACATAAACACCAAGGCTCTTTCACCCCCTTTGTTTCCAATCAAAGAGTGGTTTAGAATATCAGCAGGTAAACACATCTAATTGTTTCACTCACTGCAGCTAAGAGAGTCTTCCCTTCATCTTGGAGGCCCTTGGAAAGGCAATGAAAATGCCAAAGTTCAAAAACTGTTTTAAGATAACATGGATGTTCCAAAACCCCTTGGGAAGCTTAGGGGTCATTATTAAAATGGAAATAGAAGACGGGCTATGGTTTTTCCAGGGCAATCACTACATTGTTTATTCCTTTTATTTCCTAGTCTCTTTCATCATAATTGCTATTTCTTGCCTTTGAGGAGATGGTGGTGTTTGGTGAAAAACTCCAAAGGGCCCAGAAGTTCTTTCCTGCAGACTTTGCAAGTTCTAGCCATCAGTTTCTCAAATAATTGTATCGGTTGTAAAAGAAGACACAAACCATCTTAACTTTCTGGAGGTAGTCTGAAAAGTTTCAGGCACACGTAATTAATGAGAGAAGATTTCTCTGCAAGGAAGATGCATAGGCTGGATTATGATTTATCAGACTGACCGTTTTGCTCCTCTCGGAGCTCTACCCTTCACTATGTGTCTTTGGCCAAATCACAGCATCGCTGAGACTCAGGGCCCTTCTCCATGAAAATATTGTTGTTAGGATTAAATAATGCTCGATGTAAAATAATCATCTGTACCTGGCACATAATTAACCCTCAGTGAGGGTACCTATAAGAGGATGAGGAACATAAACTGGTCGAAGAGTAGGAAAATGGGAGGAAAATTAGAGAGGGAGAGAAAATGGATAAAAATTAGAGAAGCCAGAGGAGACTGAGAAGAAACAGCAGTAGAGCAGGGGAGGCGGGAATGTCAAACAAGGCCACTCGACCTTAAAATTTTTGAAATCAACTAAATATACATATCATCTGTGACCAATTCCTCAAGAAGGCACTGAGATGGCGCACCTGGGTGGCACAGTCGGTTAAGCATCTGACTCTTAGTTTCGGCTCAGATCGTGACCTCAGGGTTGTGAGATCAAACCCCACTGCGCTCAGCACAGAGTCTGCTTAAGACTCTCTCCCCCTCTCCTTCTGTCCCTCCCCCACCTCCCATGCTCTCTGCATGTTTCTCTCTCTCTCTAAAAATAAATAAATAAATAAATAAATAAATAAATAAATAAATCTTTAAAAAAAATAAAAGAGGGCACTTGCGCTGGTACCAGAACTTTAGCAATCATCCTTGGCTTTGTGGGTGTTCAATAAACTGACAATGTATGATATAATCTGCACCCTTCCCTGACCTTATATGCCTTTGAAGATATTGGAGGACTGTTATTTTATGGACTAGCAGGGGAAAAACAGTAAATATTTAATATTTAGGGCTTCGAGTTTGAAAAAGTATTAAGTGTCCATTTAATCAAATGACAAAATGCCAGGTATTTATTTCATTTGCACAGATGTCCTACCAGTTGGACTGTGCTCCTTAAGGAAAACTTTTGTCTTTGTGTCCCCAATACCTGGCACTCAGGAACTCTCCATACAGATTTCTTGAAATGAGTAAGTCTGACATTCTATGAGGCTCAGTACTGAAAAGCAAGAGAGGATTAAGAATAGGTCTCCATCCTCCAGGAATCAGAGGGAGTTCTCCAGCAATGCCAGAGTTGGAAAGGGCAAGATTGATGCAGACTGCATCAGTCTGGAAAGACTTTGTGGATTTTCTCAGCATAGATTCCTTATAGAAGAATCTTTTTTGGGGAGAGAGGATGCCTGAGAGTCTTAGTGAAAAGTACAATTGCCTCCTAATACTGACTCTCAAGTGAGGCTCCTGATTGAAACAGATGTTCAAGGGAGCTTAAAAATCACTGGCCTAAAAAATCGTAAGATGAGCCAAGAAACCTTAAAGGTCTTCTTGTGCAACCAGTTCATTTTCCAATGAGGAACTAAAGATCTAGAACAATGAAATGATTTCCCAGGGTCACACAGCGTATTTAGACCTTAGGACCCCTCACTTTGAGTTTTTGCAAATTCAAGTGTTTGCTATTCCACGGAGACATTTTTGTCCATTAAGGAAACTCTGGTGGTTAGCTGAATATTGGCCACCCAGGTTCCTCCAGTCAATGAAGGCGCTACCGCCAATGAGTTGGTAACTCTACATCCTCTGCTATCTTCCCGAACGCTTTCTCTCCCTTGGCATTGGCCTCAGTACTTTGGTTCATCTACAGGAACAATGTTCATGATGTTGCCACATTACTCATTTCAGCAGCAACAAATGAAACAGAAGAATGAGTATTACTTCCTTCTTTAAAAAAAATAATCCTAATGTTTTGTTTTGTTACCCCTCACATACCCCAATAAGAGCCCCCCGACATCCCACTTTCACCTGCTGGACTTCCTCTCCCAAAACTACTTATGCCCTCTTATCCATGAGTCTTTGTTCCAGCTCATTCCTTCACCCACGGCATTCCTCTCTTGCTCCCACCCATCCCTTTCCTCATCTGCTCAACCATCAAGGTTTCATTTAAAAGCTCCCTCTTGTGAAAAGCCCTTCAGATTCCTCAAAATCATAACAAATGGATCTTTCCTCGAAGACCCTGGATGTGCCGTCTGCCTCTATTTCAAGTCTCCGTTGTCTCGACTCCGAGGGTGTTCTAATCACCCTCTAAACTGCAAACCTCCAGAAAGCAGGGATAAGATGCATTCTTTTTTTAGTGTTTCACTAAACATCACAGAGGAGACGTTAGGTATATATTTGTTAAATGAAGAGATACCTAAAATACCCTATTTGGGATATTTCAAAATATTTAGTATGTCTATGGGACTATGTAAATTACAGTATCTTAATAATTTCATTAGCAAATGAATGGTTCATAGGGTGACAACAGACTCCGATTCAAAAATAAGTTTACTGTTACTCTAGGAAATAATACTGGTGAGCTTGTTTAAAAGTAAGAAAATAAATTTTCTAGGAAGTTTAATTAGGCCAGCAGAGCAGCTGGGATTCAAGGTTCTCAAAGTGTCCATGATACCATGTGGTGAAGAAGGATGCAGGAAGACAGTGTCGTACAACTGTATAGTTATGGAACCACAACATGTGAGCAAAAGAGAGGCAGGGAGAGGCCCATGGTAATTTTTGTTTCAGATTATATAGGTCAGTGCTTTGAGAATGTTTTTATTCAATATTTTTATCCCTGCTTATTTCCAAATAAGGCTTAAGGAAGAAGAAACTAATATTACAAGGAAGGTAAACAGAGCAATAATACTACTTTTTTTTTCAAATCTGTATCTTTGTGTATGAAGGGCAAAGAAAAGATTCATAATGGGCACTTTCCATGGAAACAACTTTTGCAAAGACATAGGTATTAGAGAAAAAACAACAGCATCCAAAAATAATCCCAAACACCTATGATCCCTACAAATAACTAGCAGCAGTAAGGTATGAAATGCTCCATCAGAAGTGGAGTTGTCAAAGTCTACAAGGCTGAAAAGCACCTAGAGATTTTGAGGAGAAGCTAAAGACAAATGTCCTCTCTGAAAAGATTAGGAGATTACAAATCATTCATTAACAAATATTTACTAAGCATTAAATGAGTGTGAAGCACAAAGAGAGAATTACAACAAGATATTTCCTTAAAGAGCTTATAGCCTAGAAGGGAAAGAAAGCATTTTCGCACATACTATATTACTACTCAGCAGCGAGTGATGAGGCATAAACTATGTCTCAGAATTCCCCTAAACACTAAAGTTGGATACATAAAAGATGATCCCAGTCCCCAAAGCACTTATAATCTAAGTAGGGAGACAAGCAATGTATACAAAACCATTTGCAAACCATACAAAACCTTTACAAGTGAGTATCTTAGTCTGGTAGAACAAGAAATAAATGTTCCCTGATTTTGAGAGTGAAGATTTACTTATAGCCTCAGATAATGAGGAGATGCTTAGGGGAGCAGAGGAAACCCAGAAACTGTGTTAAGCCTTGAAAGACGACTTAGAGTCAGGATCCGTGGAAAGATGAGGTGAGAGAGTTCCCAGTCAGATACATGAAACACAGAGAAGACAGCATGTGACTGACTTGAGGGTAGGAAATCTGTTCATGATTAAATAAACAAGTTACATTTCAAGACAGGGTGAGGGAAGGATTTTTTTTGGTGGGTTTTTTGTGGGGGTGGTTGTTTTGTTTTGTTTTGTTTTAGTGTCTGGAATTCTACTACTGAACTATGTGTGTTTCAAGATGTATTTGTCAAGTACCTGTTGGCATACGGCACCATATTGACTGCACAAAACCAGTGATCCACTTAACCCTTGAGGCTAGGTCCTGCCACCTCAGAAAACACCACCAACCAGGACACACACTGAGCCTTTCTCCTCCGAGCCAGGGTTTCAAATCCTTTTAACTCTAGGAACCCAGGATTCCAAGAACACAATGTTCAAGACAGAGCAGGGGAAATGGAAATTGTAAATACTGGCAGAGTAGATGCTAAAATTATGAGCAGCCCCATCTCCAGCATGCTTAGAAGTGATTCAGTAAAGCATTTTCCCCTCAACATTTCTTAGTGATTCTATATAGCCTTGAAAATGAGATCTTTCTGCCTCATTTTTCACAATTTCATGATACAGAGAAAAGAAACATTTAACTCTTTTGCAAACTGGAAAAGGAATATGCTTACATTTCTTCCCATTCGACAATAACTTAGAGGTAGCTAATGAGATTTTCTCTCCTTCCCTGTGCTCCCAGAAGTCATCCATCCTCCACCAGGCAGAGTCTAGCCATGAAATTTTCTACCCAATTTGTGGTTTTTCAGACAGCTAGGAGAAGGATGAAAATGGTTTAGTAATGGGAGTTGCCATAAAACTTATAATTACAGAATTTGCTACAGTGAACACCATAATGGACTGTTTGTTTAAATCAAAATATCTGTTTAAATCAAATATCTCTTTGAAGATAAATGATGTATTCTATATCCCGTTTCCCCCAAATATATATGGAAAGCATTTTTGCACAATGGCGGTTCTTCTTTTTGTCTTCGGTACACCAGCCGGGCTGGCTATAACGGGTATCTCCACTTCACTCAGGAATCCCATGCTGAGCTTAGCGCAACATCTAAGCCTAGCACTGGCCAGTGACACAGTCAGTTAACACCTTCTCGTAAGATCCTCAAGATAAGCAGACACCTTATCTAACAGAGATGCCAAGGACATGCCAATAAACAAACCAAGCTAGTCCTGTATGACCTTAACATAATCTAACCCTTCTGCCTTAGTTTATTAATTTGTAAGGTCAAGGAGTTGAATACCTGTATCTCTAAGGTATGAATCCTCTAATATCTACGATTCTAAATCAGAAGGAAAATGACGATTAAGATTAAGCCCCTTCTCAAGTCTTTAGACAAAGCTAGTTCTGCAAAATTTATCCCCTAAAGAACCTGCACCAAAGCCTTTAACAGAGAATTTTATGAAGGTGGTAGAGGGATTTCCTCTCAAAATCTCTCCTTTCTCCTCTCTCTCCCACATTCTATATTCTAGCTAATGGCAAGAAATGTGCTTCGAAGCTTGAAAAGAGTAAGAATCACTTTCCTCCTCTTTCCTATTGTTAGCCAACTCTTAATTGTCCCCACAGGACAAGAGGTGTTGAGAGGATTAACTAGCTAATTTTTGTGAAGTGCCTTGCAGAGGAAGAACACTACCCATAATGTTAAGGAGCGTTAATACTCAACTAACTTCACGCCAAAGAATGAAAGCTCCAGAATAAGAACATATTTCAAGATTCAGAATAACTAAGAGCTCTAGACAAAAAGGGACAGGAACAGGGGGATTCTATTTTGCTGAGTTTGGAAAGCAAGGAAACCCAACAAAAAAAGATAGGGCACTAATCAAAAAGATTCACAACAAAGACCTTGAACATGCACATGCTCTGAAGGAGGAAATAGGAAAGGTAAAAGGAGTAAGGTACTTGAAGCCTACAGATTAGAAATTCCATCCTATGAAGGAAACATGGCTAGAAGGTCAGCTCTCTCATGGGGGCAGTGTGGAAGAACCACTTTGTGTCCTGTTCTCCAAAGCCTTCTGCAAATCCCTCTTTCAAAGAGCAATTGGCTCCTGCAAACCAGCAATGCTGTAAACAGCAGCTAGAAAGGACATTTCTATAACAGAGTCATTACTCAAGCCTTAGAAGGAATTCCACACCACTGGAAAGATCCCAGCCCCATTAGAACCAAGAAACTCAGGCTGATCCCTTCTGCTGGAAGAGGACAGATTTTCTTCTCAAATAAAAATTAATGCTTGGACAAAGTAAAGTAGAGAACTGAGGCATTAGCCTACCAATTCAGAAAAAGAACAATAAGATACTGACTGTTTTCCTGGAGATTTAGGGGAAAGCCTGGGGCTAGCACTGTTCCTTGGAATGGGAGATAGAGCAACCCTTTTTGCATCCCGTGGGTTGTCAAACATGCCTACCTCCTGAGCTAAGGTTCTGGTCAATGCTGCCATTAAACCTGTAGAGGCCAAGGTGTTGGTAGCACACCCAGAATCACCTTTCATAGCAACTTCTGCTATTCTGGACCCTTGTTTTGCAAAACGTGCTGTAGATCTCTACATCCTCAATGCATTTTATCTTGTGTGTGTAGATGGTCTATAAGGAGTTCCTAAGTAATTAGACATTCTGCAAATGGGTAGTATCTGTCAATCAACTAACGCTCTTCCACAATGAGACAAAAAGAGTCTATGTAGGCACATAAAATGAGTTGGACAATTAAATGACTGACTATTCCCTTTATGGGACACATCTTGAAAGACTGTTGGTATTTGAGGTTGTAAGAAACAGCATAAACCCAAGTGCTCCCATCTTGTCTTCTACCTTTAGAACCTTGAGAAGTTATTTAAGTATCCTAAAATGAATGGTTCTCATCTACTAATGTGGAAATCAGAATCACATTTATCTCACATAGTCGTGATTAAATGGAATTAGGCATGAAAATCACTTAGGCCAGTACTTGCACTCAATAAATGCTCGTTTTTTATAGTATTTGGCTTTTTAAAACTTATTGTTAATTCTATTTGTACTCAGGAAAAAAATATTATGAAAATCCCATGAGCACAACTGTTTTTATTATTCCACGTTCCCTTCCAATTTTTATCCTTAAATATACATACATTACACGTTTATAATTATACTATGAATATGAGTTTTATGTTTTATAATTTAAATTATGCCATAAATACTTTCCATCGCATTTCAGTCTCTATAATTACAGTATATAAGGCCTCCACGATGTGCATTAAACTGGCATACCATAGTTAACAAGTTCCTCCATTGGGGAGTAGGGATTTTATGGTGCAGAGAATGCTGAACTTGGACTGACGACATATATTTTCCATTTCCTCCCTTAAAGCACTGCATGTTCAAGTACTTCATTGTGGGTCTTTTTGACAAGTGTCCTATCTTTGTTGGTGGAGTTTCCCTGCTTTCCAAACAAACAAAACTGTCCAAACACTTTCACTGGATTCAACTGTACAACCTTAAAGAAACCATATCCCTTCTCTGAGCCTTTTCCCTCACTGATAAATAAGAAAGAAAAATAAAACCACCTCCCCTAGAAGGTCATTGTGGACATGAAATGAGATAATTTGTGTGAAAAGAATCCATGAGCTGTAAATTAAAATACCCCTGTATTTTAAAAAAAGATATTCATGTATTTTATAACTTTCTCTTTCGTTTTAATGATTTACTTGATACCATTTTCCAAAGAAGAATTACTGTATCTAAGAATAGGTCCATTTTTGTGACTCATGATAGGTATGATGCAATTGCTTAAATTGAAAACAAATGGATAAAGGTATGCTTCATCCACTACTCCAGTACTCTCAACAACTATACCAAACACAGAGATAAGTGTACATATGCATAAAGGGCACGTACACATGTATGTGGATATACCCACATGTGTGTGGATACATATAATATGTAGTGGTTTATTTTGAGGCATTGCCAAGCCTGACACTAGAGTTGGAGATGAAAACAGGAATGTAAATAAACCTGCTTAACTAATTCTTATTTTACCAGTACTATTAATGTCCACTCAAAGTCATGGCGTTAAAGGAAATATGGCAAAACCACGTACGCCATCCACAAAGCCTCTGACTATGGAGGGAATACGTATACACTTAGTCTGGGACATGTTCCTCACCCCATCTACAGTAACCCTGCACTGGAGTGGATAGACACCCACAAGAAGGGAATGGGGAAACTTCCAAGGCCAGGCTTTGGAGTAGGGTCCCTTAGGATGAAAATGAAGAAAAATGAGCTATGCCAGCCAAGCATATTTGTAGCCAGTAGTCTTACTAAATGCACCTCTTTCTATACCTTTTCATTTTTTGTAATCCTCCCCAACACACTCTCTCTCTCTCTCTCTCTCTCTCTCTCTCTCTTAGTAAAAGCTCTTTAGGAAATGGTCGGTGTCCTCTTGGGTAGGGGAGCTAAGGTAAAGGGGGCCACCTTCTCCCTCTAGGGGAGGGGGGCCAGGTTGGGGGACTCAGCGTACCCCTAGTGGTCAGGTATATAATGATGGCTGCTGAATGACCGGCATGTTTGTCCGCAGGAACACCAACCCGGGACTAGGTGCACATCCCGAAGCACAAACAACTGAGGTTGAGTCCCCTCTGTGTTGAGGAGCAGTGACAGACAGCACACACATCCACAGCAAGACTGATCTTCTAGATCCTTGTTTAAATCACTGTATCACATACACACACTGAATCACAAGGGCAGAGCCCCAACACCAAACTACGTGACCTTGGCCCTACAGAACAATCTTTTCAGTCTGGGCCTCACTTCTTTACCTACTTACACCTGATTTTACTCACTTTGTGGAGCTTAGCAGTAGCTTAGGGAGTCCTCCTAATGAAGAGGAAGGTCCATCCATCAGACAAGAAGCACTTTGAATCTCAGATCTATTTGAGAAACTTTGGGCCAGTTCCTTAACTCTCCTGACCCTTGATTTCCACATTTATAAAAAGGGGCTAATTAAAACCTCCCGCATCAGATGCTCAAAGTCCCCTTAAACCATCAGAGTTGTGTTACTAAACACATTTTCTAAAACCCACGCTTCGAGCCCAAGAATGCTGTGCCTGTTTCATATTACCACTTAAAAGATTTGCATGCTCATACATGAATTTGGGCTTTCATTGTTCTTTCCATAAAGTCTCTAATTCAATTTAGTAGCATTGTGGACACAAGGAGTCAGGCTCTGGTCTCAATTACAGAAATACAACTCTCAAATAGAGAGCGGTGATCTCCTGAAACCTACTTGGGCTCCCAGATGCAACAGCCCAGAACATCTACCCCACCATGTTTACAAGGAAAAACAGAGAGTCTATGAAGAAATTTCTCTAACTTGATGTTTTTCCAGAGAATGGCTCCAGGAAAATCACAAGAGTTTTTATGACCAATTTCATACCCCATCCTGCAGATGATTTCAGTTCAGGGGAGAGTTATCAAAACCCTTATTGCCCTACCTCCTTTATCTTAATTCCAGACATAAATGAGTACATAAAGGAACTCTACAAATAAATATCAATTTAAATCTCTGAGATCAACAGTCCATCCTCACAGGTTAATTTCCTTAAATCATGTGCATATTATAGAAAACTCTCTTTCCTTCTCTTGATTCCTTTCATATCATTAAAGCATGTGCAAATGTCTCAATCAAATTGTGTGACTCAAAATTGAGGGTAGAAGGAAAAATTCTGGTCAGTGAGATATGAGGAAAGGCTTTGGAAGACGTTTGCATTTCCTGAAAGAGTTGATGGCAACTCTTCCTGCTTCCCTTCCTCCTCTCCCCTTCTCTCTTCTCTCTCCTTCCTTCCTTGAATATAGACATGTTGCCTGGAGCTGCAGCATCCCTCCTGCAACCATGAGGAGCAGTGAGGAAAACTGAAAAGACTCAGCCCTAACATGACAGAACCACTGCACTAAAGCTGGCAACCACTACCTTTCAACTTCTTGTCATGTAAAAAATAAATAAATCTCCATTTTCTTAAGTCCCTGTATTTGAGTATTCTATCATATTCAACTGGATGAAATCCAAACCAATATACCTGTTAACTTTCCTCTCCCTCAAGATGCTTTCAGAGCAGATGTTCTCCTTTACAGCTCAATGGGACTGGCTTCCACTCTTACACAGGCTCCTAATTTCACCAGTCCTCAGAGTATGACAGTGGTCACCTCTCAGAAAATTGCAGGCTCTACAAACATGTGCCATAAAGAACTGCAAACTCACCAGTCAGTAACCTAGGTCTGTTCAAGTCAGATTAGAAAAAAGGCAGTCAGTCAAAACAGTATCAGAGTCTACAAAATATAGCATCCTTTAGATTAAAACATGTATCATCAACTTTAAAAAGTCAGAAAGGCAAAGAAGAGAGAATGACAAAGAGTTACAAAAATACCTATCAACTTTTCTTTCTCTTCATTATTAACAGGCACCATAGCTGAATATAATCATTGTTCTTTACAAAGTCAATGAGAAAGGTTCAACAGAGAAGGCATTTAAGATATATCTTCATAACAGCTTTTGTTTATTTCTTTACCAGTGTGCGCCACTGGGACCACCAGCATTTCTTCTACTTCTTCACTCTGCCTTTCCTCACTCTCCTCCTCTTCCTTCCCTAATCTGGGTATAAAGCAAAATCTACCCTCTCAAACATTCCAGCTCCTTTAGGATATTTATTGATCTTTATCCATCATCAATTCTTATAACCGCCTCCAATCTCTCTTAACAGACACTGTAATGGCATATAATAAGCCGACCCCCTTTGTTGCATGATAGGCCTTCATAGGACCTTTCAAAAATGTTGCTAAAAGTCCCACTTCTCTTCAATTCTATAGTTTGTCAATATACAGCTTCATTACAGCCCTAAGAATGCAAATGTAGCACAATCAGGACCGTAGGAGTACTTTGTGCAAGTTCACCCCCAGGTACACTTTTATCCAGGGTATGTTACTTATGTAAAATTCTAGGCTTGATTTGTCTGAAATAAAGGAACACATTTTTTTCTACAGATAAATCTATTCTTATTTTATTTACCAATTAAAAACTGTTAAGAATACATGAGTCTGGGGGTGCCTGGGTGGCTCAGTAGATTAAGTATCTACCTTAGGCTCAGGTCATGATTCCAGGGTCCCGGGATCAAGTCCCACATAAGGCTCCCTGCTCAGCGGGGAGTCTGCTTCTTCTTCTCCCTCTGCAACTCCCCTTGCTTGTGCTCCCTATCACTTGATCTCTCTCTTCTCTCTCAAATAAATAAAGTATTTAAAAATAAAAAGAACATATGTGTCTGTAGTTGTGATAAAATTCCATGGAACTTCACACACACACACACACACACACACACACACACACACACACACAGAGTGAATGTTAAAACTGGTGAAAAATAAGGTGTGTAGAGTATACAAATGTCAATTTTCTGATTTTAATAGTGGTACTATAACTATGTGGGATGTTACCAGTGGGAAAAATCTAGATGAAAAAGTACATGGAACCTCTCCGTACTCTTCTTACAATTTCTGTAAGTCTATATTTCAAAATTAAGGTGTGGGGTTTTTTTTAATTATTCCACAGTCCAGAGAGAACTTAAGACCACCCTTGACTTTCGTGGTATTCTTAGCACACCATTAATTCACGCTGAGTTCTATCTTTGTTGTTATGTTACTTCCATGAATATCTGGTTTCTCAGGTCTTCCCATTTGTCCTTATATACTTGAACTTTCGGAAAAATACAAATTATTGATCTATCTCTTTTAAATTGTCTCATTGGTTTTAAATTCATTGTTCTGACCGATGAAGATCTTGCATCTTGGTTCTGTTATCCAGGAAACTATCTCAACCTTTCTTCTGTCTGAACATATGAGAATTATATCTTCTATCTTCATCAAGGCCAAATGAATCCAGTTTGACATGGACTCATTAATCAGCATTCTTCATGTACATTCACTGAGTCAACAGTAAAGGCACTTTGATGTATACATCACTCAACTTTTATTGCTTCATTTTGTCCACAAAATATGGCAAACTTTATAAAACATGTGGATGAAATCCTTATAAGAGAGTTTTGTGGCATTTCCCAAATCAACCAATCTAGAAACTCCATTTAGATTTTATTTTTTTTTAATTTTAATTTTCCATTTAGATTTTAAAACCCATGAGCTCAGAGGCCATAAAAGAAAAGAACAATAAATTTGACTATGTTTAAAAAAAATAATAAATGTGACAAAACAAAAAGTCATAAGCAAAGTCAGAGGAAAAATCACAGACTGGAAAAACATTTGCAACATTTGATGAACAAAGGACAATTTAATTTCTAAGAATCATCAAATCAATAATAAAAAGTTAAGCAACATATTAAAAATGGACAAAGGATTTAAGGGGGGTTCATTAAAAAATATGAATGGTGGGTAAACTTTTGAAATAATGCTTAAGCCCGTTAATGAATAAATGCAAATCAAAACACAAGAATATGATGGATTTTTCCCGAACTAGATTGGTAATTTTTTTTAAATGCTAAAACCTAGTAGTGTCAATGATGTGGAAAAACAAGCATTCTCATGTTCTGCACACGTGAAGATAGAACAATAGAACCATATCAGAGAGTACTTTGCAATATTAAGATGCATGTACATTTTTACTGAGAAATTTACCTACAAGAATTTATCTGATGGATATACTTGGAAATACAAGCAAAATACATGTACAACATTGTTTATTGCATTATTGCTTGCAATAGCAAAACAAACATAAGTAATATCCACGTTTTAAAATATCTATAGAACAGTAAAGATACAGGGTGTCTGGGTGGCTCAGTTGGGCACCCAACTCTTGATTTCAGCTCATGTCCTGATCTTAGGGATGGAGCCAGAGTTGGGCTCCATGCTCAGTGGTGAGTCTGCTTTCTCTCCCTCTCTCCCTTTCCCTCTACCCCTCCCCACCGCTTGCTCTCTCTCTCTCAAATAAATAAGTAAGTCTTTTAAAAAAAGGACAGATAAATAAATGAATTCATTAAACACATTAATTCATTATGAAGTAACTTTCTGGGTGTGAACACGGAAAGATCTCTAAAATACACAATTAACTTATTTTTAAATAAGTGCAGAACCGTATACTTGAAGAGAGAAAAAAAACAATCCTTTTACCTGTAAATTTTCTTTTCCAGAAGAATACAGGAAACTTTAAGAAAGCTCTGATGGGCAAGAGAAGGGAGCTCAGTTATCTTGCAGTGGGATTACAGGCCATCCTTGCCACCTTCTTTGTATTTTTCTGTATTTAAACAAAAGGAATGCTATTTAATGGCGGAAATAAAACAGCCCAGAGTCTATGTGGTGTAGTTGCATGTTAATGGATCTCTTTTGACTCTTGACACCCAAATGTTTTCTTTTCTAAGTGTTCATTCCCCAACAAACTAATGAAGCATTCTAGATTTTTGCCAGAGATCAACGCCAAGTTAACCGAACTATAGTTTTCAGGATCAATCTAATTCTGATTTAAAAAAAAAAAAAAAAAAAGGAAGACTGTTTTTTTGGTTTTTTGGGTGTTTTTTTTTTTTGTTTTTTTTTTGCCAAACTACTGGTCTCTATGATTTCTTGGAGTACCATCAGCAGTTTTGTAATGTCAGTAATAAGTTTCAATTTCAATATGTTGGAAGAATGATTCAAAAGCTTTTGGAGTCTCAAATCCTTTTCAGAATCTGATGAAAGTTGATGACTATCTTCCTCCCTTCAAAAATGTGCATTGACAAAAATATTTTTGTCTTACAACAGAAGGTTCACTGACCCACTGAAGTCCATCATGCAGTCCAGATTATGAATTCCCACACATTAGAATCATCTAGAATTCTTGTTAAAACACAGATTCAAGGGCGCCTGGGTGGCTCAGTGGGTTAAAGCCGCTGCCTTCGGCTCAGGTCATGATCCCAGGGTCCTAGGATCGAGGCCCACATCGGGCTCTCTGCTCAGCGGGGAGCCTGCTTCCTCCTCTCTCCTCTCTCTCTGCCTGCCTCTCTGCCTACTTGTAATCTCTCTCTCTGTGTCAAATGAATAAATAAAATCTTTAAAAAAAAAAAAAACACAGATTCAATAGGTCTAGGGTGGACCCAAAAATTACCAAGTCTAAGAAATTCCCAGGGAATTCTGATGCTGCTGGTCTGGGAACCACATTTTGGGAACCGCTAATTGAGGATATAATCCATCTGGCTCTGGAGATGTGAACATCTTTGAAAAGTATGAGGGTCTCTTCTTACTACTTTTTTCACTTCACTTGGCTTTCACTTCTCTTTAAACATATTTTGCCGTCCCTTTATAATTTGACCACTATTTGCCACGACAAGGCAACATTGGATGATACGATGTTACCTGGTCTAACACCTGGCTATTCTCAATTCTTCTTCAGACTCCACAAAACACCTTCTAAACTATTCTTATTCTCAGCATTTTTCACAAGCTCCAGTTTATTTTCCTCATTACCATTCCTGACATTTAGCTCACATACATCCTTTTATCTTTGCTGTGTATTTACCTCCATATTGCATATGTTTTGGGGTGAGGGGGATGTACTTCATCAGAACTCACTAGAGAGCTCCCCACACAGCCTATTTTTATCCTTACTGGGATAGGGTTTTTAACTTGAACTGCTGCCCTTTTAGAGTCTCAAAGCCTTGGACTTCTTTTTGCCTTTCCTCTTGGACCCTCCTTTGCAAAAAGCTAGAGTATGTGCACACCTTGGCAGCTGCAGGCTTCACAATGATGCTTCTCCTCAAAGTTTCCCACTATCTCACTAATGAACCTCCCTCTCTTTGGTGAGAATTTCGGTCAGTCCAGCAGTTCCTTCACTACCTTCTTTCTCTTCTCAGAGATGACACTGTCCTTAATGAGGACCAGTCAAGAACTTGTTGTGGCAAATTAGGGGGGAACGTCTGACGAACATGAATTCCTCATCATGCCCTCGTGTCCCCGGATGGCTTTACAATCTGCTTTAGGAAAGCATCACCATATCCTCTGGTGCCCACTTATGTGGGCTCTCCATATAATGCTCCAAAGAATGCCTCAGAGTGAGGCCAAGCTCTCCTACATTTAAGAAGAGAGGAAGTTGAAAGGAAAACTGTCAGTCAACTGGAAGAGTATGTGGACCCAGGACCTAAAACATCCATGGAGTGGTCCTGAGTCTGTGAGGTCGGTCAGTCTACCTACATAACCATGGGCTCTTTCTTCATCCCCGTGTGTAGTTTCCAATTGCTACAGTAACAAGTGACCACAAACAGGGGCTTCCAACAATAAAAACTGATTATCTTATAATTCTAGTGGTCAGATGTTTAAATCAAAGTGTGTCAGCCGGACTGCATTCCTTCTGGAGGCTTCAGGAAGAATCCATATCCTTACTCTTCCTAGCTTCTAGAGACCTCCCACATTTGTAGACTTGGGGCCCCTTCCTGTGTTCACTCTGACCCTGCTTCCATCATCACACGTCCTGCTCTGCCTCTAAACCCGACCTCTTCTAAGACAAGATGGGGCACATTCAGGATGGTGTGGCTACAGACCTCTTGTAAGGACCTTTATGATTACACTGGGCCCACATGGAAAAATCCAAGCTGATCTTCCTAAAGATCCTTAATTACATTGGCAAAGTCTCTCTTGCCATCTAAATTAACATATTCACAGGGTCAGGGATTAGGACATGGACACTTTGAAGGACCATTTTTCAGTCTACCGCAAAGACCCCCAAAGTGAAATGCAGATGTGAATTCAAATGTAATGAATTTTGGTTTCCCCAAAGTTGTTTTTTTTCTTTTTTTTAAAGATTTTATTTATTTATTTGACACAGAGAGATCAGATCACAAGTAGGCTGAGAGGCAGGCAGAGAGAGAGAGGAGGAAGCAGGCTCCCCGCTGAGCAGAGAGCCCGATGCGGGCCTAGATCCCAGGACCCTGAGATCATGACCTGAGCCGAAGGCAGAGGCTTTAACCCACTGAGCCACCCAGGCGCCCTCCCCAAAGTTTTTAAGTCATTTCAAGAATGTTACCTGAGAGATCCAAATTCAACGTAATGTCATTATCATTATTGGTGGTGTTTATTAAAAGAGAAAAATCGTCCAATCAGAGGGGAGAAATATAAGAATTAATATCACTTCCCCCACAAAAAAAGAAACAGACGAATTAAATTTCACTTGCATTAGCTTGTTCCAGGCTGTGGAGCCTTAACAGCCCTGGCAACATTCGCTGCTGTGGGCCCTGGCGGCAAAGGGGTGTGAAGAGGGGCAGCAGTGAGGTCCCCACCGCATCCCCTCGCAGTGGGCACCACAACAGGTGTTAAGTGGTTATGTCCCAGGAGCACCCAGGGAATCCCCATCTCCCCAAGCAGGTTGAACAATGCTGTCAAATGATGGTGAGAAGCTCTGCCCACCCTCCCCAGGACAACCACTAGCTTCCAAGCAGTGGGATTTAATTCAATAGCTCCCACTATGGCTTTAGAAAGTGACTCCTCTAAGAATAGACTATTGTTGGCAGTCCATGAGGTGGCCTTGACTTTGCATGCCAGCTCCCATTACGATGTGAAAAGAAAGCATGTATTCAGAGCCACAGAGGGGTCAGTAACATGAAACTGAATGGCCTATGCCAAGAATAATAGCGAGGTCACAGCTAGCACAGTGAGCTTCCTGCCGGGGGAGCCTCTGAAAAGATCTCTTCAGCACAGGTCAGAGGCAGTGGCCCTGCCAAGGATACTCCTAGTCTTACTTCCTTGGTATTCCCATAGCAGAAGAGAAAGATCCCTCCAGGAAAGCAAGATGGCCCAGCCATCAAGCAGATGTGCTCTGTAGTCAGATGGCCAGAGTTCAATTCCTGCTCTTGGTGTCTAAACTTGAGGGTGAGACTTTTCATCTGTCTCAATAGTTAGAAACCCCGAATCCACCCTTCAGTGTGAGATTGGCTGCCATCTTAAAAGCCTTGTGAAGATGGGCACAATATTTGATCTGTCTATAAGCTGATGATGATGTTGTGAGTTCTACATGAAATCATGTGCACAGCATACTTAGGACCATGATGTGATAAGTCCTCAGTAGGCAACAGAAATGTTTTATCTCTATTATGGTTCTTATCACCTCATCTTCTAACTTTATGACATGTTTCTACTTTGCCCACTACTGTTCTTTTAAATAAAATGTGGCTTCCTCCAGTTCCCACAGTTTCACTTTATTAATGGCTAATCCCCCATTCCCAGCACAGGAGAAGGCACTCAACTGGCAAGAAGCAGATACTTTGGTGAATTAATGAGTGGTCAAAATAACTGGGAATGATTAGCCTGAAAAAGAGGAAACAGGCTAGAAATAAGGATCGATCTCACAAATCAAAAAGGAAGGCCTCTTATTTGGAAGGGGAGAACCAGCTAATTCTGTGATGTCCAGAGAGAAAACCAAGAGTGGAAATGGAAAGTTACAAGGAAATTGATGTGGGATCCATATAAGGAAGCATTTTCTTAGACTTGTACAGGTGGAGAGAGGGAGGGACAGGTCCCCTAGGAGGAGAGATGGGGCTCTGCTTTGAATACTACTCATCAGGGTGGGGAGCCCTGCTTCCTGAGGCTGAGTGGGTAAAATATTTGCCATCCAAAGCTGAGATGTAGTGAGTCTGTAACAGAGGAGTAACAGCAAGGGGACATTTGTGTTCACTGTTGAGGAATATAAAGAAAAAGAACATGTGTTCTAGCTTTTCCCTCCTAAATTCCAAACTAATTCCAAACTAACACAGAGAGAGAGAGAGAGAGAGAGAAGAGAAGAGAAGAGAAGCTCTTCAAGGTTTCCTCTCTATTTCACTGCAAAGATTAAAAAAAAAAAAAAAAAAGATGTTCCCATGTGGGAAATGGGTAATAAAGTCAGAGATGGGCCAGCGTGGGGGAGAACAGCACGGATGTGCCAAAGCCTTAGAAAGAAACTCTCTCCAAGGAGACGAGGCCTTGGGAAAGCATTGCCCTCTGTATCTGCCAAGGCTGGCCTCCCCTGTCTGCCAAGGCAGCGCCACTCCCACCGGCTGGGGCTGCCCCAGGAGCCAGAGAATGCCAGCCACGAAGGAAGGACGTCTGCCCAGACAGATAAGTGAAAGCCGAGGAATTCTGGCCGCCCTCCCCCCCGACACTAGCCTGGCTGGCTCCAGGGGCCGTGCTCAGTGTGGCCTGCGGGGCTGCACTCCCAGCCCAGGGGGCACCAACAAGGACTTCAGAGGCCACCGTCCAGCGGGAGTTTCCACCGGCTGTTTGCAAGCCCCTGTTTTCACACACTGGCTCTGAACTCTCTGACCTCAGAGCAGGCAGCTTTCTAGGTTGCCCAGGGGTGCTAATTATAGCCCAGCCCCTGTCACTGCACTTCCTTTCTCACGGGCCAAGAGCGGAGCCGGGCCGTGTTGTCACACCTGTGCTGGTTACAGTGGTTTCCTATGACTCGTGGTGCCCTTGGCTGTTAGTTAAAGGGCAAAGCCACAGCTGTGGCTAGGCTGCCTCTGACAGGAGTTCTCTCCTTCTTCCTCCCTGCCTCCTCTTTCTTCCTTTCTGCTACCGTTCTGGGCCCCCACACTCTTTGACTTCCTTCTCCTTTCCATTCCACCCCTTTCTAGAAGTTTCTATCTCCCTTCCCTTTGCCTCAGGCCTAGAGGCATTAGAACTCCTGTGATAGTTTGACAATTTGACCTCTACCTGCAGGATCCCATTTTTGTTTCAAGAAAATGCTTATGCACCTGGTCAGTGCACCTCCATACCGTGTGTGGTCACAAAATTGTGTGTGTGGTCTGCCCAAAATTCTATGGCCCATAGATTTCAGTTTCCTCAGCCATTTTTACTCTCATGTCCAGCAGCTCTCAAAACAGATGTCATTCATGTTCTCCATCCTTCCAGAAGAACCTCTCAAAATACGACAAGACACCTGTGGGCTGGAGCCCTCACTCTCGCCTTTTCAGGTGCTTTGCTGCAGCGGTCGCCTCCTTTCCCTCATGGGTCTTCAGCCTCTCCCTCTTCTTGATTCTTCCTATCAACCCACAAACATGCTCTAGGGTTTCCCCCTCGAAAGAAGCAAAGTGTCCTGTACCCCACATCCACCTCAACCTATCAGCCCATGCCGCCGCCACACTTCACAGAAAACATCTTGAGAGAGCAGTTTTCAGGGTCTCCATTCTCCCCTCCCATTAGCCCAACCACCTATTACCTTAGTATTTTCACCCCTCCCCTTGGTTGGTGCCTTTGCCGAATCATAGATGAGCTCCAATGTGTCAGTTTCAGAGTCTCTCCTCTGTCCTCATCTTGCTCAGTCCTCTCTACAGTCGTTGATATGGATGGACACTCCTCCTCCCAGAAAGTCTTTTGTCCCTTAAATTCTGTGAGCCCACATGCTGGACCACTTCTCTACCCAAGCTCTAAACAAAGGAGGCTCTCACAGCTCATTCTCAAGGCTTCTCCTCATCTGTCCCTTTTAAAAGGATAGCATCTATTCTCGTGGCTTTAAGTACCTTCTATGCCCCCTTTCCAATAGATACCACTCCTAGCTCTCTACGGAACCCTGCCTCAATATACAATAGGCACCTCAAATTATCCTAGCTAAACCATGATTGTCAAAATTCCTTTCCAAATCTCTTCAGAAGTGTCTACTGTCTCAGGAAACAGCAGTTCCACTCAGCCAGTTACTTGAGGCATAAACCTAACCCACCCCTTTTCTTCACTCCCCCGCCCAGCATCTAACCCACCATCAAGTCCTCTTTGCTCAGCCTCCAAAGTACAGTCCAGATCTCTTCACCAGCCCCATGGCCTTCCTTCTAGACTAAGATGCCTTCCTCTCCATAAAGACAAATGCAGTACACATTCTCTGTGCTTCCTTATTCCATCTTGCCAGCCTCTAAGTCATTCTTCACACACAAAAAGGAGGAATCCTTATAACACATTTGTCTAAGCATGTTACTCCTGTTAATCGCCCTCCAGTGGCTTCTCGTCATTCTTAGAACAGAACCCAACCCCTAGTAAGAGCTCAGTTAGTAGTTGTGGAATGAATGAGTAAATGAATACCCAGCCAGGTTCACATGACCAAAGCACAAGAATGGATGGTTTTGAGTTGCCAAAGAGCTGCTTTTGTTGTTCTTTGCACATTGTTCAGGTTTGATGATTACTTGATGGATAAATAACACCTACCATTTATTAAATGTATCCAGTACTAAAATGCACAGTTGGGTTTATCCTTCTCCCTTATTTATAGGATAACACAGCCAGTGAGTGCCAGGGTAAGGGTTGAAGTACAGGACTCCCAGATTATTCCAAGTCTCACGTCCTCTCCACTCAATTCAGTCACCCATTCCACAAAAGTTTATGGAGAACCAGTTATACCAGACACTCTGCAAGGCACTGGGGAATGAGAGAGAAGGAGTTCTTATCTTCAGGCAGTTTATATTCTGAGGACCATCTTCTACCCAAAAGGAAATGGATAAAATGAATGAACAAAAGAACAAAGTCAACATTTTTAGAATGCTTACTATATGTCAAGCGACGTAGAAGGCATCGGATATGACAGTTATACCAGGGAGTCCCTGGCCTAAGAGGCTCTACTAACCAACCACTTAACGAGCTCCCCTTGACCTACCCATTTCTGAATAATCATATGATCTGCTCCCCCACTTCATCCCCCACACCTTCAAATTATTCCTAATGCCAATATTGTTCAATCATTATGTTGTCCACATAGAGTGTCTAGACAAGGAAATAGGTGTCATCTCTGCCCATCTCTGCCCACGCTGGCATTAGTTACCTTGGCTCATAATCAGAGCTTGTCTTAAACCCTAAAGTGATCCGGAGCAACTAGAATGTGCTTATATTTCCAGGGGAGGCTTCAAGGGATGACATTTGATCTGTTCCTTCATGAATGGATCAGATTCAAACACAGGGGTGTGCTAACATTATTCCAGTGGACAGGAAGTGTTAACCATGACCTTTTTGACCAATAAGATGAGGAGGAACAATGGGGGAAAGGTATAAGGAGTATATTAGATGTTGAACCTAAGGCACTTTGTAAACTATAAATCTCTGTATCAATCTGATGGATTACTGTCATTGCCTAAACTACACCCTGAAACTCACCCCTCCGGGTTAAAGTTTTATTTCTTTAATGACCCACCTCCCCCTAACCCCCAAATCAATTATATCAGAAGAAGAGTGTTTAAACTGCTGGATCCCACCTGCATGTTTCCTGAAGGAGTTTCCTGTTTTGGTTTTGGGGTTTTTTTTTTTAATTGAAGAAAAATGTATGTAACATAAAATTGACTGTTTCCAAAATATTTGTATCACTTCAAAATAAAACTCTACTATGCTCATTAAGCAACTATTCTCCATTACCTCTCCTCCAATCCTTGGTATCCACCAATCTACTTGCTGTCTCCACAGATTTACTTATTCTGCACATTTCACATAAATGGAATCATATGACATGTGACCTTCTGGATCTGACTTCTTTCCCTTAGCATAATGTTTTCAAGGTTCATCCATGTTGTAGTGTTTCTCAGCATTTCGCTCCTTTTTATGGCTAAATAACATTCCACTGTATGGCTCTACCAAATTTGTTTAACCACGGGTCATCCGTTGATAGGCATTTGGGTTGTTCTTCCTTTTAACCATTGTTAATGGTGCTGCTATAAACATTTATGTACAAGTATCTGTTTGAATCCCTGTTTTCAATTCTTAGGGCTATATTCCTAAGAGTGGGATTGCTACACCACATGGTAACCCTATGTTTAATTTTTTGAAGACCTGAAGGTATTTACTTATCCTCTAGTAAGGGGAATATGGGGCACAGGATCAAGTTGCTGTGATGAATGAGGGAAAGCCATAAGCCACAGAGCCCTAGAAAGAATGGAAGGTGGTGTTGTCCTGAGTGGATTCCCAAGGTGTAGAGAAAAGGAGGGAAGTATCCTGAAGGCCCCTCAGGAGAGAGAACCAAAGCAAAGTGTGCATGAAAAGCATATGGGAGAGATTCAACAAGAACACGGATGAATGGAAGCCCAATGGGTAGGAAACAGGGAGCAAGATAAACCCTAGCTTTCCAAAAAACTTTCCTAGAGCTGTGGTGAGCTTTCAAGTTGAGGACTCCAATCTTCTTAGCTCAGAGCTATTTAAGTTGCTCAGACCCAATGGCTTGGCACTAAATGGTTTCATGTATTCATGCGATCTCATATTATTAACTCTCATATCATTAACTCTCATATAGCCATTAAATTGATCATGTAGGTTTGTCTTCCCAGCCCCTTCCTGACTTCTTAAAGATCTGGGACCCTGACTACCTATTTGTTTGTTTTTAAATACGGAATGTTTCACAAATGTGTGTGCCATTCTTGAGTAGGGCCTATGCTAATCTTCTCTGTATCATTCCAAATTTTAGTATATGTGTTGCCAAAACGAGCAATATTTTTTTATTTACTTATTCATTACCTTCCATACTGTCTAATACAGTGCTTCAGCAAGCAGGTCCTGAATAAATGCAAGCTGCTTGCTCGCCTGACTTTTAAAATCCTATAATGAGTAACTGTTTTATGTGGAGGCTACAAACTACAGCTAAATTCAGTTTTCTGCCTCTTACCTGTGCAACTTGCTCTCAATATTGCTGCTAAAAGCTGTAAGATCACTCTTTGTAAGCCTTTGTCAAGCACCTTCATTCTTTTTTTTTTTTTTTAGCACCTTCATTCTTAATGTGCACATTCGGTTGTCACTGCTTGTCCCCCATGTAGTCAGAGAGAAGATGGAGATGACAACTGAGATAAGTAGGCCAACTTCAGTTATCTCTTACTTCACACACATGGGATTTGTGCCTGGAAACCACAACTCCTGCCATCATCTTCCACTTATGGGGTGGACAGGGAGCTGAAAGACACGGATTTAAGTTTGAAATTCTTGTCACATGTCCAAGAAATCTTATGCTACCCACTTTTTATCATCCCATGTAAAGGACTATATTTATCGCCTATTACTAATGTGGTAGACTGATTAAACAGGCCTGTAAACTCTAAGATTAAAAGTTTAGGACAAATGAGACTTAGAGCAGTCATTTTCCCAGAAAGTGGCACAATCTGAAAATACAGAAAAAAAATCAGGGCAAGTTTAAGACTACATCAATGATCCATCCACCATGAGTTATTATGAGTCCCAGTTAGTAGTTATATCTGAGGACACTCCTAATCTTTGAATCTAACAGCTTGGAGGCCAACCACTTTTTCCCATAATGTTTCACTCTAGGTCCCCACAGGACAGAAATCTGAACTGAGGTAAAACACAGAAGGTATTCTTGCATTTGTCCAGGACAGAACTTCATTCATCTCAAACTCATGCCTTTGTACCTTTAGAGAATGCTGGAGCTTGACCATCTGCGCCCCCACAAGAGTGACAATGGTTGCGGAGTGGAATGAAAGACTGTCCTTGTTACAACGCATGCATACATGTATGTGTGTGTGTGTGCACGCGCACGTGCTCGCATGTGTGTGTGTGTGTGTGTTTGTGTGCAGCAGAGTAGGCAGGCAAGCACATCTTATTTACTCCTGCTGGGAGCGAACACTGATAAACCTCTAACTAAGGGAATTTGGCAAAATTTACCAAATGCACAGCCCCTTTGTTCCAGTGATTCCATTTTAGGAACTGATCCTACATGCATGCTCTCACGTGCTTGAAATGATGTGTGTACTACAAAGTTGTTCACTGCAATAATATTTGTATAAGCAAAAAACAAAAAAAAAAAAACAAAAAGGAAATATCCTCAATGTCCTTCTGTCACAGACTGAAGGTTTAGACACCATCTGCACGAGCACTGCTGGCCATCGTCCAAACTCCTCAGTCCAGTGCCAGAGCATCTGACACAGTCTCCCAGGCCAACCTCCCAGGCTCGGCCCTAACCCTCTCCACAGGAATCCCACCCTCCATGCGAAACTTGAGCTTCTGACAGAGACCCTGTCTGAGGCAGCTCCACGAGGACCTGCGTGACGCAGAGCCCACCACGTGGGTTGGGCAGTAATCACCTGTGGGTGAAGAGATGCCTGAATGATGAGTCCTTTAAATGCCTTACATGCTCCCAGTCCTTTCTCTGTGTTGCTTCCACTCTCTGGAATACCCTCCCCTCCTCTGGTGAAACCCCACTTACCCCTTAAGTCCTAATTTAGTGACCCTTCCCCAAGCCAATACACTCCTGTCCCTTTCCTATTCCCAGAACTCTTTACCCGGTTTCCATCACCGGACTGCTCCTTTATACTCTCATCAGTGTACGTATCTACAACCCCTATCAAAATGCAAAATCCTTGAAAGCAAAGTTATATGTCCAAAGCCTGTTATGTTTTTGACATGTGTTAGGTCCTCAGTAGATATTTGTGGTAAGGAAATAAATCGTGAGGAAAGGAAGGAACTGGGAGAATCTCCACTCGTCACCTCCTATTAGCTCAGAAATATAAATGAGAACTTCAACTAAATTAATTGCTACCTTCTAAATCCAGAGACCCCGGTCTTTGGGACTAAGATAAAGAAGTAAAACGATTTTAATGGAGAGGACGATGTATGGAGTCATTTCATCGTTTCCAAAATCCGCTTATTTTTTTTGAGATGGACCAGAATTTAGGGCGTTTTTCTTATCAGCAGAGCTTCCTACAGTTCTTTATTGAAATATGAGTTTTGAGCCCCCTAGCTACTGAATCCCCCATAAGGAAGCTTACCAAGTAAAGAAATCCATGCCAAAGTAAAAACTCAGCCCCAGGTAGGGGAAGCCTGAGGTTGGGGCAACTGCCCCAGGTTGATGGAACCACAGTGACTACACGATGAGCTCTTCTGCTCTCTCCTCATTGGTGAGGAAAGTCCTCAGTGAGGCAAACGCTGTGACCAGAAGCCCCACGCTGCTTGGAAACCCAGGCGCTGGAGCAATTGTCAGCAGCAGTCGAGATCCTAGCCAGGGGAACGCCACACACCTGCTCTCCCGAGGGGCTGTCCTGCCTGACTAGCTCGTGGCAGCAATTTAATTGATTTATTTATGAAGAGCCCATATGAATGTTCTTCCTAAATCACTGCTAGCTACTCCAAGGCTGCAGTTTCAATGTTATCACTGCTCACTCAGCCGGAGAGACAGGGAGACTTCCCCATAACTCACAAAGCTCCCAGTCCCCAGAGATTCATCACGCTTTGATTTACAGCACCCCACTCCAGGAGGGAACAAAGGTGCTATTCCGATGGGTTTGTTGCTCGTTCACTCATTCTCTCGCTCACTCATGGCACATACATTTACTGAGTACCCACCATTGCCAAGCACTGGGCCAGCATTACGGGACAAACAAAAATGACAAAGGTACAATTCCTGACTTCAAGCAGCTCTTGTGGTCCAGTCAGGAGGGTAAAACATGTATATAATTAACCCAAATGCATGGGAGAACTATAGACTACAAATGCTTTGCATGATGTAAAAGGTGCTGAGAGAGATTGGAGGGTGAAGAATTGTCTTCTGGCTGGCTCCCTCGATAAAAGTGTTGTGAAAGAGGCGGCACTTGGACAAAGCTATACAGAAAACCTGCAGAGCACCTAGAAGTTTCTGGGGTCAGGAAAGTCACTCAAGTAAGCATGAGGATATAATGAAAAGGCTACCAGATTGGGATGGAAGGGATCTGGGATCTTTTCCTGTAGTTGCCACTTGTGAATATGTGATCTCAAGCAATGACCTTGGGGCATCACTCTCCTCATCTAGAAAAAGGAGGATGAGCCAGGTCATCTCTAGAGCTCACTGAGTGCTATCCTCTGCACATCCGTCGGGCTTCCAGACTGGGAGGTGAGGGTTCAGGAAGAAAGAAAGGCAAGTGGTTAGACAACTCTCAGCTGTGTGCTTGTGTGCAGGGATACCACGACGTAGAAGCCACAAATTTGGGGTGTGTCTGCTGTCCATACACGGGGAGGCACGCCTGTCAGGTAGCATATGATACAATAGGTGTATATGGGGGGAACAGAAAAGGAAAAGATCAGCTCGTTTAAGGAGATTTTTAATAATTTCTCAGCTTTTCTCTGAAAAGGATGATGTCTCAACTCTACCAATGCAGAAGCAGGAAGGAAGGAGATTTGAGAGAGTGGAATTTTGCCTTTTCCACTTGTCCCCAGCTGACATGGCTGTGTGAGGACAGCAAAGGAGAAGGGGTGGGCCCCTGGGTGGCTCAGTGGGTTAAGCCTCTGCCTTCGGCTCAGGTCATGATCTCAGGATCCTGGGATCGAGTCCCGCATCAGGCTTTCTGCTCAGCAGGGAGCCTGCTTCCTCCTCTCTCTCTCTCTCTGCCTGCCTCTCAGCCTACTTGTGATCTCTCTGTCAAATAAATTAATTAAAAAAAATAAAATCTTAAAAAAAAAAAGAGGAGGAGGGCTGGGTGAACCCCGTCTGAGCTCCAAGAGCCCTAGGAGAGAGGCACCATCAAGAAAGCGCAGCCCGCAAAGGAGATGGCAGAATGGGGCAAAAGGGTGAGAAGAGGGTGAGAAGAAAATAGGGGCTAAGCCCCAGAGTAGAGGGAGCACTGAAAGGACTTCCTCTGAGGAAAAAGTCCTCTGGTAATGACCCTCATGCCCATTTAAGAACAGGATGCCCAAAATGCAAGAAACCGGCAGCCACCTCTCTCCCACTATGTCCCTCTCCCTCCATCCCTCCCCTTCCCTCTCTCCCCCTCCCCCTCCCCCTCTCCCTCCCTTCTTCCCCCTATCTCTCTCCCCCCCTTCTCTCTCTCCCTCCCTCTCTCCCTCCCTCTAACAGCAGGATATTATTTCTGAATCTCCACGTAATACACAAGCAACTTTATGACAATATGCCAAGGGTCTTGCATCACAAACACTCCACCTGCTCACCTAAGTTACCTTCCAGACCACACATCTGTGAGAATCAGGCAGTGGGCCATTATTGCCAATCGAATTCCCAGACACTCTGGGAAGGAGGCAGCCTCAAGTCCTAATGTGGATGAGTTCAGCTAGCAACACTCATTACAGACAGATAGAATTCACGGTTCTGAGAAAGCTCCAGGCCACGGGCAGCCATGTGCCTGACCACAGGGTCTGAGCTTTACTGGAGGTAGGCAAACATTAATTTGATGAGAAAGATAATCTGTCTGCCACTTTTAGAAGGAACAACCCAAATGGAAAGTACCTGAGTAGGGGAGAGAAGGAAAAGGAGAAGAAAGGGGCCAGCAAGCAGATTTGTTTTTCTTGATACCAAATGGTAACACCGTTCCCCTAAAATAGGTCTCTCTTTTTAAAAAGAAATCATATTTATTCATATCCAGGAGTATTTATTGCTCACTTAGCTTCAGATTGACATCACAATCCCACACTGCTCAGCCCCCATGGAGAGCACCTTTGACCAGTGGATCCAGCCTCCCGTCTCTGAGAGGCTGTCTGAACAATGGACACTCGTCCTTTTTAAAGCACTGAAATCTCAGTTGACATGTAATTTTACATTCTGCTTCTCTCCCCTGAACATTACCTCATACTATTTTTCCATAATGGTCTTAGTAATCACCTTCTTAATAAGGACAGAAGCATCCATCAGGCGGATGAGCTGTATTTGCCACGCTGTTCCCTTTGATTAAACACTTAGATGGCTTGCTCTTTTTTATTAAAAATAACACAACACTGCACTGTGGAGCATCGGACCTAAATAAGGAATAAAAACTACTCGTTCCCACAGCAGGAGAAGAGCATCTCCCAGCGCCTCCCACCTAGCCATGAACTCCTCTCTGGGAGCAGAGCTAACACCTGCTAAGTGACACAAGAATCATCCAAAACTTCCATTATCGAGTTTACTGAGCAAAAATTATATGAATGGAGACCCCACTTTTCATTTCCTTATCTGCCAACTTTTCTTTAAAGTGCTTTTACAGCCAGAAGTCTCCTAAGGGAATGGGATGTGGCTGTGTTTCTTGACGCCTTCATCTCAACGGTGCCGTAACAATGGTGTTCAGACTGCCAGCTAGGGATCACAGCGTGCAAATATTTATCTTTTTAAAGACAGCCGTGAAAAGGTGAGAAAACTTATTAAAACTCAAAATCGGCAACATTGGGATCCTGAACTCCCAAAGAGGCAAAGCAAATGAGACTATGGGCTGTAGACAGCACGGAGAGGCAATCCCGGAGAGCCAAGCAAAATGGCAAGAGTGCCATAAAAAGGGGCTTTGGGGAAGCACGGGGGTCAAAGATGGCATCCCACTGGCCAAAAAGTTTCCTTCTTAACAGATCAACCTGGGAAACACAGCTTTAACTGCACACAGGCAGAAAAACGAGAACGCTTTTGCAACACACTACAGGCAACAGCCTCCGAAGGCTTAAGCTTCTCACGCTGAACCTCTCCCAGAAGAAAACCCAAACTCCCGAGCAGGACCAGCGTGAAGAGAGTACCACTACTCGGCCTCACACGGCTGTAGTCCCGCTCCCACCACCCCTGGCTGTCTCCCAGCCCTGCTCCCCAGGCCTCTGCTTACCTGGATTCCTCCACCACAAAGGCCCTGCCCCCACCGCCCCAGCATCCAGTCAGAATCCCGTGTTCCCCCCTCACGCCCTTCAAGCCCAGTTCTAAAGTCACCCTCAGCTGAACCCTTCCCAAGCCCTCTCAGCTGGAAGCAATCTCTCTGGGCCTTGCACAACACTGCTGCCCCCTCCGGCCAGCCCCCCACGTTGGCCTCTCTCACCGCATTGTGTCTTGTCAGCTCTGTCCCCTCAGGAGCACGAGACCCAGGGCCTCTGGGTAGTCTCTCCGTTGGTGTCGGCTTAATTTTCCTAAATCAAACCCAGGACCCAACAAGATGACTATCTTATTAACTGTGGCGGACACTGCAACACAGAGGCTGAAGAACTTTCACTGGCTAAGAGAAAGGACAGGTTCGGTCAAGGGGGACGGATGTGGGAGCACGGCCTCAGGGCACAGAGAAAATGACTGCGGAGGAGTCCCCCGCTCCATCAGGGAAAAGGAGACTGGGAGTTAGACAAGCCGCCTCAGCTCTTGCTCTCCTTCCCCTGGTTCCCTCCCCCTCCCGAGCCGGAGAACTGCCCCCC
>LNAC01000015.1:5528226-5610831 GCA_002007465.1 Ailurus styani | reverse complement strand
GGACTCTCTCCTTGTATTATTTTCCTTCTCACCAATTGCTTTTCCCTTCCCTTGAAATGCTTATTAGCCCCCCCCCCCCCCCGCACGTGCGGTAATGACGCTCAAGTTCTCTGATAAGGAGGAGTGGACGGAGATGTCTTTTTGTTTTCTTTCCCTCCTTCTTTTCTTTTCTTTTTTCTTCTATGTTCCATTTCCCAGATCACAGAGAAAATTAATAGGGGAGAGTATGTAAAGCCAAAAGCATGTCAACTGTGTCTCAAGAAGATGTTTCTAACAGGATGACGTAGATCAGGGGAAAAGATGAGGCTGAAATCATCTCAGAGCCCAGGTGTGCAGGCTGATGGCCCCAGCGATGCTCACAAGTGTGTGGCTGGAAGTGTCAGAGGCAAGCAAGCAGCGCTGGGGGCTGGGAGGATGGGGAATCCACATAGCTCACCACCATTCGGGCCCTGCACTTTTTAAAGGTACCAAAAGGTCCCCATGCTTCCCCTGAACCCAAACCCCTGACCCCATGTTCTCCTCTCTTCTTGGGTGCGTTTTGAGAATCATCTGACCTGTGCTCACGTTGCTTCCCACAGTTTCCCTGCCACACACCCTATTGCACATATACAAACTTTTTTCCCTGCTCAAACTTCCAGTCCAGCCTCTCCGCAAATCTCAGTAGGACGATGGCCTGGCTTTCCTACATTCCTAAGATCAAGGCCATCTAGCAGAAGTTCCTGAAGTCTCTTCTCCCAAACCCCGCAGTACCTGGCTGAGATTCCGGCCTCCGTTCTCAGAGGAAGGGACCTCAGGGCAGCTCAGGGCACACCCGGGCTCCCTCCCCTTCCTCATCCTTCCCTTTGCCTCATCTCACATCCCAGATCTGGCTTCTCTCTTTTTATTTTTCTCCCCCTGTATGCTTTTTGTTTGTTTAATTGTATGATTCATTTATACAGAGACGTTTCACTTGGATTGATCTATTTATAGTCTTTTCCAATCTTCATTTCCACTGACCACAGACAGTTCACATTAGCATTCAGCACATACTTTAATTTATCACAAATTACAACTCGACCAGAACATGGGGCTTTTGGCCCACCCCACCAGCCTCTTTAAAGACTATGATCTCACTGTTAGTTTAACAGAAAAGAATAAACTGTAATTTCTCTCTTCCTGCATGTCACCCATGTAATATTTTGCAGGATTCTCCAGCATCTTCTCTATCTTATGAACAAATCCTTCAAAGTTGATCTAATAATATCAAACAGTATCAATGAAATAGTACATTTCATTGTTTCTTTTCAAGCTTATTATGTGCCAATCAATTTCACTTCCTTTCAAGCCTCCTACAACCTATGGTACTGCCCAAATTTGGCTTTTGTCATCTTCTTTAACATTCTGGTCCAACCAGACCTTTTTGCTTTAAAACAAAACTTCTCTCTTCCCCCCCCCTTTTTAAAGTTAATACTAATGTGCCTTCCCTCTTGTTTTGCAGGCAATGCTAAAACTTCCCATGAATTTTTCAAGATCATTTCTTTCAATAGTCTAGATACAATCATTTCACATATGTTCACCACAACAAAATGTCACATGTTAAAAACTGCAGTTTTCATTACTGGCTCAAAAACAGTATGGCTCAATTTCACTTGGTAAAACTGAAGTGATTTAATACACACACAGACATTTTTAATCAAGTAAGAAAAACTTTAAAGACATGCCGATTTGAAAAGGCAACAAAATAAAAAAATAATCAAAGCAAATACTAAAATTGACTTTCCAATAAAAAATAATAATTGGCAGTTTAAAATGAGTGAAAAATGAGGAATATGCAACAAAAAACAAAGATAAAGCATTCCAGTTGATAAAATGGAAAACCTATTAACTTTTATAGTCTATTTTCTAAGGAAGTTATGTTTCAGCGTTATTTTTGAAATACTACAAAGATATATTCTGTGGATAATTTAGGTACCCATGTTAAAACTTCAAATTTTGCATGCTACATTTATTAAAGAAACAATGATAATAACCTACTGTTTATAAAATTCTAAGTTTCAGCAAATATTGTAAATATCATAATCAGTTGGTATTGTAAAGTCATGATGAATCCAGAATTAGGAGAAAATCCATTTTACATATATTTCATTGGATTAAAACATCAAATTGCATGTTCTAAGTGAACTGAAAAAGTTGTATCTTCAGAAAAAACAGTAATTTAACATGGTCTATATATAGCTAGCTGCCACTTATAAAACAAACAAAAAACATGCAGAAAATGTTAAAGCTAGGGGTGCTTGGGTGGCTCAGTCAGTCAAGCGAACCACTCTTGGTTTCAGTTCAGGTCATGTTCTCAGGGTAGGGGGATCGAGCCCCGTGTGGAGCTCTGTGCTGAACGGGAGTCGGCTTGAGATTCTCCCTCTCCCTCTGCCCCTCCCCCAGGGCGAGCACACTCATGCTCTCTCTCTCTTAAAATAAGTAAATAAATAAAATCTTTAAAAGAAAATATCAAAACTGGTATAAACTAACCCAACATTGCCCCCATGCTCACAATACAGAGACCCGGGGCTTCTACTCTGCAGTTGGGCCACGACTCTTTCTTTACCATTTTTTAAAAACCCTGCACCCGCCTCTTTTATCCCCCTTTCCATCACTGCTCATGGTCTTGAAAGAGCCTCCATTCAGACTCCTCCCATTCTCTGGTCAATTCTCTGATATTTTGGAGCACCTGGGTGGCTCAGTGGGTTAAGCCTCTGCCTTCCGCTCAGGTCATGATTTCAGGGTCCTGGGATCGAGTCCCGCATTGGGCTGTCTGCTCAGCAGGGAACCCGCATCCCCGTCTCCCTCTACCTGCCTCTCTGCCTGCTTGTGATCTCTCTCTCTCTCTGTCAAATAAATAAGTAAAATCTTTAAAAATAAATAAATTATCTGATATTTTATCCTACCCCACCTACGCCAATGAATATAAACTACATTCTCAAAAGTTACGAATTGCTTACTATTAATTAGCAAAATCCAGGGACTGGTTGTCAAGACACCGGACTCCGTAATCTCAGGACTGTGCTGAGCACTTCCTCCTCAGAATTCTCTCCTCCCTGGGCTGTTAAAGGACCCCTGGTCACTGTCTTGTATTCTAACCTGTCTTCCTCCTTTAAAAATATTCCTGGGGTGCCTGGATGGCCAAATGGATAGAGGGTCCAACTCTTGGTTTCAGATCACGTGGTGACCTCAGTGTCATGGGATTGACCCCCCAGGTCAGGCTCTGCACTCAGCGGGGAGTCTGCTTGAGATTCTCTCTCTCCCCCTCTCTCCCCACTCTCTCTCTCAAATAAATAAATAAATCTGAAAAAAAATATTCTTGAGTCATCTGGCTCACCCCCTTCCTTTTCAACACTCTCTTTTCTATACCTGATGGTTGCGCTGTTTCCATTATCACCCCAATAAAGACATTGCCCAGAATGATGCTTGACTGTCCCCTTGAGTTACAACCCCACAGGTCCGTCTCTTCCTAGAAAATACTACAGCCACACTTTAGTCTCAATTTTCTCAATATTGAACTCAGCATCTTCCTCCAAATTCACTTCTGTTCACGGATTCCACATTTCTGTTGGTGGTTTCCTTCCACCCTCCCAGACCCCAAGGCTGAAAATTATAAGATCTTCCTTTCCCCTTTACTCCTTATAGCTTCTTAATTATCACTGAATTTTCCTTTATAATATCACTCAAAACAACCTCCACATTTTCTTTTTCTGCTGTCACTGTTCAGTCCACGCCTTCCTTAACACTGGCTTATACTGTTACAGTCGCCTTACCAACTATTCCCCTGCCTCTGGGAGCTGCTTTCTTTAAAGCAGACCCTGTAGGACACACAGAGGTGTCTTCTTCAATCACAGCTCTGGGACTCTGAAAACTTCATCAAGTCCTGATCAATTGCTAAATGAATTCCAAACTCCTGACCATGCATTCCAGGCTTTCAGAATCTGGTGCCTCTCCACCTTTCAAAAGAACATGTTTCCTTCTTGTATACTTTAGGACTCAACCAAAGAAAACACATACTGTGTTCTTCATTGAAATGTTCCTTTCTCCCTTCCCCCCTGCTCCTACTCACTCTCCAAATTCCTACTCCTTCTCCTCCATGAAGCCCCCCCTGTTCTGATTCTCCTTTATCTGGGTCTCTCTTTTGACTCTTATTCCTTTTTAACTCATATACTAGGCTCCAAGTTCCCTCAGGAAGGAGTCTTGATTAATAAGTCCATGGACTCATTTACTCAGCAAAACTTTAAGGAACACTTACCATGTGGAAGAACAGAGTTAGGGAACAAAGTTTGGGAAGACAGAAAATTGTGTGCCAGGCAGAAAAGTGTCAATGTGATGCTGCAGGGAGCAGGGAACCAATAAGACAATCTGTAATACACAAGGGGTATTTTACAAAGATCCATGAACAACAAGGGTCAAATGCAGCAGTAAGGAAGACAAACAGGGAGGGCAGGGAGAGTCCCAAGGACTGTTTTGTCAATTTGTCAATCTAGGTGCAAGGCGATGAGATAGAAGACTGTGAGCCACAGTGAGATAATACTTCACACCCCTTAGGAAGGCAATTATAAAAAAACAAAAACAAAACCCCAAAAATAACAAGTCTTTGTGGGCATGTAGAGAAATGAACTCCCCCCTCCACTGTGCAATAGTGATGACAGTTACAATTGGTGGTTAACACAAAACGGTACAGCTGTTGTGGAAAATAGTTTGGCAGTTCTTCAACGAGTTAAGCATAGAATTACCATGTGATCCAGCAATTCCTATCCTAGGTACATACCACAAGAATGGAAAACAAGGATTCAGACAGATACTTGTATGCCAATATTTACAGCAGCGTTATTCACAATAGCCAAATGGTGAATACAGTCTAAATGTCCAACAACAGAGGAGTAGATTTTTTAATGTAGTATGTGCCTACAATGGAATGTAATTAATCCATTAAAAGAAATAAAATTCTGACATGCTACAACATGGAGGAAGTTCAAAAGTCTTAGGCTAAAGTCAAATAAGCCAGACACAAAAAGACAAATATTATATGATTCCACTTAGTTGGGGTACTTATCATAGGCAAATTCATAGGGACAGAGCTAGAATAGAAGTTACCAGACACTGGAGGGAAGGGGGGATGGAGTGTCATGATGTAATTCATACAGAGTTTCAGTTTGGGATGATGAACAAGTTCTGGAAATGCATCGTGGTGATAGTTGCATAACACTGTGAATGTACTTACTGCCACTCAATTTCACACCTAACAATGATGAAAATGGTAAATTTCCAGTATATTTTTAACACAGTAAAAAAATTTTGGCCCTTGTCTGGTTCCTGGGAAATAATCTCTTTCAAGCAGGATATTCCAAAATCATAGAGGTTATTTCCCAGAAGGCAGATAGGGCAGAGTTTTCCTTAAAATGTACGAGGTTTAGACAACCCAGACCTGCTGAGTTAATCCTTTGCTGTACAGGGGTGAGGGCAGAAGCAGAGGGCCAGTTAGGTATTGTCTACAGCTACTGCAAAAATCCAGGGGACAGATAATAGTGGTTTGGGTCAGGGTGGTCATGGTGAGAGGTGGGCACATCTGGAGTATTTTCACTGGTGTAGAGCCGAAGGTTTTGTTACAGGACTAGATATGAGCTGTGACAGAGAGAGAAGAGTCAGGGATAAGTTAGAGACACAGAAAAGCTGAGGAGGAGCAAGTCTGGAGCAGCAGAGGGAGGAAAGTTAAGTGTGGTTTGGACATGTTAAATTAGTCTGATCTCAGATCCCACTGGAGAGGGACAGTCGGCAGTTGGATTTACAAGTGGGGAGAGGTTGGAGCTGCAGAAAAATGTACCGGGAGTCACTGTCCGTGGGTTGAAGGAAGGGGCCAAGGAATGGGCCTTGGGTCATGCCAATATTGAGAAAGAATGACTAACAGAGATTCATAGGAGCGCCTGGTGAGGGAGCAGGGAAACCAAGATTCAAAGCTGATCTGGAAGTCAGTAATGAGTTGTTCAAGACGCAAATGGTTGGCTGTGTCAAATGCTTATCGATGGGTCAAAGAGGAGACCTTTGAATTTACGATTAAATTTGGCAATTTCGATGTCACTGGTGACCTTCGCAGAAGCAAGTTTTAAAGAACAGTGGAGATAAAAAAAAATGTGTTTGAAGGTAAAGAAAAAAATAGGAGCAAGGGTAGGGACAGTGATAACTGATGGTCGTTGTCCTTGCCCACTTCCCCTCCCTGCCATGCCTGGGCACCACTCACTGCCCAGTGGTCCTTGCCTGGACTTCTATAAGCTACCGCCTTTGACTAACAGTCTCAGACATGCTGGCCTCTGCAGCAAGGTAGTTCTAAGGAAGCCACACTTTCCTTTAGTACCTTGCCCCTAACTTCCCCCATGTAAACCACACCGCGTGTGTGTAACGGACTTCACGGAAGCGCAGGACTTAACCAGGGAGTGATAAACCTGGAGGTCAAATATAAGTGTTCCCAGAGTCCAATGGGAAAAAGAACTAAAAACTCTTTATAGGGGATCCTTTCAAGCACACACCCCAATTTCTAATATTTCTTCCCTGTCTGAGACTTCCCCTCCTCCCTATTCTCTCACTGAGCAGTCACAGGTTAATCTTACCCTGAGATTGATCCCCTACCACACCACGGTAAAGCAATTCTTGAGACACAATAATTCTCTTACGATACAATTTCTAGGTCTTTGTTATTCAGTCAAGAATAATACCATGGAGGGCAATGTGGAATCATGTGACTCTACATTTAAAGCTTCTTATCTGAGCCATTCCAGATCTTAAAGAAATGGCTCTCAAGGGTTGGAGTACCCAAGACATTCTGGGGCTTGGCGTAAATATGTATTCTTGAGCCCCGCCCTCAGAAATTCTCATTCGGTGGATTTTAGGTGAGGCCTAAGAGCCTACCTTTTTTTTTTTTTTTTACACTAAAGCTTATGATGGTCCTCTGACTTCCCCAGTGAGGGGTCTTCCACATTCATTGTGTAAACCCTGGTGCAGAGTTCCTTCATTCTGGGTGATGCCCCATTCAAGCTGGTTGGGCTTACAGGATGCCATGCAAGAGGCAAAGGGTGAGGACAGGGATGGGTGGTCTCCAAAGGCCCTCTTCCCTCCCCACCCAGAAATGATGTGTTCATCAACACAGAATGGAAACATAACTTGAATCTAGTTATTGATTAAGCTTGATCAAGCTACTAGGTCTGGTTTCTTGGCTGAGTCGAACTAAATTCATTTCCCTGTCCCCTGGGCTGACTTTTTTATAGGCCAGTCACATGGCAAGTTGTATTGACCAAAAGCTGAGTGAAATAAAATACCTTCCCTCCTGGACACAAACATCTGGTAGATGATACGCAAGCTTGCTTATTTGCCCCATGTGACATGTGGCCTCTGACTGCTATTGGGACAGTGGTCAAATGACATAATCGTGGTCTCTTCTTGAAGAGCATTAACCTACCAGTGATTCCCTCCTTATATCATTTCCTATACCCTCACTTTTCTCTTCCCAGGAAAAATTTCCTCCTTCGACCTCTTTCCTGGCTCACTGTAACATTGGTGACCACTGATAGCTGGAGCCAAAATGACTTTCCTGAAAGATGGGGAAGCCCATCCATTCTCAAATGCCGGACAAACCTAGCTCCCACCAGAGCAGCTTTTGGCCTCCTTTTAATGTCGGCTGAAGAAGTATCTTCTGAAGAAAGATTTCTAACTTTTTAATCATTTAGCAACAGAATGCTTTTTCTCTGTCAAATCTCATACAACACACATACACACACACTTGTATAAAAACCAAATAAAAGTAATTTCTATGGTTGAAGCAGAGTTTAGAGCTCAGAGTCCAGCCAGCTCTGCCTCCATCATCACTTGGCAGTGCTCCAAGTAAGAAGGCTGGAAAAGTCCCCATGGGATAAGTGTAGCTTGGAAAACCTTGCACTCCGGGTCTTCCCAGCCTTGGGTCTTGTCTCATCACCCAGAAACTACCTGGAGCCCCGTGTTCTACCTGAATGAGACAACTTGCACTTCTGCAAAGCCCTGTGCCTTCGGTTTGACTGCAAACACATGAGATTGGACTCTCCCCAGTGTAGACCCCACCATCCACCACAGGGCTGGTGGCTCACCACAGCTACTCAGACCCACTGCCACATCCGGGACCTCTTTCCTGCTGAGACCAGCACCAGCTGCCTCTTGCACCTGCCCCAGGAATCCCATTCTTCAGCTCATCCAAAACCTGGTTCAGATCCCACCCCTTCGTCCTGACCCATCATATTCTCTTCTCCATCCTCCCTCCCTAGTCCTGTATTTTCCTTTCCTTCATCTTTGTCCTTCAGAGCTTTGTCCAAGTAGCCATTTCATCAGTTAGCAAAAAAGATTGATATTAAAGTTTGTCTGCAAATAGGAAAATAGGTCACTGGGGGATGGGGGATGAGGGGGCGTTAAAAAGAGTCCAGGAATCTCCACCAAACACGCAGAATTGTTATAAATGCCAGGACTTCCTTTCTGCAATGCACAGCCACACAGAAAAAAGAGTAGTAAAAGAGGTCAGGACTTTTTTCTTAGAGCTTGCCTTTTATGTGCACCTGAATAAATAAGAATATTTATAGACTCATAAAATTTAAGGTGTCAAGACCCAAACCTTTTCTTTAAACAGAAAATCAATAGATGTAATGTTACAAAGTAATTATAGATTAATTCTGTATTTCAGAGTTTTTTTAAAGTACTCAGTGCATGCACAAACTGCTAAAATGTACATTTAAAGTAGAAAAATACTCTACATGCCTAAGATTTCTTCCTGTCTTCTATTTTCAATTACTTATTTCTTGATAACTAAGCAAGTCCAAATGAGAAAGAACATCTATTCATTCAAACCAGTAAAATGTGGAGGAAAAAAATCTGATTGTGTTTTATATAGGCATGTGCCTATATAATACATTTTTTAATGATCAAAAAAATACTCACAAAACTTGGTGATATAAGATTAAAGTGAACTGAGAACTTGAATTTGCTCATGGAAGACATCTTGAACTAATATAAAATACCTAGGATGCTAAAAATTAATATCAATTAATGTAGGTCATGATTATCCACTAAAATGGTATTTCCGGAGACAGGTAACCCACACTTTTGAACCCTCCCCAGATACTTTAGGTGCAGTGATCATTCCTCTATCTAAGTACTTGACGCAGAATATGTTGAAATGTATAATAGTGTGCCTTAGAGACAACATAGGAAGGTCAGGGATGCAGGTGGACCTCAGAGATAAATACAGTCAGAAATGTGAATGCTGCCAGGTGTCCAAATGGCTTATCTTTTTGTGTAAGCTTCATTCTCTTCTACAATCTTCTTCCACATAGCAGCAGACATGACCACCTAAACCCCATCTCCAGAGGCCACAGAATCCCATGTCTCCATTCCCAGTTCTAAAATTCCAGGGAAGGATCGGCAGGGCCAGCTGTCCATCCTCAGACCAACCCCTGGGAGAAAGGACCTATATAAACTCCTTCCTTTCTCCCCCAACAACAGGATTGGAAGGAACATTTTCCAGCAAAAGGCAGTCCTATTCTGGGCATACTAAACCACAGATGTCAAAATTGTCCCTAAATGTTTATGGTCTATTTGGTGAGGTACTATATAGAAACACACACAGAGCAACAAAATAGAGTTGCTATCCAAAGACCTTACATCATCTCTTATCAAAAAGATGTCATAGAAATCATGAAAACACTACGACAAATGAAAGAATCCATTCACAAATTAGTAGACACTGTATGATTCCATTTATGCAAAATAGCCAGAATAGGGAAATCTATAAAGACAAAACATAAATTAGTAGTTGTCTAGAGCTGGGGTGAGGTAGCAGAGACAGGACTGGGGAGAGATGAGGGGTGGCTGCTAAAAGGTACGGAGTTCTTGGGGGGTTGATGAAAATGATAAAATTGGTTTTGGTAATGATTGTACAGCTCTGTGAATATATTACAAGTCATTGAATTGCAGGCTTTAAATGGATAAATTGCATCCTATGTGAATTTACCTCAATAAAGCTGTTTAAAAGAGAAAAAAAAAGATCAGCTATCACAGAAAGAAAATGTTCAACATTCAAATCTTTGTTTTAAAAACTGTGAAACTTCGGGTGCCTGGGTGGCTCATTTAGATAAGCCTCTGCCTTAGGCTCAGGTCATGATCCCAGAGTTCCCAGGTCGAGTCCCACATCAGGCTCCCTGCTTGGCATGAAGTGTGCTTCTCCCTCTGCCTCTCACCCCACTCTTTTTTTTTTTCCTTTTTCTTTTTTTTCTTTGACAGAGAGAAAATACAAGTAGGCAGAGAGGCAGGCAGAGGGAGAGGGGGAAGCAGGCTCTCTGCCGAGTGGAGAGCCCGATGCAGGGCTCTATCCCAGGACCCCAAGACCATGACCTGAGCCGAAGGCAGAGGCTTTAACCCACTGAGACACCCAGGTGCCGCCTCTCACCCCACTCTTGTGCTCTCTCTCCCACTCTCTCTTTCTCTATCAAATAAATAAATAAAATCTTTGGGAAAAATGATGAAACTTCAAGCAAAGTGGTAAGGTGCTAATAATGTTAACAAAGAAAATAATTTGAAAGTTAACATATGCTTATAAACAAAATAAAGATCTGTGCTGTTGGAAAGAAGGTAACCAAAAGAAGAGTTGAACAATGAGCAAATAATTAGGGTGGCAAGTTTGAGGATGGAAACTAAATTTGGAATAAATTTTAAATCTGCCCTTTCATTTTTACATTGTTTCTCAAAGTACAATTAGCACACAGAACAGGCTTTTTAACCTTCAATTTCCTACCCATATGCTATTAATTTTTTGGCACATGCTCTGATTACATTTTAGAATGAGTGGAAATGAGAGTGTAATTTGAAAGGGAAAAAAATGAAAAGAGAAAGGAACTAAGGTAAAAAAAAATTACATACTCTATAAGAACTTAAATATAGAAAGCATTAGAAACTTCACAAAAACATTTAACACCTCATTCTAGGTGTGAAAAAAAAATTGCAGAACCCCAGCCATTCCTTGAGGAAAACGAGCGGACCCAGAGGTCACTCATTGGCCCCTGTCTGGTGGAAAGTGAAGCTCTCCCCCATGGTGACATTCCCTCATATTTGTATTTATTGGTTATGAAAGAAAATTTTCAATCATTTTCCCTCCATGATCTTCCCCTCAGCACAGTGACAAGAGCAAAGCAGGTATCGCTTTTTCCAGGGTGTAGATGAATTAATGGAGGTCCAAAGCTAGGGACACTGGCCACAGAGCCTAGCATGTCCAGGAAGCACCCTGCTGTGTCAGACATTAACCGCTCCGTTGCTGGATGGTACAAAGAGATGGAAATATTAGGGAGGGTCTGGGGTGAAGGGGTTGTTGGGGCCTTCCTCATCTACCTGAGAGTTTCAAATCAACCAAGACAAAGTGGTTGGAGATTCTCAACAGAGTTCATCGCGGTTGTATAGCAGAAGACTAATCAACCTTGGGAACCATATGACTTAGTTTTTCCCAAGGAGAATAGCAGAGAAGAGCTCACCTTCTGGAGTCACGCTATATCTGGTTTCAAACCATGGCCGGATCTCTTACCAGCATGCCTCTGTTTCCTCGTCCACACAGTGGGGATCACAGTGTCTATCTCATAGGATATTTCTGAGAATGAAATGAACAAGGCAGGTTAAATGCCTGAGACCCAGTAAGTGTTTGATAAATGTTAGCTATTATTATTAACTGTAAGGACAAACCCACCAGAGTTGAGGAATTTTTGGACAGAAAGGGATTTATAATACTAATCCAAATGGCCTGGAGATAAAAATTCTAATTGCTACTCTGTCTAGGATGAAGCTATTTTCATCCCTAATACTAATCTCTTTTTCTTCTGTATCTCTTGAGGGCCAAGGAGGCATTGGTGAATATCTAGTAAACTGGATAATTAGGCATTTTCTCTAACTCATAAAATGAGGTGATGTCCAAATGTTGACCCTCGGGTTCGCTGATGTAATGGATACATTCTACTTGTTACTAAATAGAGAATGGGATCTATGGAAAAGTATGGAGGAAGTAGCATTTCTGATGTTAGGAACTGTAGGGGAGGAATTACGTGATGGATGAGCATTAGAATGCTATCATCTCTTGTAAATTCGGGATGCTTTTTGATGAGGCAAAATTGTTCCAAGTAAAAAAATTAAAGAGGATTTTTATGACTGTTAAAGATGATATGCCCAAGTGGATTATGCTTTAAAACTTATAATGGATTACATGCCTAAAACTAAATTCTAAAACAAAATAGACATTCTAAATTCTAAATGAGAGCATACCTGGTATTTTACTAGGAGAGGAGGATTCTTGGAGTGCGTTTGGCGTTGGCCTTGGGCACAGCCTGACGAACCTCAGCTCATGTAGCCAGATGAAAACCATACCCCAAACCTTCTTCTCAAATATTCTTCCTCCTTCATTCCCGCTAAAGGAGTTCAATGGAACCAAGAAGAGAAGGATGCAAAAAAGAGGCCGGACCCTAAAAGACATTTCCATCCCTGATCTGTTTGCAGGGACTTGTTTTGGTTACAAAAGTGTTGTTCCTGCTCAGTCCTGTCTTGGTGACTGGGGAGAATTATCTTTCCAACCTCAGGATAATCAAAGTATTTCCTCCCTAATTGAGGGATATGTAGAGAGCTGCCCCTGAAGGAATTGAAGTTAAATCTAACAAGCATTAGGGCAGTGTGTCTCAAAGTGCTTTCAAGAACTCCAGAGGCACTATAACTCTCTCTCTCTCTCTCATACATATATATATGTATATATACACTAATACATTGTGGCAACTTAATCATATTGAATAATATGATTACACTTACCATCAGTTTTAATATATAATCTTAATATACTTGATAAAGAAAAATTTTATAATGTTTCATAAAAAGATAAGAACATTGTTCTAAAAGCTCCAAAAATGGACTTTAACTTCAGTTCCTATGGATCAAGTTGAGGAGTAGTTTATTTATTCAACATACAATGCTTCAATAGAGTTGCTGAGCCTCTTACCTCAAATTCTCTAGAGAAATCAAGAAGACACATTGTGGCTGGTTAATGTCCAGCCAACAGGATGGATAATAAGTGTCCACCTTGGTTGTAATCAAGTATGAGGCTGGGGGAGAGGAGGAGGGAAGAGGGAGACAAGGAAGAAAAGATGTAGGTGACACAATACAAGCATGATTAATGGGACCAAAGAAATGGAGAGATCACAGAGAAGGGCATATGAAAAGTATTGACACGTCAAAACATGTCTGCTTCAGGAGGCACCACCTAATATGAGTGCTATAGGACTCCAGGCAGAGGTCACAGTATATACAAGAGGCTGAAGCAGAGAGGATGTGTCTGTTATCTGCCTTCCATCAGTTTCTTTATTATTAGTTCTTTATGTGACCATCTACTATTCCCTGATACTCAAGACTGAAGTTTCTCTCCTCTGAGCTTTCTGATCTCCCTGGATTTATCTCATCCTATTATTTGGAACACCATATGGTGAATGCCTGTCTGCATTCTATATCCCCCACAAGAGTAAAAGTTCCTTGGGGACTAGAGACCATATCTACTTTGTCCATTGTACTCCCAGCACTGGAATACTGATGTGCAGTAGGCATTCAGTATGCATTGTCAAAGTAATGAGCCTCAGTTACCTCTTGAGCACTTGTGCTTGAGGAATCAAGAATATCCACGTAATATCTACATGTTCTATTCACAAATACTTGCAATATGTACATGTTACATTTGCAAACATCTAATTCATGTTCAATTTATTTCAGAGAGATGTTATTTTAATGTAGTTCCTGAAAATCTCTGGAGATTCTGAGCCAACATATTAAAAGATAACTAGATAAATAAATTTTTAAACGTACAATAAATTCTTGTCAGCATTGAATTGATTCAAATGACTTTCAGAGTATTTCCACTGATATGATGATCATAACTGCCATTTCATTTTCATACATTATTTGTCTGTGCAATTACAAAATAAGTAAAACACCATACAAGAAATTAAGTTGTAATGTGTTGCCCCTGGAGATTTCATGAATTATAATAGTTACATTTCCTTCTGAAGTAACTAAAAGTTTATATCCCTAAGGGATTAATAGTTTACAAGGAAAGTAACATAATCTTTGGGGGAATCTATCTTTTCTACTGATTATAAAAGTAAAACCCATTTATAGATGCTTTGGGGGAAAAACAATTATAAAGAAGTACAAAAAAAGATTGGATTAAAATACTGAACTAAGAACATCACTGTAATTCAAAATCCCTTGAAATGGAAGAAATGTACTACTTTAAAAGAATAAACACACGTAAAACTAGAAAACCAAAAAAAAACAACAACAACAACAACAAAACTAGAAAACCAAAAGGCATAATATCAAGAGGTTATAAAACAATTCCCACAAAGTACTAAGCATAAAGATCAGACTGACAAAGAAGTACACATCTAAAAAATGCCAGTCAGGAGAAAGCTATTGCAGAAATCAAAGAAATACCAGAGGCCAAACCAGCTCAGTGTCCACAGATTCCAAGAGCAGGAAGAGACTTGGGGAGGAGGATCAATTTTAGGACAGTGGGGTTGAGCAATGGGCCAGTCTGTCTGGGAAGGGCTCCTAGCACCAGGGTTGGAGGTAGAGGGAGAGGAACAGATCTGCAATATCCCTGCAAGACCACAAGGAACACAGCAGGAACAGCATACACCAGTATTGGTTCTTTTGCTAAATTCACACAAATTTAGCCTCTCTGTGAATTGGGTCTTCTGTCTCTGTCTTGCAGCAAGTGATACTAGTGTCCCCAGGACCTCAACTATTCCTCTCCCCAGAAGACAGATTTCCTACACAAGCTGCCTAGACACAGATCACCACCAATATGGTGGTATCAAATATGAATATGAAATATTGTCAAATATGAAAGACATTTTTTCAAAATTTTTTCAATACTTTTCCTTATCAGTCAGAAACCAGACAGAAACCAAAAATCATATCACATATTTGAACAGTGCCAGTATATCAGAAATGGGGCATCAGAAGGCTGGTTCTCCAAGTGTTAACTGCACACTGGCCTCAGCTGGGAGGAAGTGCTGCTGCCCAGGTGAAGAAGCCAGGAGTGCCTCTCATCAGAAGAGGAAGCAAACAGCCAGGAGCAAGTCCTGTCTGTCTCCCCCAGCCTTCCCATCTCCCTCCGACAATCCCTAATGGTGAAGACAATCAGAACCACTGCAGAAGCAGAAAAGTGGTTTGAAGAGTTCTAGCTCTAGCATCACAAAGCCAAATACCAAAGAGTAGATTTGGACCCAAGAGACAATATTTTAATCACTGGCAAAACCACCACATAGTGCAGGGGAGGAAAAACTTTTCCCTACCCTCTTAGGTTCCATGGCTGGGACCTTTGAACTCGAATGCTGGAAGGCAGATTAACAGGAGAAAAGGCATACAGATTTTTTCAAGATTTATTTATTTATTTGGCAGGGGGAGGGGCAGAGGGAGAGAGAAATTCAAGCGACTCTGGCTGAGCTGGAAGCCCTACACAGGGCTTGATCCAACCAACCTGAGATCAGACCTAAGCTGAAACCAAGAGTTGGATGCTCAACTGACTGCACCACCGGGTGCCCCATACAAATTTTATTCAATGTTTTCATCTTTATATGCACAGAGAGTTTCTTAGAAAGTAAGCGTAGACCAAAGTAGCAGTTAAACTCAGGAGGAGAGAGAAGGGAGCTTATGTGCCCTTTGAACAGAGAGTGAGAAATTGTGAAGTAACCAGAAAAAGGAAAAGGGTTTTGGACTTCTACAGGTGGTTAATTGTGGGAAAGAAAATATATGGTGGAAACTAATGGAAGATGGGGTTATTTGGGTAAGATCTTCTTGTGCAGCTTTGACTCGGGTGCCAGCTTTCTGTCTCCCTTGATAAGGGTTTTTCTCCATCTGGGGCAGGATAGGAGAGACGGAACCACCTTCACAGAGGGAAATTAATGACCTGCTTTTAGGCAGATGGGGGAGGGCAAAGGGCCTTTTCTGAGTTTGCTGCTTCTTAATTGCCTTCAGCTTGAAATAATCCTGATGCCAAAAGTGGCATACTTTGGGGTGACATATTCTGATCCCCTTCCATGGCAAGAAAGAAGGGCAACAAATTCACTTATGATTTTCATCATCTTTTTAAGGAATAACTACATCCATACTATATTTAAGATCTACTAAAATTTATCAATGCTCAGATGTTATAAAACCAAACATATGATTACATTATAATAATATATTAGTCAATTTTTCCTTATCTATCTTCATTTGTGATTCTGCCTCATCTATAACATTCAGTAATTAGTGTCTGTAGTAGTTTCAAAATTATTTGACACATAAATCTTGTCCCTCGGTCATTGAAATATTTTTGTTTCCTTTTTTTAATTTCCTTATATTTATTGCAGTATCATTATATCGTTTATTTCTCACATCATTTTGATTTAGAAAAACTGTTTTCTCTAAAAGTTTTTAAACTATTTTTAGCCCTTTTAAATATGAGTAAGTAACTTGATCTTTTGGGGTTTCTTACACCCTTTAGGTAACATCAGTTCTAAATACTAAAAACTGATAGGAGTACAAATTTAATATTCATTTCTTTTTCTACCAAAGTCCATAGTTCACTCCATTTGAGAATTTTCTGCTGCTCTCTTTTCTAATGGATCTTGAATCCTATCTAAATTAACATTTCCCAATCATGTTATCTGAGAGAGGTTGCAAGATCAAATTTGATATGACTTTCTTCAAGATAGGCCATTTTTACACCATTTAACACCATTTTACACAGAGATAATCCAGAGATTATCATGCTTAATCTCTGAATTGTTCCCCCAAATGTGATTGTAATTGGCATAGTCAAAGCCATGTCTCCTGGTAACAAATTCTAACTATACACAATTAAAATTTAGTTAGGCACAAAGAAGGGCTCTGGATATTTCAGACAAAAGTCTGGGCTTGTGCAGACTTTTTCTTCACCAGCCATGTCAGTGCCATTGTCCTGGGCTGCCTTCCTCTGTCTTTTAAATTAATGCCAGGGGCATCTGGGTGGCTCAGTGGGTAAAGCCTCTGCCTTCAGCTCAGGTCATGATTCCAGGGTCCTGGGATGGAGTCCCCCATCGGGCTCTCTGCTCAGCAGGGAGCCTGCTTCTTCCTCACCCTCTCCTCTGCCCCTTCCCCTGCTTGTTCTGTCTCTCTCAAATAAATAATTTAATAAATAAAACAAAAATAAATAAATAAATGCCAAATGTCTAAAGATTTTTCAGTTCTTCGATTAATTTATAAAATGTACTCTTTGCAACAGGTGTAAAAAATCAATGAAATACTCATTTCAACCTCCTCATTTTGAGAGGTCTCTGGTTCAACAATATATACAATAAAATTTAGTTGTTCAAAACAACTTTTGCCCCTGCCACAATCTGACTAAACTGAGAAATATATGTTTTTTTTTATTTTTATATGGTATTTTGTTCTACTTAATTACCTATCATATCAACAATATTTTAAATTCTCTATTCTAAATAGTGAAAATTTGTTTCACAATTTCTTTTCCATCTTACATGTTAAGCCATTCTAGCATTAAATTACTTCTACTGAACTTAGAAAATCTTCTTTTTTCAGTAAATATTGCACTACAAAATCCCTGTTATGCTTTGTTTTCAAGAACATCATGCTGATATTCTCTATCTCTGTCAATGTTCTGCATTTGCTTGTCTTTGTAGAATACTATCAATTGTTTGCTGTTTATTCAGCCTTTTTGTTCCAGTCTAGTAACTGCCTGTGAGCCTTTTTGTGCACCAGTGACATTTCATGATTGTAATTAAATCTTCATTCGGGGAAGAATATGAAGTTGTAGGCATTTATTCTGATCTGCTCAAGTTATGACTTTAATTAGAATAATTTTCTGACTCATTTTCTTTTACTTTTTTGACCAATAATTAAATCCTCATTAAATAAGAATTTGGGCGCCTGGGTGGCTCAGTGGGTTAAAGCCTCTGCTTTCGGCTCAGGTCATGATCTCAGGGTCCTGGGATCGAGGCCCGCATCGGGCTCTCTGCTCAGCAGGGAGCCTGCTTCCCCCCCTCTCTCTCTGCCTGCCTCTCTGCCTCCTTGTGATCTCTTTCCCGCTATGAAATAAATAAATAAAATCTTAAAAAAAATAAAATAAAATAAAATAAATAAATAAATAAGAATTTGTGGCGCCTGTATGCAAATCTCACATGGGCCACGTTCAATAGAAATCTGTTCTCTTTTATGTTTCCCATGTATAAAAACATAAGCACTCTATTTCTTTGAAAACTTCCTCCTTTTTTCAGCTTTTTTCTTTTTCTGAATTATACTTCAACATTGTCAATTTCAACTTCTGTGTATTGTTAGCTTGTATTCATTTTCAATGATCTAGGAACTTCTGCCTCTCCAATTCCTCCTATACAAGGAAATAGTATTTGTCTCTGACACAGAGCCCAATCCTTCATGGTTGCCTTTTTTTCCTCTAGTGTACTTCCTTAAACATTTTTTTGCAATTTTATTGTAGTAAATTATACATAATATCAAATTTACCATCTTCACCATTTTAAGGAACATAATTCAGTGGCATTAAGCACATGTACAGTGCTGTGCAGCCATCAACACTATCCATTTCTAGAACTTTCTCATCATCACAACCTGAAACTCTATCCTCATTAAACAAGTGCCCATTCCTCTTTCCTCTTTCAGCCCCGGGCAACCACCATGCTACTCCATGTCTCAATAAATTTGACTATTCTAGATGCTTGATATAAGGGGAATCATACAATAGTTGTCCTTTTGCAACTGGCTTGCTTCACTTAGCACCAAAGCCTTCAAGGTTCATCCATGTCATAGCGTGTGTCAGAATCTCCTACTTTTTTAAGGCTGAAAAGTATTATGCCATACCACATTTTGTTTATCCACTCATCTCTTGATGGACATTTGGGTTGTTTCCACCTTTTATTGCATCCCTGTTTTCAATTTTGGGGGTATATGCTTAGAAGTGGAATTTCTGGCTCAGATCGTAATACTATGTTTCACTTTTTGAAGAACTCCCAGTTGCTTTCTATACCTACATTTTCCCTACTGCTTTTATAGTGGGTTGTTTGTAAAAAGATTCAGTTCTTTATTTCACACAGAATGTTTTTCTGAGTACTATATGTGGGGCAGACCTATTTTTTTTATGTAAATGGATATTCAATTTTCCCAAACCTATATATTGTATAGTTTGTTTTTCCCCCATTGCTTTGAGACTCTGGCTTTATTAAACACTAAGTTTTCATGTAAACATGGGTCTCTTAGGGCACCTGGGTGGTTCAGTCAGTTAAGTGTCTGCCTTCGGTTCAGGTCATGATCCCAGTGTCCTGAAACGGAGTCCTGCGTCAGGCTCCCTGCTCAACAGAAAGTCTGCTTCTCTCTTTCCCTCTACCCGCCTCCCCCCATCCCCCTGCTCATACTCTCTCTCTCTCTCATTCAAATAAATAAATAAATAAATAAATAAATAAATAAATAAATAAAATCTTTTAAAAAAATAAAATCAACATGGGTGTCTTTTTAAATTCCTACTCTTTCCATTGAGCCAATGTTCACAACAGCACAGGAGCCCACATAGTTCTTTTTTTCAAACTATTTTTAGTTTCCTCAGATATTTTTTCTCTTGATGAAATTTAGACTCAGGTTTGTGAAGTTTAATTAAAATTTCTAGGGAATTTGATTGGAATTTTATTATTATTAAATAAGAAATTACATTTTTATAATATTAAACTGGTGCATACAGCAGCTTAGTATTTCCCTCCATTTGTTCAGGTCATCCTTTCCATCCTTCATTAAAGACCTTCTACATTCTCTTTATTTAAAATTGTGTTGCTATTACAAAGGCAACATAAGAATTCTTATTTTTTAAATCCTTTAGGAGGAGATCTATTTAGAAATAACAATATGAGGTTTTAATCATTTCCTGTATTTTTAGATATTTAAGGTTTTTTGACTTTTTTGCTCATATAATTTAAGAAAAAATATTATTACATATAAATCTTTAACTACTTTTCAGATTTTTTTCTTAGACTCTTCAGAACAGACTCTGTATATCTGTGGATCAGAGAGAAGAAACAATTTTAAGGTTCTTGGGGGAATATTCTTGATACACCATTGTATCTTGATACACTTCCTGTTGCACTAAAAATAAAATTTAAACTCTCCACTATTGTCTACATAATCCTCCCTGACTGGGGTTTGCCTCCCTCTCCAACATAGTCTCCTACCACTTCCTTCCTAACCCCCACAGGCCAACTCTATTGGCTTTCTTTCTGGTTCTAAAACACACCAAGCTTTTGCCAAAACTTCAATGGCCTAACACAATAAAAGTTTATCTCATGTTCACAAAAACGCCTCTACTTTCCAGCTGCAGCATCTAGAACAGATGGTCTCTAAGTTGGCTGCAGGAAGGCACACTGGTTCTTAATTACCTTGGCCCAGTGATCGATGTCGTATCTGCTCATAGTGCACTGACCAAAACCAGTCATAATACTCAGCCTGATGAAAAAGAGCTTGAAAATGTCAAGGAGGATACGGAACATTTGGTGAGCGCTGCCTGATTCTGTCGCAATGGTCACAGTTTGCCTTTCTTTTTCTGGACATTGAATATACTTTTACATATTTAATAACTATTAATATCCTGTTTCATGAGTTGCTTGAGCATGTCCTTTCTCCAATCACCTACAGGAATTCCTGTTATTTTCTTATTTGCTCACTGGGGATATTTATATATTAAGGCTATTTTAGAATTTCTTAATGATCCTACTTATCACCTGTTCCAATTTCTTTATGTGTTTGGCTTGCATCTTAATGTTATGCATGTTGTTAGTATGGAAAAGTTTTCTTTTAAAATAATAATCTATTTTCTATTCATTAGATTGAGCTAACAATCAAGTCTATAATTTTCCTTCTTAAATGTTTCTGTTGCATTTAAACTTAGAAGTCCTTTCCTACTTAAATACCATACATTCACCTGTATCTTCTTATTTACAGTTTGACTTTTTAACATTTAACTTCTCAGTAAAAAATACAAAATGATGTATTGCTAGCACATGGGGAAAAAATGAAGATGTCCCCAAGACTAAAATCATATAACAGATCAGAACATAGGTATGCATCATTATTACCTTAGACAAATTGGCTACCAAAACTGAAGCTTTATTTATTGTACAGGGAGGTGATGGAAGCTAGAAAAAGGAGTAGCAGAGAAATGCAGTCCAAGGAGGAAATAGACACATCAGGCCATCACCAGCTACTAAAACATCCAGCTTCCTTTCCAGTTCTGATTTCAGGTTCTTAATGTTCACTCCTAATTATGAGTCTTCTTCCCATGTTGCTTGCCTATGGGGAGAGAATACATGGACTAAAGAACACAATATCCAGTCTGCCTGTGTTACAAAAGAATGAAATGCATACCACTCTTGTTTGTTTAGAGAAAGTCAGTTCCCAGGAGCCTAGCTACTTTACATATGCTTAGAGTTTAATTTCAGAGCCCAAGAAGCCAGCTCACAGCCTTAAACACAGGATGACTCCCAAATGTAGCTCCCCAGTTGGACTTGGCTAGAAATCAGCATCCTTCCCAGGCAGAACTACTCTATAGCTTGATGCATGATTGCTTTGAAGACCAATGCACTTCATGAATCTTTGTCCTTGCATAAGGACCATACTAACCTTCTCTGAATTATTTCTATCTTAATATTATTTGTGCTACCAAATTGAATGCATGGATTCTATTTAAAGCCTAAATCAAGGACCAATGGGTCCTTTGGCAAATGGGCCAGATCCAGTCCATTGCCTATGTTTGCAAATAAGGCTTAATTGAAACATAGCCATGCCCATTCATTTACATATTATCTACACCTGTTTTTACTCTACAATGGACTTGAATAGTTGTAACAAATAAACCGTATGGGCTGCAAAACCTAAAATACTTATGATTTGGCCCTTTACAGAGTAAGTATGCTGACCCCTATCCTAGGGCAGTGGTAGAGAAAGAAGATAAAAAGAACTTAGATCCCCGGAAGAGCTAATGTAGAACCCCAGCCATCCTGTATGGCCCATCTTCAACTGGACATTACAGAGAATTACACTTCTACCTTGTTCGTGCCCTGGACTTTTGGGGTATTAAAATTAATTCTTGGTTACCACAATTGACCACCATATAACAAATCAGTTTGGAAATGAATATATATCAGTCAGGGTGAGCAGGTTATGCTGAACTAGTAATAACTCTTGAAATTTTAGGTGCTTGTAAAAAACAGGTGTATTTCTCACTTATGCTGTATGTCTGTACACTGTGAGCCAGCTGCTACTTCTGCCTCACATCTTTTTAGGGCAGAACATAAGCTGAGGGAGCCCCCATCATTTGAACCATTATTTTTTGGTCTGGCAGGGCAAAGGAATATGGAAATCATGAACTCTTTCTTAAAGCTGCCACCTAGAAGTGACATCACTTTTGTTCACCTTCTGTTGACCAACGTAAGGTATATACTTAGACATACACTTAAGGCCCTGCCCCATATTCCTCAGTTGCTTGAGCTCACCTGGAACTACAGGCCAATTCCCAGCAAGCTGACAGCTCCCCAACCCAAATGCCTGTTTCTCTCTCTTTTTTTTATTCTCAAGAGCTTTCACCAACACCAGAGCTTGTTCCATACATGAGGGTGATCCAGAAATACAAGGATGTTGGGGTAACATTCAACAAATTGGAGGATGAGAACTGTGATATATGTCCCAGGATCCCTTTCCTTTTATGACACAATCCTTATAATATCTCTGAGTGCCCTCAACAGGATTGAGTATTAGTTGCCCATAGCTGTCCCCCATTCCTGGGTGACTTTCCCACTTCCTCATTTTTGTTCCATACGATCACTTCACAAATATTCTATACTACATTTAAGACTTTGTCTCAAGGTCCACTTTTATGAGAAATCAAGATACATGGCCACATTTTTCAAATAAATTGAAAAAAATCCTAAAATTTATATGGAACCACAAAAGGCCCCAAATAGCCAAAGCAAAGCAATCTTGAGAACAAATGTGGAGGCATTGCACGTGTTGATTTCAAACTATATTACAAAGCTATAGTAATCAAAACAGTGTGTACTGGCATAAAAACAGACACTTAGATGAATGGAACAGAATAAAGAGCCCAGAAATAAACTCACACATATGCTGTCAACTAATATTTGACAAGGAAACTAAGAATACTTGATGCGGAAAGAACAGTCTCTTCAATAAATGGTGTTAGGAAAACTGGATATCCAAAAACAGAAGAATGAAATTAGACTGTTATTTATGCCACTCACAAATATTAACTCAAAATGGATTAAGGACTTAAAGGCAAGACATAAAACCATAAGACTCCTAGAAGAAAAACAGAGAAAAAGTTCCTTGACATCAGTCTTGGTGATGATTTTTTAAATATGACACCAAAATAAGCAACAAAAGCAAATATGAACAAGTGGGACTACATTAAACTAAAAAGCTTCTACATAGCAAAATGAACAATCAACAAAATGAGAAGATATTCTACAAAATAGGAGAAAACATTTGCAAACTATCTATCTGATAAGGGGTCAATATCCAAAATACATAAGGAACTCCTACAACTCAATAGCAAAAAAACCAACCTGACTGAAAAATGGGCGGAGGACCTGACCAGACATTTTTCCAAGGAAGATATACAAATGGCCAACAAGTACATGAAAAGGTGCTCAATAACACAAATAATCAGGGAAATGTACATCAAACCAGAATGAAATATTGCCTCTTACCTGTCAGGATGTCTAGTATCCAAAAAAACAAGAGATAATAAATGCTCAAGACTGTCCATCAGTGGGATTCCTGGGTGGCTCAGTCATTTAAGGGGCTGCCTTCGGCTCAGGTCATGATCCCAGGGTCCTGGGATCGAGCCCCGCATAGGGCTACCTGCTCAACGGAGAGCCTGCTTCTTCCTCTCCCTCTGCCCGCTGCTCTGCCTACTTGTGCTCTCTCTCTCTAATAAATAAATAAACAAAAAAAAGTCTTTAAAAAAAAAGACTGTCTATCAGTGAATAAATGGATAAAGAAAATGTGATGTTTACATACAATGGAATATTATTCAGCCATAAAAAGAAGGAAATTCTGCTATCTGCAACAACATGGACGGACCTTTAGCACATTATGCTAAGTGAAATAAGTCCAACAGAGAAAGACAAACACCGTGTGATGTCACTTATAATGGAATCTAAAAAAACTGAACCCACAGGAATATTAGAATGGTGGTTCTGGATGCAAATGGTGAGATATTGGTCAAAGGGTACAAACTTTCAGTTATAAGATAAGTAAATTCCAAGGATCTAAGGTACAGCACGATGACTATAGTCAACAATAGTGTAACTATTGTAATGTACTTGAAAATTGCTATGAAAGCAGAGCTTTCATGTCCTCACCATAACAAGAACATCAACAAAATGATAATCATGTGAGGTGAAGGATGTGTTAACTAACCTTATTGTGATAAACATTTTGCAATATATGCATGTATCAAATCATCACATTGTATACCTTCAACTTACATAATGTTATATTTCAGTTATATTGCACCAAAGCTGGAGGGGAAAAAAAGATTCATGGCCATGCCTAATTTCAAAAGAATAGGGGAAAACAAATTCAATGAGACTCCTGAATGAGAATAGCTCTACTGACCCCCACAGCTTTCTGAGCCTTTCTAAGTTTAGTCCCTGAGAACCAAGTATCACATGCTCCAGTCCTCACTAAACTATGCTTTGTCCGCTTGCACACACCTTCACTTTTCTGCATCCATGACATTGGTCATGTTTTCTGCCTGGATTACTCTTCCCTTCCCGTATTTAATACCTGTAATCCAGATTACTCCTTAATTTTAGACCCAACTTAAACACTGCCTCCTCCATCTGATCCTGCCCACTCCTTCCTACCTCACAAAACAGGAAATAATCCTTCCTTGCTCCAAACACTTAATAGCCTTTTACACTTCTCACGTCCAACCTTAATTACTGTTATGTTGTACCTACCTTAACCTAGTAAAATTTTTTCAAAGACAAGATTTCTTTCTCAATTCATTTTAATCTTTCCCATTGCCTAACATAGCATTAAAATATAATAAAGGCTGCTAGCCCATAACTGACTGAATAAATGCAATTTTCTTCAATCAGAAACATATTCACCCCATACCTACTGAGCTCACCAGAACACCTCTCCTTACCAAAAGCCAATGCAGGGGGAATCTAGTTTCTGTTTGTGTACAAATCTGTGATAATTCAATATAACTTCTTCTCTCGTAATAAATAATTGATTTCAAGAGAAGTAAACACTTTTATTGTGTACTTTTTATCTCCCTGAATGCCTACATATTCTTCTTTCATCCGTTTGTGTTACACGTGAACTTTCTTGAAAACAGAAATGAGCATCCTCACCTGTGTGTACAACTTGGGTCTCCTCATACAAGAGATGTGAATAACAAGAACATCTTACCGTTTAGCACTAACTTCATGTCATGAGTTGGAAATGGAATCCAACCTAGAACAATAAGCTCACCATGAATTCCACATCAAACTTCTTAGATGTTTGGGTAAGCTATGTACTTAAAAATAAAATCACCTCGCCTTTTCAAATGAGGGAGAGAACTATCCCAGTGTGACACTGACCTTGAAGCAGATAAATGGCCCCCACTCTTAGGGGACTTTCCTGCACTGCACTGATGGGTGGGATAGCCCCAGCCTTGGAAAAATGTGTTCCTTTAACAATTATTGCTTGAATTCCTGTCGTGTGCCAGGCCCCATGCTAGGCCCAGAACAGTGAACAACAAATACAGCTCCTACCTTCAAAGAACTAACATTCCAGTGTGTGTTGGAATGAGGGCTGTCCTGATTCTAGTATTTATTAGCTGCATGGTCTTGGGTAAGTCACTAGATCTATTTTAGCCAATATTTTTGTAGTTGTTTTGAAAGAGGAGAGATTATCCAGCAGCCTCACCCTCTTGCTGAGGGACTCAAATGAGATGTCCAAGTGAGTCCTGACTCAGATATCATTGGGTGTGGATGTCCAGCATGAGTACATGGGTGGAGATTACAATGGGCCCCTAGAGGTTACTAGAGTTATTTTCACATTTTCTCCTAAATCAAGGTCAGGTAACTCCTTGCAAGCCATGCCAGGGAAAGAGGCAGGTGTCTGCAGAAACTCTCTGCCTGAAAGGAACAATAAACATTTCCAAAGGAGAAAAAAAAAATACAGGAAATACACAGCTGGCCCAAATGAGGATGTGTTGACTTTTATGAGGCCCAGCCCTCAGTAGCCATCTGGAGGAACCCGCCACATGGAAGAGAGGGAGTATTTGGGGAAGCGTGGTGGGGAGTTAGAATGAAGGCTCATGGCTAGTTGGGTTAGCTAACCTGACTAATCCCTTCGACTCAGACTTTGTTGTCCCCTACACCCGTGGAAGGTCCTTCCACAATCCTTTTCCAGGGGTTTATCTTATGAAAAGCCACAGTGGGGGGGGGGATATTTTTAAAGTATTGGTTTTATCTGAGGGAAATAACTAAACAATACACATATGCTTCTCACAGGCAGAATCCAAAGCCACAGAGTAGGTATATGCACCAGAGCAGTATTTCTCAGGCTTTTTCCTCCCAATAATGTCCTCCCCTAAGGAGAAAAATAAATTTCATTTAAAATTAATTGAAATGAATATATTTTAATTTCAAATTAAATTAAATTTCTCCCTAATGAGAGAACTTAAGTACTGAGGACTATGATTTTGTACATTTGGATTGAGCTTTGGAAGGTCACAAACGATAATAACTAATATAATGTCTAAAGGATTTTGATCCCCCCCAAAACAAATTATCCCCTATTGAACATGTGTGCTCTAGAAGAGCATGGAGAATTCTTTAACAGATTGAAAAATCTCCTGTAGGTTTCTGCCCCTCACCACAGGTCCTGCAGTACCTCACGTCCAGGGGCCCTAGTGTACCCCTGAACATGTGAAGTTGAGGGAATGACCCTGTCAGTGTCCTTAGGATGGACACGTCTTGTGAGGATCTGCCTGAAATACTCTCTAATCTGAAACTAGGAAAAGAATAAAACACCAGTAAAGTCAGTAGCACAAAGAGCTTTCACAAAGCGATTTAAGTTTAAATGCCAGATTGATTATTTGATATTTATTTTATACCTAGTGCATGCAACACACTGGAGGAAGCCATAACAATCCCAGGTTTCCCTTAGCCAGCTGGAGCTAAAATGTTAGGAAGTTCTATGAGCCTTAAGTTAGAGGTGGGGAGAGGCTTCTGTGGTCTTCATAAAAGAAGCCCTTTCTGTCTTCATATGCAGCCCTTCAAAAATGGATCCAGCAATTCATTTCTCTGGAACATTTTTTACTTTGCAACCCTGAATTGAAGAAAGTCCTCAGGGAAACAAAGGTAGTGAATCCTTATACCAAATTAATCTTCATTCCAGAGAAGTCTAACAGGAAACTAATCAAAAGGTGCAGGAGGTCTCCTTAAATTTGCGGGGAGTGGGGGTGGGTGGAGCCTGGGCATATATCATTTCATGTAGCTGGACTTAGAACATTCTGGGTCAGAGGACCAAATGTCCTCATTGCTTACAATGATTTATTTTTTTTACATAAATTATTTCTGATGTGAAATGCCATTTCTTTGTCTTCCTGACTTAATCTCTCAGCGAAATTTTATATTTTGTCAAAGATCTGATACTCCACAGAAATTAAAATCAACAGAGAAATTAATGTGCCAGTTTCTCAGGTAACTAAGGAACTCTGTAGGAGAATTCTGCGGAGAACACTGGGCTTCTTGAGGATATAATTAAAGGTAATTCCAATCCAGATGTGAGGCTCAGGAAGCCCAGGACAAACACTGGGCGTCAAATATCAACTTGTGGGTGGGAAGGAAGGGTGAGGAGGAAACTGCAGGGAAAGCAAGCTATTAAGATGATAAATACGTAATCCTACGAGGTTACCAAATCCACCTCAACTTTATCAAGTTTTTAACTCATATCATCGGACAAAACAATTCTTAATTCACATGCAATAAAAAAAAAAGTTAGGGGGAAACCAGACTGCCAAAATTATTCCGCGGGGATCTCAACTTCAACGTTTAGGAATGAGGCAGGCAGCATTTCATTATCACAGTCAAGTGCATGTCAGATGATAGATAACATCTCCTGGTTGAGATTTCAGCTGTATTTTATTAGGAACTGGGCAGAAATATTAACTTGCACTGACTTGAGAGTTATTTAGCACCTTCAGCTAGTACTTATTCAAAATGCCAGAGGGGAAACCATCAGGCAGCTTTTCCAAATGAGCAGAACGGCATAGCTGGATATTGTAGGTATTTGTATGTGTGGGAAAGCTCAAAAAATGCAAATGAAGAAATTCACTCATGCATTTATATATGGAGAAGCCATGTAGATTTATTTGCAGATTTTTTTTTTTTTTTGCAGATCCATTTGTGATATCTATGGAGAAATAAATGTGATTTGACTGGCTTTTAACCACTATTGAACAATCAAGATTTGTATGAACCATTTGGGTGCACTCTGCTTTGCCTCCTGGGGCACTTTCAGATAATGCCTTAGATTTCCTAAGCAAGAAACCTTGAAATTATTTAATTTCATTGCTGGTGTTGCTTCTACAGTTCCATCAACATTACCATTCACAGGGGAAAGAAAGATGGAAATTGTCAGATCAAATTCAGTTTTGTAACACACATGCTTGGAGTCATAAACAACTAGGAGAGAATAATTTATCAGACACTCCAGTTGTTGTGACACAATACCAAGTGCAATGAATACTTAAAACAATTTGATTAGTGTAGAAAGTCAGTCTGAACAATACTTGAATCAGGAAGTGTTTTTAAACTGAATATTTTCTGGTCTATTGTTTCAAATCAAGTAGACTTTTTGCCAACTCTCTGCTTCCCTCGGTGTTTTATGAACACACCTCCCCAGTTGGGCCTATCCAGGGTGAAATAAGATAAAAATACAACTAACATTTGCCAACAATTGTAAGTTTCGTTTTGCAAGAAAAGTCCTATAACCTACAGATCCTAGATTTTCCCAAACAAATGGATTTTAAGTCAGTGATTTTGTTAAAGGTGATGTGTATAATGTATGTAACCAAAAGTGACTTTAATTTCATACAATGTATAACTTAGAGCATGTTTTATAAATATGAATATGCAAATTGTGGGGGCAGGGCAGCAGGGGGAATGTCGTTTGTCAGACTGATGTCTTAGTTTTAGGTTTGGAAAATAGTTCATTCTTAAGCATTATGTGGACTGTTCAGGAAATTGCAACTTGGTATATGTCAGTACCTTAGATTACAGTACTGGTCTCAGTCAGAACATCTAGCAGTATTGTGAGTATCACAACTAGGTGAGGGTTGAGGGTCCCATAGGCAACTAGTGGGTAGAGACCAGGCTGCCGCTAAACATGGTATAATGCTCAGGACAGCACCCCAGGACAAAGAATTGTCCAGCCCAAAATATCAGTAGTACCAAAGGCAAGAAAGTCTGGATTATAGGGAAAAAAATATACAACTGGTTAGATTTTCTTGAGGCCTAACTGCTGAGTCTCAAAACATTTATCCATATGATCAGAAGGTAGAGAGAAGAGATAAGCACTGACCTGGGAATTATGAGATATTTCTAGTCCTTGCTCTGTCAAGGTAATAAAGACAGACTTCACGATTTATAATTTAAAGACAACAAATTTAAACAAGTACAGTATTCATAGGAGCCTTGGTTTCCTCATATGTTAAGGAAAGAAGTCTAGACTTTACATTTCCCAGAAGCCTTTTAATTGTGCTTTTCTATCATGCTAGATCCTGATTTCCTATAGAAATTTTCCATATATAAATTCTTTTATGGCCATAGTTTCCTTTGTTGAAATAACAACATAAATATGAATTATGTTGTGATTAATAACAGTTGCATATTAAATTTAAGTTGGGTTCTTTGAAGAAAGCTACAATTCTATTTTTTTTTAATTTTATTTTTATTCTTTGCCCAAGGGGTACAGGTCTGTGAATCATCAGGCTTACATCTTTCACAGCATTCACCAAAGCACAAACCCTCTCCAATGTCCATAACCCATCCACCCTATCCCTACCCTCCCACCCACCCCAGTAACCCTCAGTTTGTTTTGTGAGATTAGGAGTCTCTTATGGTTTGTCTCCTTCCCCATCCCATCTTGTTTCATTATTTTTCCCTCCCTACCCCCCACGACCCCCCACCCTGCCCCTCAAGTTCCTCATATCAGAGAGATCATATGATAATTGTGAAAGCTACAATTCTATCAAAGCTTGGGATTCTCCAAAAAATAGCCTCTCCACCCATCAATTGGTGGAAGATCCTCTTGAATTGTGGGTTACTCTTGTGATTTGTTTTGGTCAACAGAATGAGTGCCATTACTGTGCTCATTCTGGGCCTAAAGAGGCCTGGCATCTACTTTTACACTCTTTGAGCCAGGTGTAATATTAGAAGGAAGTCCAGACTAGACTAGTGACATTAGGAGCCATAGGGGAAATGTCCTGAAGGATAAGAGGCCATTTTGGTTTTTTTTGGGTTTTTTTTGTTTTTTGTTTTTTTTTTAAAGATTTTATTTATTTATTTCACAGAGGGAGAGAGATCACAAGGAGGCAGAGAGGCAGGCAGAGAGAATTGGGGGAAGCAGGCTCCCCGCTGAGCAGGGAGCCCGATGCGGGCCTCGATCCCAGGACCCTGAGATCATGACCTGAGCCGAAAGCAGAGGCTTTAACCCACTGAGCCACCCAGGCGCCCAAGAGGCCATTTTGAATGTTTCACCCCAGTCAAGCTCCTGCCTGAATGCAGCTGCATGAGTGACCCAGTCAAGATCACCCAGAGCAGAAGAACCAGCCAGCTAAGCCCTACCCCAATCCCTGTCCCACAGAATGTGACAAATCATACGTCATTCTTTTAAGCTATTATGTTTGGGATTTTGTGTTTCACAGCAATGGTTAACTGAAACAGAACTTTGCTGGCAACTCAGAGAAATCCTCACTTCAGCTTCACCTACTAGTGAGTTAATCTTCTCTTCCAGGGACAAAAAAAACAGAGGCATGAGTCTCCTCCCAGACTGCTCAGTGCCCCCCCAAAATTTTTTCCTTACCAGAAAAAATTTCTATTATAACCCAGTTACTAACTTCCCCCTCCAACTTACCTGCTTAGCTTCACTGTGGACATTAGTGCAGTGTTACTAGAGAACTCAGGGACCCCACAGCGCTAGACCAGGTCTCTGTTTTCCTAAGTCTGTCACAAGATGAGCAAAGTTTTACCTGTTTCTTCTAATGTGTGCAAAATTCAGTCTACTCACAAAACTCAATCAACTCAGTACAATCAACTCACAAAATGGCTGAACCATGCCTATGAATCCTTGTTCTTTTCCATGTAAAATACAGGTAGCTAACTGTTGGAACACTTGAATCTCCAGAATGTTTTTGGCTTGGCTAATACTGGGAAGGATCAAATCTGGAAAATAAGTAATAGGATTCCAAGTACTCAGTTATCTTGGCTCAGGTGGTTTCATGTAAAAATATAAAACCCTTAGTACCACGAGGGAATGGGTAGGCCTGGACGATGACTCACCACGCCATCCATGCTTCCACCATGGTCTGCCTTTTGGTTTCCTGCTTCTCTGAGAGGAAAACTTTACTACCCAGACTGGTGACCAGTTACTCTGAGCACAGAGACAATGGAAGATCCCTCATCCCTGCTAGTCACATAGCTTTGCCCTTTCCTTCTCATTATTTTCCACTGGAAAGTTCCTGGTGGGAATACGTAATAATTAGAACATTGGTAAAGAGAACCATTCATCCCATAAAAAACACCTTGTCTAATTTAAAAAAAAAACTCAGAGTTAAATTAAAATGCTCTCACTCTACTCCTAGAGTTCAAGCAGCCACACCTCAAACACATAGAAAATCTAAATATTATGTTTGAACTCTCCCTGGGCTACAAAGTCCCACACCCCACTTTCCTATCCTTGCATCCAAATAGCTGTATTTTCTTTTTTTGAATATTTTAAGTACATCAAACAGTATGATTCACCTTGTATTTTTATTGTAAAAACACTGCTTCGATGTTGCCAAATTGCTTTCTAAAAGAGGTATTTCAACTTATGCCACTACCAGTTTTACCAAAATCCTACCAGAGCAGAAAATAATTACTTTAATACTTAAGACTGGTTTCAGAGGTGAGAAATGATATTTGCTTGTTTTAATTAGCCTTTTTTATATAGGCATATGCACCGTATTTACCTCCTAAGAATCATATCAGAATCAAATTATCTAGACACTGAATGCAGCGAGTAATGAAGACCAAAAGAAATCAAGATCCCTAACATTTCCATACCTTTCCATTTAATAATTCCTAAACCTTATACAACTGGAAATTTACCCCCATGAAATAATTAAAAGGGAAAAGTTATGAAGGCAAAGAAGGCTGATAAAGGCAGAATATAATTGCTTAATAAATGTAGTCAAAATGTGAACAAGTCACTCCTCGCTAAGTTCTTTGACATTCAGCAGGAATTTTAAATTGACTATTCTAGCTAGTGGGCAACTGTAATAATACCAGGCAGAGATAAGGGAGCCATGTGAGTATTTTTGGAATCCCAAATCATGAGAGCAGATGAGATCACACAAAAGATTACACAGATGGCACAAGCACAGGATTAAGCCAGGACTGGCAATAACACAGTGTGGACTGTCTTTCAAAATGATGCTCAGGGCACCTGGGTGGCTCAGTGGATTAAAGCCTCTGCCTTTGGCTCAGGTCATGATCCCAGGGTCCTGGGATGGAGGCCCACATCGGGTTCTCTGTTCGGCAAGGATCCTGCTTCCTCCTCTCTCCTCTCTCTCTGCCTGCCTCTCTGCCTACTTGTAATCTCTCTCTCTGTGTCAAATAAATAAATAAAATCTTTAAAATAAATAAATAAATAAAACGATGCTCAAAGACCAGAAAGAGGCCTACACACAGGACCAGGAGAGCATAGGGTCCTCTGAGCCCCAGTGGAAGGGGTCTGAGAGAAGGTTGGAGGCAGGGAAGACTGTCCAGCCTTAGCAAGCTGTGAAGTTAAGGGACTTGGATAGGAAACTCTGGAACTTTGGGTGTGCAGGGGGTGGCACTGACAGGGAGAAATGGGAGGCCACACAGTTATTGGAAGGTAGGGTTGGAGAACAGAACACGTTACCCCATCCTCAAATAATTTACAATGACTTGGAAACAAAGCAAGACCATGCCAGTGTCCAAGATTCATGGCACTGAGTGCCATAAACAGGCAGAGAGGTAGGAGTTTAGTGGGTATGTTAGTGTTCAAAGAAGTTGGAAAGGGAATTGGGTACAAATGCATGGCAGAAGGGAAAGTGACTTGAGCCTCTAGACTAGATGCCAGGGCCCAGGGGCTGGTCCCGCCTTCCCCCTCACCACCCACCACCCCCTCACCACCCTCCTGGTGCAAGCCCTGGCAAGGTGGGCAACCACACCCTGCTGGAGAGAAGGGGCAGGGAACCATCTCTAAGGTCACTCCTGGCTCCAAAGATCTGTGTCCTAGGACAGGAGAGTTGTGTGTGAGCAGGAAGGGAGGAAGGGGTGTCCAGGCAAACAAATACATAAAACCTTATATCCTTTCTTTTTTAAAAAGAGATACTAAAGGAACACCTGGGTGGCTCAGTCAGTTGGGCATCTGCCTTTGGCTCAGGTCATGATCCCAGGGTCCTGGGATCGAGCCTGCTTTGGGCTCCTTGCTCAGCATGGAGTCTGCTTCTCCCTCTCTCCACTTGTGCTTTCTCTCTCATTCTCTCTCTCAAATAAATAAAAAATTTTTAAAAAATAAAACATAAATAGAGATACTAAAGAATAAGTCAAAGTATCACTTAAATTGTCTGTGTCAGCCACTATGGAAGTATTCCTTTCTTTGCTGTCCACACAACTAGGGTCCCACTGATGAAGATGATGCCATTCAAGAGAGCTGTAAACTAACTATGCTCTACATCAGAGGCTGCAAACCAGGGCCCACTGGCCACATCCATCTACAACCTGTTTTTTGTAAATCAAGTCTTATGGAACACATCCACACCCACGCCCAGGCATATCGTCTGTGGCTCCTTTCCTGCTACAAAGGCAAAAGTGAATAGTTGCAACAGAAACAGTAGAGCCTGAGAAATCAGAAATATTTACTATGTACTATTTTCAGGAACAGTTTCTCAAGCCCAGCTCTAAAGCCATACTTCCCCACCCCAGATTGGGATCCTATGGAGAATTTTTAAACATACTGATTTGGCTGAGTCTCTCCCCCAAGAGATTTTATTCAATTGATCTGAGGAATAACCTGGGCATCAAGGTTTTTAAAAGGTGTCCCCATCCCTATGATTCTAATGTGCAGCCAGAGTTGAAAAATCATTGCTATGTGTTCCCTGAGGCTGAGACTATTAGACCTTCAGAAGGCAACATACTCACATCATATCTCAGTTCCCTGTGGAAATGAGTTAAAAGCTACTATTAGTATTTATCTCTCTATTTCCACCAAGAAATGATATCACAGTGTTCACTTAAAGAGCATTTCTCTCTCTTTTAAGCAACAAAAACCATGCATTTACTATTCTGTTTCTCAATGGCTCTGATAAAAGGACCCATTCAATAAAATCTTCCTAAAATTCAGTGTCAAGGGTAAAAAGTGACTCCAGATAAATTTGTAAACTTCCTTTTACTGAACAGCTAGTGCTGTAAACACCAAAGTACTGCATGTTTTATCTTCACTGCCAGGAAGGGAATATGGTCCTTAGTGGAAGGAACTAGAATCAGTCCAGGTGCCTGGAACATCTGTGTCTTTCATCCTTTAATTGTTTTTCTGTTTTAGTCTTACTTTTCATTGTTCTGTTTGTTTTATCATTGAGCAATTACTCAGGTCCTTTTTTAAAGGAAGACAAAAAGCAGTAAATATAAACATATATACATCTACTTCATAAAAATGTGGTGGTTTTAAAATATGTCTGCAAATGTTTTTATACTCTTGTCATGGAGAAGTAAGATCTATGTTCTTTCCCCTTGAACCTGAGCCAACTTTAATGGCTGACCTACTAATATGTTGGTGAAGCCGTGTGACCTCCAGGGCTAAGGTACAAAAGATGATGTTGTTTCTACTTCATTTGCCGGAACTACATTGGAATTCACAGCCACCAAGTAAAGAAGTCCTACCACCCCGAGGCCGCCACGCTAATAAGAAACCCAAACTAGCCCATGCAGAGAGACTACACGGAAAGAGAGACATCTGGCCAGCCCCCATGTATTCTAATTTCCTGCTTTTCCAACTCCTGCCATGTCTGGCAACAACCCCTTGAGATAACTCGTGTTAGAAGCACATAACCATTCACTTTCCAAATTCCTGACCCATAGAGACCATAAAAGATAATACAATAACTGCTGTTGTTTTAAGTCACTGTACTTTGGCATGGCATTATTACGCTGCAAAAGGTAGTAATAAGTATATCCACATCAACAGTAATACTTGTAACAACCTCTACTAAAGGACCCTTCTCAATTCCCCTTGTAACCTGATATGTTGTCACAAGCAACCAGATGGTGACAAAGCTTATCCACTCAGGAAAGGATTGACGCTGGATACGGAAATCATTAGTGAAAGGTTAATAGAAAACTGGACAGTATCATCCATAGATTTTTTGCTAATGACGAAAGGGAGTATCTTCCTTTACAATGGAAACATCTGGCTTCTGTTATCTGTAACAGAGTAACCAATGCAGCATCACAAATGGTGGGACCAACAGCCAGACAGCTCTGTACCTCCTGATGGGATAGAATATGAAAGGCACAGCATCATCACCTATGAGGTACTGTCAGCAAAATGTTTAACTGAAATCTAACCTAGCCTTTACAGTTAACTTGCTTTGGACAGGAATTACAGGGAAGAGAGAAACTAGATAAACAACACTATGAGGGACCATCAAACAAATCTACGATGTGGGACATTCTACGAAATATCTAACCTAATTTCTTCATTTAAAAAAGTGGGGAAGGGACTGTTCTATATTGAAAGAACTAAAGGACAATCCAATGCAGTGTCATCTTTGTTTGTATCCCAGCTCAAAAACACCTATAAATGACATCGTGATGAAAACTGGGAATATTTCAATACAGGCAGGTTATTAGTGATATTAAAGAAAATATTGTCAGTTTGGTTATACGAGAATGGCATTGTGGGTGTGTAGGAAAACGTCCTCTTTTGGAGATACATGATGAATTATTTAGGGGTAATGTGTTATAATATCCATAATTTATTTCAAAAAGTTTCAGTGACCAAAAAAAGAGGTAGATGAAGCACATATGAAGAAATGTTAATAATTATTAAATTTGCATGGTAGATTGATGCTGTCTATTCTATTCTTTCGACTCGTCTCTATGCTTGAAATTTTTCACGATAGAAAGTTTTAAAGGCTTAAAATCTTGCTGAGAGCAATATTTTTTAAAGTTCATCCTGTTAGTCTAACTTACATGGTTCCTGCTTATGTTCAAATATGTATTTTCTGGATGGAAAAAAACAGCTGAGATCCACTCACCTCAGTGTCGCCTGTTCTACAGGCTAATTTGGTTGAAGGGAGCGGACACACTCCTCTCCCTTAAGCTTGGCGAAGGAGGGTAAGAAAAGCCAGAGAGCTTGTTATTAGGCTCAAATGATCTCATGAGGACTCCAGCACAGGAACAGAGGAGACCCAGTACTGGGGGAAAGGGATCAACTCAAGAGAGCTCAGATAAGAGAGTATTTGCAGAGACACTGTAACTCCAGATAGAGATCCCACCAGCCCTCTACCAGAAACATCATTCTCCTTCTTTCTCTGGCTCATTCTCTTTTTCTCCCAGCCTGTGCATTTCTGTTGCTCTCTGACATCACAGCGTCCCCGGCTCTGGCTTTGCTGCCAGGATCTTTCAGCTGTAGCATCCACATCCAACTGGCAATTATCCTCTGTGTTTCTTCGTTCTGATTCACCAGAGCAGGAACCAGATTGGCCCTACTCATCACTGTACACCCTTTGATCAGTCCAATCAGCCGTGGCCCCCCAAAAATGGATCAAGTGATTTAAAAAAAAAAAATTAATGGCTCCTGAGGCATCAAGGGCTTTAGATGGGCAAAGAGTACAGAGCTGTGGATAGGATAAACAATGAGAGCATGTCTTAAACATCCTCTGCTCTGTTCAACAGACATTATTCTGAGCTGCAGGAGAATTTTCACAAGGATCTAAAGAAGATATTCATGGGTTTCCACACCTCTCCACAGGATCACTGTGCCCAGGAGATCCTTGCCTAGCTCATTAACATAAAGCAAAGATGTCTCAGAGCACAGGCTTCACCTGTCATTTTGCTCTGAATTGAACACATACCTGAAAATAGATGAAGCAAGGAGATCAATCCTCTGTCTCAGTTTAAATTACGCAAATTAATAATGGACTTCCATTGAGATCTAGTATTACCCTTATTTACTGGCTTTCATTGGCCAGTAAATATGTATTAAGTGAATGTCTATGGTCACACTTCACTGAAGGAACACAGGGACACACACACAAGAAGGCAGAGCCTCGGTACATAAGCATGTAACAGTGTCATTGGGTGAGATGATCTACACACTCCAGGAAACATCAATAACAAAGTAATTTCACAACGTGAGAGCTGTCATAGGTCAATATATGTTAAGTGCGCAGCAAGTGCCATGAGTGCAAAGTGAGGTCACGTAAGCTGGAAAATTCAGATAAAAAGCTTTCTGGAAGGGGTTTGACCTCGAAAGACACACTTCAACGTGGAGAGGACAACAAGTAAGACTCAAGAAAGGTGTCAGGCAAGCCTGGAAAACAGACAGTAGATAAATATGATTAGGAGAGAGGATTTTATTGAAGGCAAGTGGGACGTCATTTGGAAGAGGGAGAGAGAGACCGAGTTGCACAGGAAGGACCCTCAATGCCAGGATAACGAGATCCATCTTATGAGTAAGGAGCTGGAGTCAGGAAGGGATGGGATGAGATCAGTGTTTTAGGAAGTGCTGGTGTCAGGGGTGGGTTGAGAGGCCAGAGATCTTTGCAATTTACAAAGCTTCCTCACATATGAGTCATCTAATTCTCTCCTGGCAAATGGTTTCTTCGGAGGCTCTTAGAGACGGTTGCAGGACAACATTCAGAAGTCTACACAGACTGGAGTCACAGCGATTTTAAAAAGTAGATTACTGGCGCCAGAATGGTCAGACAGATCAATGAGGCAGAAGGGAGCATCTGGAAGCAGACCCGAATATTTATATTTGTATTTGTATACGAATTTGATATTTTATCAAGTGGCATTGTAAATCGGTAGAAGAAAGAGAACAATTTAATGAAGAGTTTTAAGACAATTGGCTAATGACTTAGGAAAAAAAAACTAGGTGAGATTCTTGCCTTACAACTTACATCACAAAAGTTTCTTTAATGGATGAAGCTATAGATCTCAAATTTTGGCATATATTTAATCACCTGGAGAGTTTGGTATAAGGGATATTCCCAGACATTCTGACTCACCAGTTCTTAGGTGAAACTGGTTAAAGACACTTGTGTAAAGACTTAAATATAAAAGATGAAACTATAAAAAAATCACTTAAAAATAGATTAATACTTATATAAGATTTAGGAGGGATTCATGACACCAAAAAAAAAATTACTCCAAAAAAGTAAATACCTTTATATCATATTTACATCAATAAAGAGACCTTCTCCCCAGGAAAGATGGAATAGATGTACTTTTACTACCCCTCCCACTGAATACAGCTGAAAACTCCCAGCATTATATATAAAACAAGCATAATGGGCACATGGGTGACTCAGTGGGTTAAAGCCTCTGCCTTTGGCTCAGGTCATGATCTCAGGATCCTGGGATTGAGCCCCACATCTGGCTCCCTGCTCAGCGGGGAACCTGCTTCCTCCTCTTTCTCTGCCTACCTCTCTGCCTACTTGTAATCTCTCTCTCTGTCAAATAAATAAATAAAATCTTAAAAAAAAAAGAAAAAAGAAAAAAATCAAGCATAAGAAGGCTGTGAAAGATGAAGAGCGGGAGGTAGACTGGCTAGGGACCTTGAGATCTGAAATGGGCTCCCTGGGTTTCCTTTCTGCCCCTCGTACCCCCAGACAGGGTGGTGGTGGAGAAGGCAAAAACCCAGACTCACCGATGAGAGCAGACAAAAAAGTCACAATAAAATTCTGCTCTCTCTAAGCAAAGGACCGGGAAAGGGGCAACCTAGCAAGGCAAGAGCTTGTAGACAACAAGTGCTCTATCCTTGTCAAACACCACAGGAAAAGTGGCAGGCCTTACCTCTGTCAGTAAAGGCTGAATGGAGAGGCTCGATCTCCCCCCACCCACCATGAATGCTAGGTCCTCTCTGCACTTCTTTGTTGCGTGGCGTAGAGCAAGCTTAACGGGGAGTCAGCCTAGCTGTAATGATGTCATGGGTTGTCCCTGCACAACACCACCGGAGGACACACAGGAAGCAGTAACAAGGCTCCTCTGCCCCTCTCAGCTAGGACACAATCAGTAGGCCTCCCAGGAACTCTGAACTCCTACCCCCGCTCCTTGTTAAGGAGCCTCTCACTCCAGGGGTCAACACAGGCTGGTGGGGAACCCAGGCTTCTAACCATACCTGGTGGTAAGGAGTCAGTGCTCCTTTTCCCTGCCTGAGCAGTGTCCAAAACAAAACCAAACAAAAATAAAAACAAACAAAAGCAAAAACAAAATACCTGCTACCATAATCGATTTAAGTAAGATCCAGAGTCTCATAACATAAAATCCAAATAACCAGGTTTCGATTGAAAATCATTCATCATAACAAGAACTGGGAAGATCTCCACTTGAATGAGGAAAAAAAAAAAGTCAAGAGATACTGTTTTCAGCAAGATGGAAGAAGAGGAGTTCCCAGCTCTCACTCCACCCAACCACACTCCCAAGAAACACTGATCAAACAACCACCCAAAGACAAAAATTCCTGTACGAGAGCTCCCAAGTCCCACTGAGAGGTTCCAGCACCCAGCATGGCACAAAATCCAAGAATACTGCAATGAAAAACGTTAAAAAGAAGAGTCTGACTTTACCCACATCATCCCTCCCCGACGCCAGCACTATTCAGCACCAAAAGAGACCCCTCTTGGCCACGATTTCTCTATGGCACAAGGAGAGAGTGATCTGAGCATCCGACCTCTCCAGGCTTTCAGGGCTGCCCACAAGGCCCACCACTGTCTCCCCTCACCCAGAACACTGAGGAAATCAGCACAGCCACTTGTCTGGGGGCCCCTAAGCAAAAAAAGAGGGGACCAGTGCACGGATTTAATCACCACTGGCACCTTGCAGAACACACATTCTCCTCAAGCATGCAAGGGACACCCAGCAGGATGGGTCATACGCTGGGTTAAACAAGGCTTAATGAATTCAAAGGTTAAAACCATGCCAAGTAGCTTTTCTAACCATAGTGGATGGAAAGACGAACCAATAGCATAAGAAAAATGGAAAAATTAAATGGCACACTCTTAAAAGAACATTGGGCCAAAGAAAAAACTCAAAAGGGGATTTTAAAAATACCTCAAGAAGGGTCATCTACCTGGTGGCTCAGTCAGTTAAGCATCTGCCTTTGGCTCAGGTCATGATCTCAGGGTCCCAGGATGGAGCGCTGCATCAGTCTCCTTGCTCACGGGGAACCTGCTTCTCCCTCTCCTTCCTGCTTGTGTTCGCTCTCTCTATCTCTCCCTCTCTCAAATAAATAAATAAAATCTTTCCAAAAATTATGTCAACAAAAACTAAACTGATCACTCTGGGTTACCTGGTGCATCCTATATCCAACAACAAGCGTCCTTATAAAAAGCAGGAGGGAATGCGTGAACAGAGGAACAGGCGCCCTGTGAAGGCAGAGGCAGAGATTGGAGGGATGTAGCCACAAGCCAAGGAGTGCCTGGAGTCACCAGAAAGTGGAAGAGGCAAGGAGAAACTCTTCCCTAGAGACTTCAAATGGAGCATGGCCCTGCCGACAACTTAATTTCAGATTTCTGACCTCCAGAATGGTGAGGGGATTAATTTCTTCATTGTCTTAAGCCACCAAGTATGTGGTAATTCATTGCCTTAGCCTTAGGAAACTGATTCAGAAGCCAACACCGAGATGATACAGCTGGTGGAATTATCAGACCAGGATTCTAAAGCAACCCTCATATAAATGCTTCAATGAGCAACTACCGATATACTTGAAACAAAAGAAAAAAATGAAAGTGTCCACAAAGAAGCAGAAGATATAAAGAAGAATCAAATGGAAATTTCAGAAGTGAAAAACACAGTAAACAAAAAAAAGAGAAAAAAAAAAGGATGAGCTTAGCAGAAGAATGGAGATGACAAAAGAATGAGTGAACTCGAAAATAAAATGATAGAAATCACCCAACAGAGAAAACAAAGTAGATTGAAAAAAGAATGAAGGGTGATGCCTGGGTGGCTCAGTTGGCTGAGCATCTGCCTTCTTTGGCTCAGGTTATAACCCTGGGATCCTGGGATTGAGCCCCATGGTGGGCTCCTTGCTCAGTCAAGAATCTGCTTCTCCCTCTCCCTCTGTCCCCCGCTCCCTGCTCATGCTTTCTCTCTCTCTCAAGTAAACGGATACAATCTTTAAAAAAAAAAAAAAAGCACGAACAGAGAGAGTTCCAGGGACCTATGGTACTATTATAAAAGACCTAAGTTGTGTCATTGGAGTAACAGAAAGAGAGAAAGCTGGTGGAACTAAATACTGTTAAAATTTTTAAAACAAATGGGAATAAATGCTTCCTACATAGTACAGACAAGAGTCGTTCTTCCTGTGCAAGTTCTATTTTAGGTCCCTCTCCACCCACATTCTCTTCCAGGGGATCTTTCCTGCCCACAGACTCTCTTCCTTAGCCAATTCTGATGGGACAGGGATGGTCACCCTGTCCTAGAGTAGTTTATTCCTAAGTTACCAATGGCAGTGACAAAAAAGAAGTAGGTGACATTTATCTGCTGAGCCAATCAGTTTCTCTTTAAACTGGTGGTATAAATCACAGCTTTTATAAGTGTAAGCATCATGTGGAGTTGGCGCTAAGATGAGCATAATAATTGAATTAAGATAAAACTTGCATACTAACAAGAAACTGTTAACAACATATCAGTAAGTATTAAAAAAGAGGTATGAAAAGCTGAAATAGTATAATCCCATTTTGGGAAAAAGTACATATATCAGAAACATGAAAAGTGAAACAGAGTTAAGTGAAGGGAAGAAATCACCAGAGGTGCTCCATCCTAGTTTTCGTGTTTTGCTAACTTCTACCTTTTAATATTCCAACAACAGGGGTGCCTGGGTGGCTCAGTCAGTTAAGTGGCTGCCTTCAGCTCAGGTCATGATCCAGGGGTCCTGGGATCAAGCCCCATATCGGGCCACCCTGCTCAGTAGAGAGATTGCTTCTCCCTCTCCCTCTGCCTGCCACTCTGCCTACTTGGGCTCTCTCTCTATCTCTCTGTCAAATAAATAAATAATATCTTTTTAAAAATATTCCAATAACAAATATGTATAATTTTTAAAATAAAAATAAGAACTTGAAAAACGAGAATAATTTGTTTTGCTTTATTTGTGTTTGATTTTCATTACATAACCTATAAATTCTAGTCTAGTGTTACCTGAGAAATTAGCCAAATCTTAACTCTTAATATGGAGAAATACTAATCAGAAATACCCTCCCACACACACTGACCTGATTAGGGTAGAGTGCCATTTTTCTTAAGTTATATGTTGCTCATTATAATTATTACTATCAGAGAAAATAAAAACAGTGCACAAATTAAAGAAGAACATGCTTGGAAGAATATTTGCTGGTAAAAAAAAAACTACATGAAGTTGGGGAGCCTGAGTAGCTCAGTCAATTGAGCATCCAACTCTTGGTTTTGGCTCAGGTCATGATCTCAGGATCTTGAGATCAAGCTTCCGGTCGGGCTCTGCACTCAGCAGGGAGTCTGCTTGGGGTTCTCTCTCCCTCTGCCCTTCCCCCTAGTCATGCTCTAAGTAAATAAATAAATCTTTTTAGAGAAATGGAGTTTATTTCATTTATTTTCTCCTTGACTATAACCAAATAACAGATTAGGAGGTTAAATTGTAACAACAAAGTTGAGTCATGTGCCCACGTGCACACACACACACACACACACACACACACACACACACACACATGCAGAGACCCAAGTGAACTATCTGTGTAACGTGGATGGACCCCCAGAATAGGATTCCCCTCAGATGACACCTATGTAGATTAAAAGAAAGCAACTAAATCTGTTAAAAGTCAAGCTGCAGCTTCTACATGAGTTTTGTGGAGCCTTTCTAGGAATTCTTAAGACTAGAAAATCTCTTCCATGGCTAGAACGAAGTTGTCATGGATGCTAAGGTCACCGTCACGGTGGAAAGTGCTACTCCCAATAATTCATACTTAAACACCACTTGCCCTTGTGTTGTAGGCATTGGCCCAAGTTACCCAGAAAAATACATGAGCCTTTCCAATAGTCTGGAACATGGCACTTGCTTGGTTTTCTAAAAGAGCAAGGAAATGGACACAGGCTGAGGGCATGACCAGTATAACTGGAGCTTCCTGCATGTCAGATCCCTTAATCCCCCCTTAACCCTTTGAGTTCTCCACTACTTCCTTTCTATAGAGGATGACGAAGCCTCACAGTAAAAGAAGCTTGGGGAATAGACTATAATTTAATTCAGTTGCACATAAGAAGAGCTCTCAGGCGGCACCTAGGTGGCTCAGTCAACCTGCCTTCAGCTCAGGTCATGATCCTGGAGTCCTGAGATGAAGTCCCTTGTTGGGATCCCTGCTCAGTGGGGAGTCTGCTTCTCCCTCTCCCTCTGCCCCTCCCCCCTGCTCATGCTCTTTCTCTCTCTCAAATAAATAACAAAATCTTAGCCAAACAAGAGAGAGAGAGAGAGAGAGAGAGAGAGAGAGAGAGCTCTCAGAAAAGCAAAGAAATTTAAAGAAATCTTCAATATATGCAGCTTCCAGACTCCCCTGGGATGGTTTCCTGGATTGATGGTACTTGTCCCCCATCTTAAGCACCAGCTATGGTTCAGCAATCGCTCTTTACCTTCATTAAAACCTGCTCCCAAGAAAAACTTCTACATTTAGCTCTTTAAATTTTAGCAGGAATTTAGCCACCCCCCTTTCCTAGGGGAATCTACATTTTAATCCTTAGTTCCTTTTGGTTCCCAAGCAAAAGAAAGGTAGGAAGCTACCTTGAAGAAAACAGCCCTTTTCATGCCTTCTGAAATCCTGCCAGTAGAGGATCACCAATGGACATGATGGGGTAAATGAGATTTTAGAAAACCCCACTGTCAGGATAGGCTACATAATTTGCTGGGCTTGGTACAAAATAAAAATTCTGAGTTCCTCTTCAGAAATTAAGAATTTCAAGACTGCAACAGCAAAGGTTAAAACCAAGCAAAGATTGCAGCCCATAAAGCTGGGGCTGCCCACACTGCCCTTTTTACCACCATGGCTTGGGCCCCCTGCTTAGGCCCAGAACTGCACCATGGGCTCTCCCTTCTTTGGAGCTAGAGACCCACAACCTCCCCTGACTTCCTTCCCTCCACCTTGGCCACCCACTTGAATCTCCATCTTCTCTGGCAATCCTGGCTGCACACAAGAAAATGTCTTCTCTTTCCTGCCCCCAAGGACAAGTGCATAAGCCCTTTTCATGTTAGCAATTTCACTCTTAATTTAATTAAGGCCCAAAAGACCCAGGAAGAGCTTTTCACCTCCCTGTTAACTGCCTGTAAGAATTTAGATAGTGAGACTGACCCAGGAAGAGAGCTATCACCAGAGATCAAAGAGTGTGGTCTAGGTGTGATAAACAAGGGGTGTGTCGGGGGAGCTTTCAGCAGGGTCATTTGTTCAAATTCTTCTCTGTGTCTCCTTGTCTCTGCATGGCACAGTGAACATTTGTTTACTAAACATTTGATCTTCCCATCTTTCTGTGAATTGTCTTTCTTCCCTTCATAGACCCAGAGTCCTTCCCAATTCTTAGCTCAGGATGACATATTAGCATCAGCTGCCTATCTCTGAGCCTCTGATGTCTTTGAGGGCTCCCATATATACAAAATTAAATTTATTTTTCTCCTACTGATCTCTTAGGGCAATATAATTAATAGACCAGCCAAAGGAACTTGAAAAGGTAGAGGAAAAATATTTCCTCCCCTACACAGTGTTGCATAGTGATTATGGCATGGGATCCAGAGCAAGAGAGAAAGCTGGCTATGAATGCAAGTTCCGCCATGAAGAATCTATCCGACTTTGGGCAAGTTGCTTACTTCCTTAGTTTCCCCAAGCCTCAGTCTCCTAATCTTTGATGTGGGGATAATGGCACACAATGAGCTGGGAAGTACAGACCAAAGTCTAAGACTTACTTTGAGGAGAATGTAGCTAAAACCACAGACCCTGGCAGAATCAACCTCTCCCAAAACTTCCCCATCCAGGAGTCTCCAGAACATCCACAATTTCTGATGAATAAGACAAAGGATGAAGAGCAACAAAACATGATTTTAGGATAACCATCTAAGGGTTGCCATTTGAAGCCCCAACACAACCTCCTGTGTCAGGCATCTGGCCTGGAGCCAGAATCAGGGAGCTCAAAGAGGGTAGTTAATACGAATTTCAGAATTGAGGGTTAAATGCTATAGTTTGGCAGGCCCCTCCTAGTACTAACTCCTACAACATCTGAGTAAAAGCCAATTTGGGGTTTCTCATGGTGAGAAAGCTACTAAGAGCCCTTCTTGGTAGGACTGGAGAGCAGGGAGGGCCAACAGGTGCTTCAGTATAACACCAAAGAGAGCCACTTGGCTTTAGAACCTCCCCATACTATTTGTCTAGCCTGTGTTCCCCACCACTGCCTGACAGCCCAGAGCAGAGCTGGAGACTGGCTTGCAGAAAGCCCATTTGGAAAGAGATCCCAGGGAGCAGTCATGAGGGACAAGGAGAATGGAACAGGGGAGGAGCATCTCGTTGTCAGGGTTGCAGGTAACTGGTGCTCCATCTCACTAGGTCCTTCTGGGGAAGCTTGTGAACTAGGTCTCAGAAGAGTCTGCCTGGATAATGAAAGGGGGAAGCATCTATCTATTGACTCTTGTCCCCATTCAGCAGGAGTAGCCACACGAGCATTAACTCCTGAACTTCTGGGTTGAGTTTTGCATCCCAAGCCCAGATGTCAGGAAATCCTCAAGGTAGGAAGTAAGAGGATGCTTAGGCCCAAAAGGGGCTCCCTCGCAGTGCACGTACACAAAAGTGATTGAAGTCTGCTTAGAACTAGTAACTACCTTAGGGATTGATGCAAGATGTGGGACCCAGAGGATTTGCAGTGTCCAAAACAGTGCCCATCCAGGAGGGTTTCCATGGGGATGAAAAGGGAAAGGAGAAATAGAAACTCACTTAGCTCTGAACCTAGCATAAAGCAAGTGCACAAAGAATGTTGGCTGTTATTGCTGTAAGTGGTATTATTCCCCAGATCCTTTCTTTCACAAATATGAAGATATGACCTGCAGAAAAGCAAGCGGCTCGTTCCCTCTCCTGGAGAGTTTAGATCTTGGAGCACCTCTAGATTTGATGACATCCAATACCATGGACTCCTAGCCACTCTGAAATGACCCCCAAGGACATTTCCTTGCAGAATGATCATTCTCGCTGTTCTTCCCCCATGGAAAGCCCTATTTGAAAATAACCATGAGAGCACAAAACACATGTGCAGCTGAGGAGCTGGCTCAGAAGTGTTCGGACTTTTTTTTTTTCTTTTTTTTTTTTTTTTTTTACTGCTTTCTTTCCTCTCTCAAGAAGGCAGCTATTCAAACAATGAGGTCATAATTACACAAAGATTTCTCAGGTCTAAATGCAAAGTAAAATAAATAACCCTCTGACTTGGGACCCAAAGGGTATCCAGGAGAAGAATGAGAAAGCTGACCATCCCAATAAGACCAAGAAAAGCTTCCAAGATGTAGCTTGAAAACCACGGGAGGCATAGTGATCATTCGCAACCCTGTTATTCTGATGTGAAGAACTCATGTAAGGCATTTGATTTGAATTCAAAGTCAATAAAAACTTCAAATACAGAGAAAAAGCCCCAATCCTAACCAGGTAATTTATCCTCAAAACTCCTGGGATACTCAGAATTTGCACTGCTCATTCTCTTTCCCCAGAGCAACCTCCTTATTTTTTCCCTGTGGCATGTAAAACAGCAATTAATAGGAGCATATGGAGAATGGAGTGTTCTAGTTAATTGAATTTTCTAGTTAAAGAAAGGCTAGTTCCTAACAACCCATTCTGTCCCATAAGTTTCCAAAACATCTGAGTCCACTTTCCTACATTACAAAGTGGATTCTAGAGGACAGAATGGAATCTTTGTTTTAGGATCTGGTCTTATCTAGATTTTAGGCCTTCTCCAAACAATTAAGAGAAGTAGTATGGTGAATAGGAGGTGAGACTACTGAGAGTCAAACTTATATTCAACTCCTCAGCCTGTCCCTTACTAGCTAAATGGTATGACCCAACTTAAACTCTCTGAGCCTCCCTTTTTGATTACTTGTGAAATGGGGGTAATGATATCTACATCATAGAGGTTCCACGTGTCTGATACATGTGAGACATTCCATAAATGACAGCATTGTGATTTTCCTTACAGCTCACTATTTAGAGCTACAGAGAAGATAAAGAAGGTGTATGACATGTTGTTGAAGCTGTTTTGATGCCAGGAGGCCCCCTGAGGAGTTTCTCAACAAAACAAACAAACAAACAAACAAACACACCAAACAAAAAGTATTCTTTGATATCTGCCTATTTTTCTCTTACTTGCTTCTTTCTCAAAAACAAAAACAAAACACAAAACAGAGAAAACTTAGCTGGTCTCATGAATTCATGAATTCAAATATCGTAAGTGTCTCTCAGCTTAGCCTCTGTCTACTATACCTTATCTGTAGAGGAACAGAACAGCTCCTATAGTTGTAGAAGGCAGCTTCCAATCCATTGTGGCTTAAAAAATACCACAAGCCCTACCTGTTCAAATATACTCTCCCCAAAACCTGTCATATTACTTAAATCTCTTCCATCAAGTTTATTCCTTTCGGTTAAGGCTCTAGAGAAGATTCCATTGGTTGCCAAAGAGAGAAATTTCTTCTTTCAAGAGGTTTGCTCAAGAATTAGTTGACCAGATTAACTAGTATTCAGGCGAAGCCTTGCTTGTGTGGTGTCGCTTTAACCTGCACTCTGTCTAAGGTACCCTTATTTATACCCATGGCTTGGATCACCAATCTCAACTCCAGCCCAAGTAATTTCTGCAGTGTCACACCCAGACATTCAATAGCTTTAACATCTCCAGTCAAATGTCTTAAGACACTTCATAATAATCAGGCCCACAGTACTTCCGTACCCATCCTTCTCCAGGGTTCCCTATCTCAGTGCTTGGCACCACTGACCATCCAATTAATTAAGCCAGAGACTTAAGACACATCTTTATTGGGCGCCTGGGTGGCTCAGTGGGTTAAAGCTGCTGCTTTCGGCTCAGGTCATGATCCCAGAGTCCTGGGATTGAGGCCCACGTCGGGCTCTCTGCTCAGCAGAGAGCCTGCTTCCTCCTCTCTCCTCTCTCTCTGCCTGCCTCTCTGCTACTTGTAATCTCTCTCTCTGTGTCAAATGAATAAATAAAAAATCTTTAAAAAAAAAAAAAAAAGACACATCTTTATTAATACCTCTCCTTCATTTCCAAAGTACAAAATCCTGTTGATTTTACCTTCTAAGGATCTCTTGAATCCACCCACCATTCTGAATCTCCACTGTTACTCCTAAATCCAATCCAACATCAATGTCCTGCCTAGACATTCACCATCCAAATGATATCCCCTAAAGTCTGCTCTCCACACTGGAGCCATATCTTGTTCTTATAAAAAAATTAGATTGATCCATATCTCACATCAATTCAGATCATTCGGGCGCCTGGATGGCTCAGTGGGTTAAAGCCGCTGCCTTCGGCTCAGGTCATGATCCCAGGGTCCCGGGATCGAGGCCCACATCCGGCTCTCTGCTCAGCGGGGAGCCTGCTTCCTCCTCTCTCCTCTCTCTCTGCCTACTTGTAATCTCTCTCTCTGTGTCAAATGAATAAATAAAATCTTTAAAAAAAAAAATTCAGATCATTCTANTACTTGTAATCTCTCTCTCTGTGTCAAATGAATAAATAAAATCTTTAAAAAAAAAAATTCAGATCATTCTATGGCTTCCCACTGTTGCTAGGATAAAGTCTCAAAACCTCAACACAGCATGTTAGGCCCTACAGGATGGGGACTCTCTGCCTCCCCAGCCACATATCTCACCACTCTTCCCCTCCTTTCCCTCAGCCAGTCTTGTCATCTTCCAGTTTCCCACACACACCATGCCCCCTCTCACTTAAAGGCCTTTGAGAAAGCTGTTCTTATTGTTTGAAATGTGTTTTCAATCCCATTCCCCTTTGTCTAATTAATTCCCGATCAAGCCCCAAATATTAACTCAAACAGCACTTCTTTAAAAAATCTCCCGTGATTCCCAAAGACGACTAGTGATTTGGTGAGGGGGATAGAGTACACAACCATCAGAGGATATATTAGAATCCACTAGAGAATTTTTCAAAATATATATATTTTGAAAGATTTATTTATTTATTTTGAGAGAGAGTGAGGGGAGGATCAGAGGGAGAGAATCTTCAGGTAGACTCCCTGCTGAGCGCAGTGCACAACACAGAACTTGATCCTATGACCCATGACAGCACAACCTGAGCCAAAACCAAGAGTTAGATGCTCAACAAAGTGAGCCACCTAGGCATCCCAAAATATATTTTCAAAATATATATGCCTCCTGACTCTGCCCCAATGTCTCATTCATATTCTCTCTTCCTCCCCCACCACACACACCCGTGCACTACCACTATCACCTGATTCTTATTTGATGTTCTCATATGCCCCCATTAAGATACCATTAATTGGTATTATTATTATTAGCCATTATTATGAATGGGAGTGTGTTACGAGCCTCAGAAGCATGGAAGTGGAAAAAAATTGAGGATGGTCTGCAAGATGCCTTCCCACTGCCCATCTGTAATTCTCTGCGATACAAAGTATTATGCTCGGACCCAGTTAGTGCTCCCTTGGAAGCACTGGGCATTAACACAGTAGAGCTGGAGTTGCCATATAAATGATAGGATACCACTTACACGTGAATTTCAGATAAACAACAAATCGTTTTTTAATATTGGTATGTCCCATGCAAAATTGAGGATGTCCTTACAATAAAAAGTTTTTGTTGGTTATCCAAAATTCAGATTTACCTGGTATTCTATATTTTTATTTGCTCCATCTGACAACCCTACCTGGGGCAAATCTTTGATAAATGGGACATAGGTGGTAGTTAAATTTTTCTCCCTTCCCAAGGACTATCCTGAGACAGAGTACCTCATACAGTATGACGTGTCCTGAAACATAGTAGCTCATACAGCATGACGTGTCCCACAAGATCAAGCAACCAGGAGCCCTGGCCAACATCACTCACATCACGTCAGCTCGCCTCCCTTCCTGACTCACCACTGCCCTTATCCCTTGCTCTCACTTCCCTGGGAGCAAACTCCCTAAGCAGCTTTGACTTCCATGTAAGCTTGGGTCTTAGGTTCTGCTTCCTAGGAGACCCTGCTCATTAAGAGATGATGGAAAAATAAACTTCATTTTATTTATAAAATAAATTTATATTATTTATTCATATGATTATTTATATGGTTTATTCATATGATGGAATCCCATGCAAGAGTTAATATATATGCACTAGATTTATATATATCAACATGCATAGATTTTGAAATTGATGTTAAGTAAAAATAGCAAATTGCCAAAGGACACAGATGGTATTTTACTATCAATATATCTTTTAATACAGAGAATAATACTTACACTGTTTATGGAATATATAAAATACAGTAAAGTATAAAATTATGGATAAGAACAAAAACAAACTTGAGGATATTGGTTATCTCTGGTGAGGGAAAGAGGAAGAAGAGACAAGGATGGGGATGGATGTAGAAAGATTTTAAATGTAACATTTCATTTCTTAAAGAAAAAATCTATTGGAAGCAAATATTGCAAACTGTGAATATCCGTGAAGTGTAAATGGTGGGTATATGCTATATACATCCTTATATTTTTCTGTATGGTCTGCATTTCATCATCTTTAAAAACCTAATTACTGGGGTGCCTGGGTGGCTCAGTGGGTTAAAGTCTCTGCCTTCGGCTCAGGTCATGATCTCAGGGTCCTGGGATCGAGCCCCGCATCGGGCTCTCTGCTCAGCAGGGAGCCTGCTTCCCCCTCTCTCTCTGCCTGCCTCTCTGCCTACTTGTGATCTCTCTCTGTGTGTCAAATAAATAAATAAAATCTTTAAAAAAAACTAATTCCATTTAAAATCAGCTGCTTCTAGCTTAACAAAGGACAAAGCAAGTAGAAATTGATTTCAGCTACACACAGAAGACAAAAGAAAAAGTGAGACACCAAAATTTAATTGCCCAGAGAGAATTGGAGTCTCTTTTTTCTTTCACCTAGCATCCACAGAACACCTCTCAAGCACAGGCACTTTGGAAGAGATGATTATATGTAAAACAGCCTAGTTCCAAAAAGTTGAAAATCTGGGTGGTCCTGCTTACAAAAGAATTGTATTCTAAATATTTATTTATAAGCCTGTTGGTTAGAATTGAAGCCTCAAGGAACACTTCTCCATAGAGGAAAAAAAAATGTTATCAACTGTGGTTAACTTCTTAAGTTAGACCTCAAAAGGCCTATTTGTTCTATAATATAAAATTATTGAATTCCAGGGGTGGAAGGGATCTTACCATAATTGAAATTCTGCACATTTGCAATGAAAAATAGTAGAAAACAACAAGTTTCGAAACTGGTAATGAAACAGCACAGAAAAACAATAGAGTTGAATAAGAAATAGCTTTTTTCATTATCTTGAGTGCTGAAGTTTGAGGACAAGAAGAACTAATTAAAGGCAGGTTGGAAAGCAAGGGAAGCTTGCAGAAACTGAGGGGGGAGTTGTGGGCATTCCAAGGACTTTTAACGTTAGTGGCACTGGCTTTCATGTCATTTATACTCTCTACATTCACTTTAAACGAACAACTGTTAATTCCCTTGATGGTCACATTATCACTGATGATCTCATACACACTATTCTACCATAATTAGGGATCTATGATTCAACGAATTGAGACCAGAAAAGACAGTGTGTGCACGTGTTTGTGCCTGTGTGTGCTGTGCGTGCATGCGTGTGTGTGTGTGTGTGCGCGCGCGCACGCGCGCGTTAAAGAGATTGCCTTGGGGGGGATCTTAGCTAAATTTTGAGTGGAGCAGGGAAGGAAAAGGAACCAACTGAAATGTACCACGGTTTTGGCACAATCCTCCTAAGGGAGAAAAAAATAAGAAACAAATATAGATCATACGTGCCCTGCACTAGTCACCAGGTATGTGATGGGCCAGAGACAGTTTAGCTATGGTTTGAACAGAAACCAAGTACAAAATAAACACACATTCTTCAAGAAATAAGAACATAATTACCACATGATTCAGCAGTTCACCTGGGTACATATACTCAAAAGAATTGATGGGACGTCTGGGTGACTCAGTCGGTTAAGCCTCTATCTTCTGCTCAGCTCATGATCCTGGGGTCCTGGGATCGAGCCCCACGTTGGGCTCTCTATTTAGTGAGAAGCCTGCTTCCCCTTTCCCTCTGCCCTGATTATGCTCTCTCTCTCTCTCTCTCTCTCAAATAAATAAATACAATCTTAAAAAAAAAAAAAGAATTGAAAGCAGGATCTCAAAAAGGTATTTATAGCAGCATTATTTACAACAGCCAAAAGGTAGAAGCAACTCAAGTATCTATTAGTGGATACAGAAAATGTGGCCTACATATACAATGGAGTATTACTCAGCCTTAAAAAGTAAGGGAATTTTAACCCATGCTACAATATGGGTGAACCTTAAGGACATCATGCTAAGTAAAATAAGCCAATCACCAAAAGACATATACTGTATGCTCTCACTTACATGTGGGACCTATCCTAGTCAAATTTACAGAGACAGAAAATAGAAAGGTGGTTTCTAGAGGCTGAGGAGAGAGGAATGGGAAGTTACTCTTCAATGGATATAGAGTTTCTGTTTTGCAAGATGAGAAGCATTCTGGAGATGGATGGAGATAGTGACTTCCCAATAGCATGAAGGTACATAACACTATTGAAAAGCACACCTAAAAAGGGCTAAGATGGTAAATTTTATGTTATGTGTATTTTACAACAATTAATTATTTAAAAATAAGCAATAAAAATAAAATAAATACACCACAGTGCTGGGGAGATGTTGGTGGAGCAAATGGAGTGGCCTTGAGGAAGACCAAAAAGGGACTGAGAGCTGTAATAATGTCAGATGAAGTCACCTGCAGGACAATCACCACTTCCCTAACATAGCACCTGCTGCTTTCTCTTCTTCACATGTATTACCAATGCCACCAGGTATTTGCAGAGCAGTGTGTTAACGTCTCTCTCCTCTCAATCCCAGGGTCGATGAAGGTAAGGGCCACATCTGCTGTGCCCACCACTCCCTCCCAGGCCATCATTATTGACTGACACTTCATGAGACTTAGTAATACTTATGGAATGAATGCATTTATAGCCACAGAAATAACCATCCCCTAAAAGTCCAATTACAGTGAAAGAAAGCAATTTCAAAAAATAGAATATAATGGAACAATAAATGCTACAAATGGTAAGAGATGTGAGTACCAAAGTAAGCAATGGTGTTGTGTCTGAGAAGTTTGCAAGAAGGAGGATGCTGACTTGAGTCCTAACCCTGCCCCTGCTCCACTTTGTGTGTGACCCCCAGCTGGGCTGTGGACACCTCACTGCTATTCCATCCTGAATAGGACCCACCTGCTAATAATTAAACACAGACAATTCTACTTGCAAGGCCCTCTGATTTTATTTGCAAAGTTTCTCTTTTGTCCTGTGGGTCTGTGATTAAACAGGAGAAAATTAAAGTGATTAATAGGATCTTTAAGTTCTGATTCTGCAAATACCAATTTCTCTGAACTGCATCAACTTCCTCTTTAAAACTGGCATGGCCTTAACATTAAACTTTTTGGCACCTGGGCCTGATGAATTTCTAATAAAGTAAACTGAAGCTCTTTATAAATAATATATATATATATATATATATATATATATATATATGATGAGAATAGCAACTTGAATTTATACACAGCTCCAAAAAGTGTGCTTCATTTATCTACCAAAAGAGAGAGAGGGAAATAAAAACTCTGTTTGGGTAACAAATGGATAACACAAGTAGTAGTATTATCCTTGGCTACAAAATAAATACAAGAGACAAAGAAAGGTCAGGCAACTTGCCCAAGGTCACTCTGGAAGTCAGTGATGTAGATGAGAAAAGAACCCAGGCTTCCAGGCTCCCAGACCAATGCATTTCTCTCACGGCAATAAATTACAAGAGTGGTTAGGTTTCTAGATTCTCCAGATGTTGCCAACCCCTCAACGTCCTTGTGCCGCCACCCAATGCTTTCACATTTTTTATAGAGTTAGATGAAAGTCTCCCTCCTCCTGACAGCTTTATTACCCCAAGAAACCATTATCTCCCTCTAACTCAGAAAGTTATATGCAATTGTTGGTGCAGTAACCAAACAGGAGTCAAAGACATTTCTATGATTGATGCACCCTTCAGTGGAAAACAGCTGAAAATATTACTGCTTTGATATTCCCATTTTTTTTCAGGCCTAAAGGTTAATCAGTTGACAATGTTACACAGAGAGTCTTTTTAAAAGTCCAACAACAAAGAGTCCAAGTTGGAGAACACTTCCAAGACTAGGAAGAGTTGCTAATCTTCAGAAGAGAAGTTTGAACAAAGCTGGGGAAAGGTAAGCATTGCTAAATTCACAGGACAGGACAGCGGGTGGCCCTTCATGCAAATGCAGGGGTCAGAATGGAAAGAGCACCAAGCAGGACTAAAACTGGTTAAGTACGATTGCCAGTCCAAAGGGAAGAAAAAGAAAACATATGAAAAATATAGGAAAAGGAAAGATATTAAAAAATGAAGAAAGAGGAAAGAAAGAAGAGAAATATAAAAAAAAGAGTAAAAGAAAAGAAAGAAGCATATATTAGTAGTAAACAGTAGTTATAATATTTACAGCTTATAAAAGGCTTTCATATATATATATATAAATCTATTCATGTAATGCACAAAACTCCTGCACAGTAGGTAACATCAGCCTGGTTTGAAGAATGAGGCTCAAATGCCAAAGATCAGAAAGTTAGGAAATAGAAGACAAACTCAAATACAGGACCCAGGGAAGCTTGTCCTAGGTCATACAAGGGGAAATTAAGCCTAGACTCTGGTTGTGGCCCCAGGGACTATGTGGGAACCCTCAGCCACATACCATAGTATAAAGAACCCCATGACCCTCCACTCCAGACCCTGCGTAAGTTCCTCCTCCTCCAAGAAAAAAAGGCTAAGAGGAGGTTAGCAGGGAGGCCTACTTCCTCAAAAATGAAAAAGAATAGGATAGAATTTTAAGTGTTCTGCTTTCAGAAAGAACAGCATATGCAACGATACTGCAGCACAAAATAATATCCAATATTAGAGAGCATGTAAAGTGATCAGCCTGACTGAAGCAAAAGATGTCAAATAGAAGATGTTTCTGGCTAAGTAGTTGAGTGATGGATCCAGGAAGGCCTTATAAGGAGCATCAGGTTTATCTTATTGGCAAAGGGGAGACTTCAAAGGTTTAAAGAAAAGAGGAAGGGGCACCTGGGTGGCTCAGTGGGTTAAGCATCTGCCTTCGGCTCAGGTCATGATCTCAGGGTCCTGGGATCGAGCCCCGCATCGGGCTCTCTGCTCAGCAGGGAGCCTGCTTCCCCGTCTCTCTGTGCCTGCCTCTCTGCCTACTTGTGATCTCTCTCTGTCTCTGTGTCAAATAAATAAATAAAATCTAAAAATAAATAAAAATTTAAAAAAGAGGAAGCACTGCAAATGACATTATCAAATCTGTTTTGAAAAAAGTACCCTGACTGCAATGTGGCAGAAGAGAACAGTGTCAATGAAATAAGAATGGGGTGAAATTCAAGCATGGAAATATGATCTTAAAGATAGAGGTGCCTGGGTGACTCGGTCAGTTAAGTGTCCAACCCTTGGTCTCAGCTCAGGTCTTGATCTCAGTGTCATGAATTCAGGCCCCACGCTGGGCTCCATGCTGGGTACGGAGCCTACTTTAAAAAAAAAAAAATGAGAAAAGAGGGGTGCCTGTGTGGCTCAGTTGTTTAAGCGTCCAACTCTTGACTTCAGCTCAGGTCATGATCTCAGGGTTGTAATATCCTGCCCCATATCTGGCTCCGTGCTGGGTGTGGAGTCTGCTCAAGATTCTCTCTCTCCTTCTCCCTCTGTCCCTACAACCCCTCCTCTTCAAAAAAAAAGAAAAGAAAAGAAAAGAAAAGAAAAAGAGACACGTTCTAGAGATAATTTATTTTATTTGGGGGGTATATTTTAGAGGTACAGTCAGTACGTGGAGCCCAGGGAGGGAAGAAGTTAAAGATGATTCTGGGAATTCTGGCTTCTATATGTGGATAAAGTATATATATAGCATCTATCAAGATTGAGAAGATAAAATTATTTATTTATGGCATATTGAATTTGATATGTCTTTGGATACAGGTGTATTGTCAACTAAGCTGATGGAAAGATGAGCTGAAGCCCAAAAGAACGTCAGTACTAATAAGACAGATTTGGGAATTGTCAATATATAGATGATGGTAGAAGTCATGGCAGGAGAAGCAAATGTTAATAACCAGCCTGTATCGAACTTTATGAAAATTCAGCCTTCAAAAGGACCTTAATTTGGGGTGCCTGGGTGACTCAGCCAGTTAAGTATCTGCATTCAGCTCAGGTCATGGTCCCAGGGTCCTGGGATGGAAATCTGCATCGGGCTCCTTGCTCAGCAAGGAGACTGCTTCTCCCTCTCCCTCTGCCTGCCACTCCCCCTGCTTATGTTCTCCCTCTCTCCCTCTCTCTCTCTCTCTCTCTCTCTCTAACAAATAAATAAATAAAATCTTGGAAAAAAAAAAAGAAAGAAAGAAAAGGACCTTAAGTCATGTAACAAAGAAAGTGAAATGCCCACTAGATAACTGGCTTTCATAGCCACACCATACCAATGGTGTAACAACCATACCAGGGGTTTCCAACCAACTGGCTGCTAGACTCACCAATATCTATTTTCAACCCCTGTTCACTCTCCACTCTCTCCCCTGCATGTTTACAGAGTGGCATATTACTTGTCATGCTTCTCAGACTCTGGATCCACCTGCTTCATTTCCCAAATTCCAGCTAACACTTTCTTCCAGCTGCAGGAGCTCTGAGGAATGATAATCCAGTGAATACCCCTAATACCACATGGTGCATATACTCTTCTGGGGCAGCACGGACCTGCCTTGGACATCCTGAAACTAAGGAAGAAAAATCTCCATAACCAAAAGGTAGAAACAGCCCAAATGTCCACCAACAGATGAATAGATAAACAAAACATGTTCTATCCATGTAATGGAGTATCACCCAGCCTTAAGAAAGGCAATTCTAAGACATGGTCCAAAATGGGGCCATTCCAAATGCTACATTTGAGGACATTAATCTAAGTGAAATAAACCATGTATGAAAGACAAATACTATATAATTTCACTCAGATGAGGTACCTAGAGAAGTCAAAGTGATAGAAACAACAAATAGAATGATGGTTGCCATGAGCTAAAAGAAGGTAAATGGGTAGTTAGTGTTCAGTGAGGACAGAGTTTCTGTTTAGGAAGATGAGAAGTTTCTGGGTATGGATGGATGGTGGTGGTTATACTACAATGCGAAGGGACTTAATGCCACAGCATTGCATACATCAGAGTAGTTAAAATGGTAAATTTTATGTTGTATGTATTCTATCACAACAAAAAAATGAGGCAACTAAAAAAAAAAGTTATCTAACCTAAGAATAGTTGATTGTTTTATATCAAACACAGAATACAACGCAGCAGTGAAAAAGGACTAATGCTATATACAAAGACATGAATGCATCTCACATACACAATGTGAAGCACAAAGAGCCAGATACAAAAGGTACGTTTTATACCATTTCATCTATGAGAAGTTCAAGAATAGGCAGAACTGATGTGTGGTGACCAAAGTCAGAACCGGGGTGCCCTAGAGGAGGTGTGTTTAGCGGAAAGGGTAAAGAGAGGACCTTCTGAGTGTTGAAATGTCCCACATCAGGCTCTGAGAATGATTACATAGGTGTACTTATAGGTAAAGTTCATCAGGGGGAAGACCTAAGATGTATGCACTTTACTCTAGGCAATTATGTCTCAATATTTTAAAAATTTAAAAAGAGTATCCTTGACAAAATGTGTTTAAATATTTCCACGTGTTTTCAACAGCTAGCTGAGAGCAACAGCAGCATGGGAATCTGAGTTGTGATTGAAAAGGGAAAGAAAGTAAGAATTGGTGGGGGGGGGTAGTACAAGGTACATGCCCCTTAGGTTTTGGAAGAAAAGGCGTGAAAATTGCCATCATGGTGGTTACATGGCACAGAAAAGGAGATTGGGGGTTACCATTTCACCTCAAATTTCATTTCAATAAAATCCAGTTAATAAAGAATTTATTGAGCACTTAGTGCCAAACACAATGCAAAGTTCTAGGGCAGTATCTCAAAGTAGGCCATCTGCATGGGAATTGTGTCAGTGGTTTGTTTAAAGTGAAGATTCTTGAGCCCCACCCAAGATCAACTGACTCAGACACTGGGGGGGGGGGTGGGGCCCCGGAATCTCTTTTCTTTTTTTTTTTCTTTTTTTTTTTAAGATTTTATTTATTTATTTCACGGAGGGAGAGAGATCACAAGGAGGCAGAGAGGCAGGCAGAGAGAGAGGAGGAAGCAGGCTCCCTGCCGAGCAGGGAGCCTGATGCGGGCCTTGATCCCAGGACGCTGAGATCATGACCTGAGCCGAAGGCAGAGGCTTTAACCCACTGAGCCACCCAGGCGCCCCGGAATCTCTTTTCGACGTCACCCCAAGTGACTCTACGAAGATGAATAATATATACTTTGTTCCGCTCTAACCTCTCTGCCCTCATGGGGGTTGGGGATGGAAATGAGACAAACAGATAATTTCCATATAATGTGGCAACAACAATGATTAAGATATACAGAGGCTGCTAAGGGAGCTTGGAAGGAATATCTGAGGGTGGAAGGAAGAGGAGGTCAAATCGGGTGAGCTCATACCTGTACTGAATCGAAGAGGCAGGGGAGCAATTAGCAGAGCAAATTGGGGTGAAGAAGGCAGAAAGGTGACTGGTTTGCAAAGTGTGGTTTCTAGAAAGTAGAATCCGCATTGCAGAGGAACTTGTTAAAAATGCAGATTCTCAAACCCCATCCCAGACCTACTGAATCTGCATTTCTGGGGGTGGACCCAGCAATCTGTGCTTGCAAGCTCTCAGGGGACCCTGATGCCCACTTAGGTTGGATTAACCAGAACTGGCTGGTGGGTGGCTTCCAAGCTAGGCTGCCTGGGTCCAAACCGGGGCTCTGCAGCTTCCTTGCTGGGTGACCTGGAGTGAGTTGCTTAATCTCCTCGGGCCTCAGTTTCTTCACCTCTATAATAATAGTGCTTAACTCAGAATCATTACACACGAAGTGCCTGGCATGCTCTAGGTGTTCATCTTTAGTAGCGGCGGTGGTGTGGGCAGAGGCACTGTGGAGCAGGGGTGACGCTGTGTCACAAGAAGCTGGGATCTGAGCCTCAGGCGCCAAGCAGGACGGGACGAGAGGTCAGCGGAGGACAGATGATGAATTCCGCGTGCAGAAAAGGACACTGGGAACTTCTGCTTCCAAGAAGATGGACTCCATGTACTTTTTCCTATCCCTCCCACTAAGTACAGCGAAAACCCCTGGATAGTATACATCAGGCTCTGCGAAGTGGAGAGGAAAAGGCAGACCAGGGAGGGAGCTCAGGCCCTGAAGAATGACCCAGGGATGAGTTCACTGGATTTTCGTTTGTTTCGTTCAGCCTCACATATCCCAGACTTGGGGCTGAGGTACCTGGCAACCCAGAAATGCCCCGGCTGCAGATAGTGAGAGCCCCGCCCCAGCAAAGGCACGCTCTCTTAGCCAAAGGGCCGGGGAAGGGGCAGCCTAGAAAGATGACATTTAGGCGACAACTGCTCCACTAGAGCCAAACACCACAGAAAACTGTGGCCCCATGGCCACCTATGCCAGCAAAGGCTAAGTAAGGAGGCCAGATTCCACCCTGGTCAGGCTGCAACGAGTCACCCCAAATCCGACACCAGGGAGCTGTCGGAGAGGCTGGGACCACATCGCCCATCAGGAAAGAATGGAGCCCTCCGCATGCTGTCGGTGGAGATCACGTGGGGGCCAGGGAGAACAGCCACCTTCTTCTGCCAGGGACACCTCACCGCTTCTGCATTATGCTAGTATCGGATGGGGGCTACTGCACTCTAATTTTGCAAGAGTGATGGTTGGGGAGAAGTTGGTTAAAATTTTATTATTATTCAGGTACGGCGAGGCCAGCAGATCAGGAGACAATTGCCACTGAAGAGATCGTTTGTTACTCACAGTTTCTAACATGAGGGGGCACCACATGCAGAGATCACTCTGGAGGCCGAAGAAGCAGGAGGAAAATGTGGGCTAGAGCCTTTCCTGTGGTTTCCACAGGAAGGAATAGGCGAGGAGGGTAAGCAGGTTTAGGATTGGCTGGTTCCAATCATTGCAGCAGGCTCGGGGCGGGGCAAGGGGCTGTCCCTGGGTGTCTGGTACCTGGCCCTGGGGCGATCAGGGAAGCAGACTATCAGCAGGGTTTAAGAGCAGTGCTAGAGGAAGTGAGTGGGGAGGATGAGGGCTCTGGATTGCTTAGTTTACATATGAAAGGTGTTCTGAAAATGAGTAGTTGGCTGTCTCTAGGAATTGACTAGCCCTCCAAGAGCCTGTTAGTCCCAGATGTCAAAGTGTCAAAAACAGAGAAAATAAAAAAGCATGCTTAATACATTCACCAGATACTTAATTGTTCATCCTCCACATGCCCAGCATTGCCAATTGTTGTAGTTCCTCAGAAAACTTGTACAGAGGACCTTCATTCCCCCTGGGAGACCTAGCTCTACCTTAAGTGGTGGGACACAGAAACTACAGATGAATTAACAACTCAAGAACTGGTCATTTAGGGTGCCTGGGTGGCTCAGTGGTTTAAGCCACTGCCTTCGGCTCAGGTCATGATCTCAGGGTCCCGGGATCGAGGCCCGCATTGGGCTCCCTGCTCAGCGGGGAGCCTACTTCCTCCTCTCTCTCTGCCTGCCTCTCTGCCTACTTGTGATCTCTCTCTCTCTATCAAATAAACAAAAAAATCTTTAAAAAAAAAAAACTGGTCACTTAAACAATGTACCAATATGAATACAGCAAATCAGTGTTTCCCAAACCTGAATAATGTATGGATCCCTTTTAAAGAAAAATATTTTTTGCAGATCCCCAGTGCTGACTTAAATTATGTTTTATTATAATGTCACTTAAATCTGGACAAACATGAAAGTGGTTTTAAACTTCTATGCTTACAGCTGTTACAGTAAAATCAAAGCAAATTTTAAAACTGAATACGAATAAAAATACAAAACTAAAGAAACTTAAAATAGCATTCGTTTAATGTGGTAATGGATGTTTTACTTAAACTTGATTGATACGATGGGACATCATAGTGGAAAAATATGCTTGAGCATTTCCTATTCTACTTGTCACTGAGATGAGTCTCTGATTCTGAAAATGACAAATCATCATTTGAATCATTGTCATTGAGTTCTCTGCCATCATACTATGCTCTATTTCAGTGACCTCACCTTTAACCACTGATGTACTATTTTTATAGAACAATCAACTTAACAAAAAATTCAAATAATGGGGAAAAGGTCTCCACTGGTCTATTTTATATATATATAAATATATACATATATTTTTATACATTTATATATATTATATAAATATATACATATATTTTTATATAAATATATGTATATATTTATATTATATGTATATATGTATTATATGTATATATTTATATTATATATAAATATATGTATATATTTATATTATATAAATATATGTATATATTTATATTATATATAAATATATGTATATATTTATATATATAAATATATACATATATTTATATGTATATATATATTTTTTTTTTTTGAGAGAGAGAGAGAGACAGCATGAGCTGTCTGAAGGAAAGGGAAAGAGAGAGAATCTCAAGCATCTCAAGCAGATTCCACAGTGGGCATGGAGCCTGATGTGGGGCTGGATCCCAGGACCCTGGGATCATGACCTAAGCTGAAGGCAGACACTTAACTGACTGAGCCGCCCAGGTGCCCCTCCACTGGTCTATTTTCAAATCTACTTAGTGGTAGTGAAGTATTATAGTTAAGTGCATATAAAGAATGAATCCATCTAACAGATCTGCTCACAAGGCCAGCATGGTCCTGAGTGTTGCTGTTCAAGTTCTTGTACAGCTACATGCTCTCTAACCATCTCATGTCCTTCTACTCTTTTCTGTGCAACCTCCTTCAAAGCCATTGCTTATTCGGCCTGCCTGAACCTCATTTGGCCTTCAAGTGGTACCACAAAATCTTAATATGAAACCCAAACAAGCACACCCAGATGATGGTCTAAGCTTATGCTATTTTAAAACTTATCATTGAAATTAAAATATTTTGGGGGCACCTGGCTGGCTGAGTCAGAAAAATGTGTGACTCTTGATCTCAGGGCCATGGGTTTGAGCCCCACATTGGATGTAGGGATTACTAAAACAATAAATAAATTTTAAAAAATAAATAAAGAAATTAAAACATTTTTGTGAAATCTGATATCTCCCCAATGATAAATGTAGGGATCTCCAGAGGTCCAGGGATCACAGTTCAAGGAAGGGAGCAGACTTTGGGAGGTAGAGGGAGATGCAGAAAGCTGTAAAGGTGGTGGAAGGCTTGGGGCAATGACGCAGTTTCAGCTGGATGGGAAGATGGGAAAAGGACTTGGAAGCTGAGGAGAAGGAAAGAATGAACCTCTGAGCAGTAGCTATGGTGTCCATGAATCAGCATCATCGGATGCCCCTCCTCTAGTTACCCTCCCCCCTGTCTTCAGTTGCTGTAACAGACAGAACTGTCACTTTTCAAGTCTTCTCTAGCAGTGTTTCTCTGGATACAATTCTCAACACCCTACTTTTTTTGAAACCTGGCTCCTTCTCTTGGATGAGGTCTTTAGCCAAAACGTTAGTTTTCCAAAAAGGTCTTCTTCACTAACCCCCTAATCTTAATAAGGTTCTTCACATTATTCTTCTGTACAACCTGCTCTTTGCCTTTGAGGTTTGTATTAGTTTCCTCCTGCTGCTGCAACAGAATAGCAGAGACTCAGTGATTAAACAATACAAACATATCCTCCTGCAGTTCTGAAGATAAGAAGTCCTACAATCAAGGTGTCAGCAAAGCTGCATTCCTTGTGGAGGCTTCAGAGGAGAATCTGTGTCATTCCCCGTTCCAGTTCCTAAAGGGGGCCTGCATTCCTTGACTCACGGTCCCTTCCAGCTTCAAAGCCAGCAGCACAGCATCTTCTAATCTATCTCTGTGCCCACCTTCACATCACCTTCTCTGACTCTGACCCTCCTGCCTCCCTCTTACAAAGACCCTCAGGATGACATTGGGCCTTCCGAGACAATCCAGAAAAATCTCCCCATCTCAAGAGCCTTCACTAACCACATTTGCAAAGTCCCTTTTGTCATCTACGATAACATATTCATATGTTCTAGGGATTAGGAAGTGGATATCTCTGGGGCCATTATTTATTCTATAACAAGGCTCTTACTTCAACTCAACTTGCTTAATTTGTTATTGTCTATCTCACACATCAAACTGTAGGGCCCATGGGTTAAAGAACTAGGACTGTATTAGGGTGCTGAGGACATAGCAAATGGTCATTAAATATTGAATAAATGAGAAATGAGTAAAGAAATGACAGGCTATATGAAGATGGAGGACACGGCTGTCCTTCTAAGGAAGTTGGACATGGCTATTCTGTCTATTCCAGATTTCACTAAAAAATGATAGGAAGCAAACCAACCTTGCTCAGGACACCTTCCTTTCATGTGTTCTAAGGTATATATATATCAACCCTAAGGAAGGTCCCTAACTGGCCAGGGGATTCAAGTGTCCACCCCATTATGGACCAATCCTCATAGCCATAAAGATAAGGTGATGTGATTGTTAGAACCATCACAGCCACCAGGCTGGAATTGGGGAGGGGTATTTTTGAAAAAAGGTAACAGGGGTGCTGCTGCCAGACAAGGGGGAAAGGAATGTTGGACAGACAGACAGAGCAACTTTCTGCCTGACAACATCTGAACACTTACTTCCAATAAAAGCTATCACTAAATCATCTTCTATCTTTTAACCCTCTTTCTGTATGTATGTATCTCCATCTCTAATGGTTTGTCCTTTGGCCAATCTTTCTATGACCTCCATCTTTCCAATTTTTCCCTCTCTCCTCCAAAAGACATGGCTGACATATAAAAACCAAACTGTTTATGGAAATGTGTTATGCCTACAAAATAAAGTTTTGTATATCCAGTTCTAAATTTTAAAGCAAATGAGTTGGAACATTCTACACTCAAGAGTACAGTAAAGAGAGCTGCTGGTTAGAAGCTTGAAGTCTTGTGATCGGGCATTAATTCTCTAACTAGCTGTGTGAGGCAAAGTCACGTCCCCAGGCTTGGCTTTAAATCTCTTTCTGTGAGGGCACCTGGTGGTTCAGTTGGTTAAGCATCTGCCTTTGGCTCGAGTTATGATCCCAGGGTCTTAGGATCAAATCCCCTGCCAGGCTCCCCACTCAGTGGGGAGTCTGCTTCTCCCTCACCCTCTGCCCCTCTCCCCTGCTCATGCCCATGCTCTCTCTCTCAAATAAATAAAATCTTGGACAAAAAAAATTTTAATTAAAAAAATTTTTTTTAATCTCTGAAATGAAATGAGTCAAATGATCTCTAAGGTTGTGAACACCTCTGAAATTATATTACACAAAGCTGAAGAGTAACTAAAATGAAAGGAAGAATGTTCGTAACCAGGAAGATGGATTGCATGTAATCTTGGAGTGGTGTTTTGTTTCGTTTCTAGGAATCATTGCGCTTCAATAATAATAGCAATAATGATAATAAGCTTACATTTACTGAATGATTATCATTCCCTAGACATTGTTCTAAGTAGTTTACATACAGCAGCTAACTTAATCCCCAGCCGGGGATAACTAAAGCACAGTGGACAGAAAGATGCTCTGCCCCTGAATTATAGATCGCTGACAACAGTCTACCCATGACAGCGGATCCTCAAATCAGGAAAAAGAAAGCTATCTATTGACCTGCCCAGAATGCTGGATTTGCACCCATCTCGCTTAAGCCTTACAACAACCTACAAGATAAACATTCTTAATTGGACAGCCACATGCAGAAGAATAAAATTGGATCATTTCCTTACACCACACACAAAAATAGACTCAAAATGGGTGAAAGACCTCAATGTGATATAGGAATCCATCAAAATCCTTGAAGAGAACACAGGTAGCAACCTCTTCAACCTCAGCCACGGCAACTTCTTCCTAGAAACATCACCAAAGGCAAGGGAAGCAAAGGCAAAAATGAACTACTGGGACTTCATCAAGATCAAAAGCTTGGGCGCCTGGGTGGCTCAGTGGGTTAAAGCCTCTGTCTTCGGCTCAGGTCATGATCTCAGGGTCCTGGGATCAAGGCCCGCATCGGGCTCTCTGCTCAGCAGGGAGCCTGCTTCCTCCTCTCTCTCTGCCTGCCTCTCTGCCTCTTTGTGATCTCTCTCCCTCTGTGAAATAAATAAATAAAAATCTTTAAAAAAAGATCAAAAGCTTTTGCACAGCAAAGGAAACAGTCAACAAAACCAAAAGACAACTGACAGAATGGGAAAAGATATTTGTGAATGACATATTAGATAAAGGGCTTGTATCTAAAATCTATAAAAAACTTATCAAACTCAACACCCATAGAACAAATAATTCAGTCAAGAAATGGGCAGAAGACATGAACAGACATTTCTGCAAAGAAGACATCCAAATGGCCAACAGACACATGAGAAAGTGCTCAACATCACTCAGCATCAGAGAAACACAAATCAAAACCACAGTGAGATACCAACTCACACCAGTCAGCATGGCTAAAATTAACAAGTCAGGAAACAACAGATGTTGGATGCGGAGAAANTTTGTATCTTTAGGGTAAATACCCAGTAGTGCAATTGCTGGGTCACACTATTGGTAGGAACGCAAGCTGGTTCAGCCACTCTGGAAAACAGTATGGAGGTTCCTCAAAAAGTTGAAAATAGAGCTACCCTACAACCCAGCAATCACACTACTGGGTATTTACCCTAGAGATACAAATGTAGTGATCCACAGGGACATGTGCATCCGAATGTTTATAGCAGTGATGTCCACAATAGCCAAACTATGGAAAGAACCTAGATGTCTATCAACAGATAAATGGATAAAGAAGATGTGGTATAGATATTTACAATGGAATACTATGCAGCTATCAAAAGAAATGAAACCTTCCCATTTGCAATGACATGGATAGAAGTAGAGGGTATTATGCTAAGTGAAATAGGTCAATCAGAGAAAGACAATTATCATATTATCTCTCTGATATGAGGAATTTGAAGGACAGGGCGGGGGGTCATGGGGAGGGTAGGGATGGAAAAAATGAAACAAGATGGGATCAGGAAAGAGACAAACCATAAGAGACTCTTAATCTCACGAAACAAACTGAGGGTTACTAGGGGGTGGGAGGGTAGAGATAGGGTGCCTGGGTTATGGACATCAGGGAGGGCTTGTGCTATTGTGAATGGTGTGAAAGGTGTAAGCCTGATGATTCACAGACCTGTACCCCTGGGGCAAATAATAATAATAAGAAGAAGAAGAAGAAGAAGAAGAAGAAGAAGAAGAAGAAGAATAAAGATAAACATTCATGTATTTCTCCCTTTGGCTGACAATCAGTAACTATTAAAAAAAAAAAATGTTCCACGTTGAGATAGTGATAGAAGAGGGTCCTGAATTAACTTCCTCCCATTAACACACTGAATCTACAGCTGCAAAGGAAACAATATTCTCTGGAAAAAAATACCTAAAATCCAGCTGAGCAGCTCATATGCAACAGACAAATGAAAGAAAGTAGGAGAGACAGTCTTACCATAAACTTCACCCCCAGTGCAGTGACCCACAGTCAGGAGGGAACAAAAAACCCAGAACTTCTACTTGAGGAGGGAAGGATTTGAACCCCACATTGTACACACCCAGTTTTTAAGACCTACACCTGGGAGACGAGCCCCCAAAACAGCTAGCTCTGAAAGGCAATACGGCTCATGTCCACAAGATCCATAAGACTATCACAGTCTGAGAAAAGGCTCTCAAATGGCTCATGCACTCTGACTCACCCACCCCAAGGTCCCACGTGGAAGTGGCCAATCAAGGGACACTTGGACTTTGTGTGGGACAGGCTCCTTTGCTTGACTTGGAGCATCAGCCTGAGGGGCAGACATCTGATAAAAGGAGATGTGATGGATTAAAGATGGCTGCCAATTTTTGCTGCTCCTCCCATTGAGAAGTGAGAACTATTTCCCTCTCTTGAATCTGGGCGATCCCCTGACTTACTCAACAATTAACAGTGATCAAACTTACACAGGACCAGCTCCTGGCTAAGGCCTTGCCCTGATGGCTTCTCCCTTTACATTCAGGGAAGGCAGCAGCCATGCTATAAGGAAGCCCAAGCTCTCCTACTGGAGATAAGGATCACATGGACAGGCCCCAGAGACGGGATGAAAGACAGAGAGAGACAGAGAGAGAGAGAGAGAAACTGATGCATGTAGGGGAGTATTCTAGCTGACAGTCAGCACACAGGCCCCAGATATCAAGAAAGGCTTTCTTTCTCCCCCTTCTTTTTTTTTTAACCTTTTGACCCTCTTCACCCACTTCTCCAAACCCCAACCCCTCACTCTGGCAACCACTAACCTGTTCTCTATATCCCATTTACAACTGCATCAAAAATAATAAAATACCTAGGAATAAATTTAGCCAAAGAAGTGAAAAACCTGTATATTGAAAACTATAAGACATTAATGAAAGAAATTGGAGAAGACACAAATAAATGGAAAGATTTTCTGTGCCCATGGGTTAGAAGAATTAATATCATTAAAATGTTCATACTACCCAAAGCAATCTAAAGATTCAGTGCAATACCTATCAAAATTTCAATGGCATTAAAAAAAATAGAACAAATAGTCCTAAAATCTGTATGGAACCACAAAAAACTCTAAACAGCCAAAACAATCTTGAAAAAGAAAAACAAAGCTAGAGGTGTGACACTTCCTGATTCCAAAGTATATTACAAGACCACAGTAATTAAAACTATGTGGTATTGAGGGCTGCCTGGGTGGCTCATTTGGTTGGGTGGGCAACTCTTGATTTTAGCTCAGGTCGTGGTCTCTGTGTTCCAGGGTCCAGCCCCACATCAGGCTCTGTGCTCAGCAGGGAGTCTGCCTGAGGATTCTCTCTCCCTCTGCCCCTCCCCCCACTCACACACATGTGGGCTCTCTCTGTCTAAAATAAATAAATCTTAAAAATATATGTGTGTGTGTGTATGTATATATATATGTGTGTGTATGTGTGTATATATATACACACACATATATATATATAATGTATGTATATGGTATTGGCATAAAAACAGATAACCTGGATCAATGGAATAGAATACAGAACCCAGAAATGAACTCATGCATATATGGCCAATTAACTTATGACAGAGAATATACAAGAATATACAATGCAGCAAGCACAGTCTCTTCAATAAATGGTATTGGAAAAACTGGAGAGCCACACAAAAAATAATCAAACTTGACCACTACCTTACATGATACAAAAAACCAACTTGTAATGGATCCAAGATTAGAACATAAGACCTGAAACCATTAAACTCCTACAAGAGAATATAGACACTAATTTCCTTGGTGTAGATCCTGGGGATGATTTTTTAAATCTGACACCAGAAGCAAAAGCAACAAAAGCCAAAATAAATAAGTGGGACTACATCATACTAAAAAGCCTCTGCATAGGGTGTCTGGGTGGCTCAGTCGATTAAGTGTCTGCCTTCAGCTCAGGTCATGATCCTGGGGTCCTGGGTTCAAGTTCCACATTGGGATCAGTGCTTGGCGGGAGCCTGCTTCTCCCTCTGCCTGCTCTGCCTGCTTTGCCTGCCACTTCCCTTGCTTGTGCTCTCTCTCTCTCTAACAAATAAATAAAATCTTTAAAAAAAAAAAAAAAGCTTCTGAGGGGCACCTGGGTAGCTCAGTCAGTTAAGCATCTACCTTCGGCTCAGGTCATTCAGGTCATGATCTCAGGGTCCTGGGATGGAGCCCACATCAGGCTCCCTGCTCAGTGGGGAGCCTGCTTCTCCCTCACCCTCTGCCCCTCCACCTGCTTGTGCTCAATGTCTCTCTCTTTGTCAAATAAATAAATAAAATCTTTAAAAAAAAAAAAAAAGCTTCTGCATAGCAAAGGAACCCACCAACAAAATGAAGAGGCAATCTACCAAATGGGAGAAGCCTTCTCAAATCTTCCAGCCAGCTAATCCACCATCCAGATGCAGCCGTATGAAACACCTCAAAGGAGACCAGCAGAACTTCGGTAAGCCCTAAACTCATGAGAAATAATAAATCGCTGTTGCTTTAAGGCACTAAGTTTTGGAATAGATTGTTACACAGAATTATTTATGTGAAACAGGAACAGCGAACTCTTTCTCATTTCCTCTCAGTTACACAGGTGCTTTGACCCAGTGAGAGCAATAAATGTCAGTTACTTAATGTAAGTTAGAGGACCGAACCCACCTCTTATGATACATAAGGATAGCTCTTCTCCCACAGAGTATAAGAGTTTAGCCTCGAGTCAAATGGCACCAATGTTAGGTCTTGCCTGTGCATGCAAACCATACAGACAACAGCAACAATGAATGCAGAGATGTGGCCATCTCTGCGAACTGACGCATAATCACTTGGGCTGTTCCACTCAGGAGCCATCACAAAGAGAAGAAACAGCAGCTTGGTTTTGCTGTAGTCTCAGCAACCAATCATCTGCATAAGGATCTCAGGGGACTGGCATCCTTGGGCCCACATAACTGTGGGTGACAGGCAGGGACACCTTAGTCACCCACACACAGCAAAAGCTACATGATTCAAGGTCCACCTCGGTACTTCTGCCTTGTGGACTTGTTCTCAATACCTCAAATCCCTGGATTAAATCTTTTATCTGTTCTGATCTGCAATTCGCTGTCTGTTTTCCTGATTTCTAAGTTTTTGCAGCCTGTTCTAGTCCCATCTATCTGACGTTTCAGGTTTAACAAGAATATCCGTCTCTGGCTCAGACCTGCCTAAGGGATGATTCCTTGTTCAGGTCTACACTACCCATGTCTCTGCATTGGTCAGTTATCCAATAACATGCTCTGAGCACCTCCTAAGTGCACCAAAGGTAAAAGAAGCATTAGACCTGACTCCTATTCAGACAGCAAGAGCTTCCAAATTGAAAAGTTCCTGTATTCCATCTCTCCCAAAAGAGTACAGTGTTCCACTTAATAAATACTTGGTAAATAGAAAGTGATACCACATACATGGACATCCAATTTGCAGTGAATCAGAAAACCATAAAATACACCTGACACTAAAATTATTCTGCACGGAAGTCAATCATTTTTTGAGAATTCATGAGATCCTTCAGGATCGTTCAGAGCCTCTGGAATAGCATTATGAATATCAGTTATCCTTCTGCTTGCAAAGCAGAGAAATGCCAATTAGCAGAGATTTCCTACTGACAGAAAGCCAGCTAAGCCAACTCTCACTTGGGGGGAAAGAAAGACATTAGCAAAACAGAGAAAACAAGCAGAAATTAGAAAGTAGGAGAGAAAGCATACGTTTTTTACCAGAGCAAACTTTGAACTTTCCAATGCCCAACCTTGGAACAAGGCAGAGATAAAGAGGGCTTCGTGTTTCCAGTAAGTGTTGTGTCCTTACCAGACCCTTCTTTCAGATTCAGACCGGGGTCGAGCTGGGGGAGGGCTCCCTTACTTTCTTCTTTGGGAACAAAGGCTTCTAGTTGTTTGGAAAAGATGAAATCTTTCTCACATCCTAAAAGGAGCTGGGGAAGGTAATTATTGAAAGGAGATTTACACTTCAATGTTAGAAATAAAGAAGCCACTCCAAAGAGGGGTTTATAGATTACAATGCGACCAGAACCATCGCAGGGACTTGTTAATGGCACCCAGCTGAGTTCTGGAAATATGTTTCAGAGCAATGTCCAAAAACCAGAGTGAAGAATTAGTCTTCCCACAGAATTATTTAAGGCCTGTAATTTCTTGAGAAAGGAATTACTGGCTCAAGTCTTTGCAAGGCTGCAGTAATTAAACTAACAAATTATAAGAACATTTATCTGGATAAAAGATATTCATCACCTAGAGGGTGTGACTGCCACATCCCACAAGCTCAGCGTCCCTAATTCCTCCCATCAGGCACCTTTTTGCTCTGCACTGTGGGAAAAGTTTGCTTAGAAAGGAAGGCTTTCACCTGCAACGCCCCTCACTCAGGTCCTGTGAATGACAAACTCTGAGTGACAGCCACATAGAAGGCTTCAGGTTGCAGGGGACGAGGGAAGGAAGGAGGGAGATCCTATCCATTTTAATGTCTGCAGCAGGAGGAAATTAAATCTCTGCTATGCAAAGCTCTGTGGCCAGCATAAGATATGAGAAGAAAATATCTAAGTGTGGTTATAAATGAGAAAGGTCAAAGACTTATTTTTCTTCTTCACCTTTATGCAATTTATTGGGAAACTGGCATATCATTACTCAAAAAGATAGAAATGAGACTGTTACAGTTGCTTTTACTTTGCTGGCTGAGTCCAACTTTGCATTTCAGAGCAGTTCCTCGTGGCAGGGGTGAGGGCATTTATGGTGCCAGGTTTACGCAGGGGTGGGAATAAAAATGATTAAGTCTGGGCACCCTGTCTACATTCCTGGTTAATGATTTGCAAGCTATTTAATGATGTCCACAGTGTGTCACCAGCACACTCGACAGGCTCACTTGCTAGTCCATCATCCCGATCACTAAAAAAATATTTGATAAGTACTAATGTGTCCTTGGGGGTGACCCAGAGTATAGAAAAGCTTCTTTTTAGGTGCAAACTCTATCATTGGTTCCCTGACTCATGGCAGGATATTCAGGGGCTTGTTCTTTTTGGAAATAAAAACGGAGAACAGAACCCAATGCCCAGAATTGTAATGAACAGCATTTCTTTACTCACTCCTGGGTTAGTTATTCATCTTAACTCTGGGCTTCGACAAAGATGTCTAGTTCCTCCACCTTAGCAATCCTGCCCTGTGATTTTCTCCATTCTCCACCATGGCTCTGCACGGGTGCCTACAAGCACATTCTGTTGGTTGGTTGGTATTATGGGCTGAATTGTGTCCTCCAAAAATTCATATGCTAACATCCTAATCCCCTGTACCTCAGAATGCGATTGTATTTGTAAATGGAGTCTTTAGAAAGGCAAAAGGAGGTCACCAGTGTAGGCCAGAATCCAATATGAGTGGGCACAGACACGCGCAGAAACGTGAATATACCGGTAGAAGGCAGCCATTTGCCAAGAGGAGAGGCTTTGGAAGAAACCAACCCTGCCAACCCCTTGCTCTTGGACTTCTAGCCTCCAGAACTGTGAGAAAATAACTGTCTGCTCTTTGAGCCACCTGGTCTGTGGTAGCATTGGTTCAGCCTTCAACATGACCGGATGAGCTTACCATCCAGGGAAAATGAACTAAGTGAGAAAATGGTTCCTGTCTCCTGCCTCTGAAGGGCAGGCAGACTAAATCAAAGTGGACCAGACAGGACTAGTACTGTGGCACCATTCCGCAATGTTGGAGGAACCTGGATCATAAGCTCCTGCTGCATCTTCTCCTCCAGTACCTGCTGGGCCATTGGAGGGATTATTGGGAGAGTCAGCAGGGTTGAGAGGTGTCACCTGATTGGATCCCTTAAATGAGCACCTGAAACCACACGCGAGAGCAAAAGGATCAAAGAAAGAATTCCAGGTGACTTTGTTAATTGGTTGTTTTAGAAAATTACAGTGTCATCAATATATACAATGACATGGTTATAAAGTCATTTAATGAAAGCTTGGGCTAAATCAATCAATGTATAGTGTATAGAACTAAGGAGGTGAAGCAGAGTCATATGCCTCAAAAGTATTTTGCTCAGCTCAGTTCCAGGGGACTCATTTCAGCCAGATCATGAAAAACTAGAGAACAGCAAAGGGTTTCCATGTTATATGGAAGCAGTTCATGGAAATGGGTGTTGAGTCTCAAAGTGGGATGTTTCAAAAGGGTATAAGACAGCTGCCTTTACCACTTGAAAAGGCAATCTTGTGGTTGTGGGATTAGACTATTGGTATGATACCCCAGGGGGAAAACCAAGACCAAAAGGAAGATATTACTTAGAGTGACTTTAAGAAGTTCTAACAGTAATGTCCAGTAATCCTGAGGTTGAATTAGTTTTAAGTATGAGCGGATTTCCCTCAAATTAGAAGGTAACTTTGAAGTTCAATAGCAAACATTTAATAAAGAAATACTTATCAAACATCTACCACATGCAAAATTCTGGCTGACATATATGGAGGACTTCTGAGGTTTTGTCTGCCCACCATCCCCATTTTGCAGGGAGAATTGCTCCCCTACATTTCTACTGGCCATACTGAGGTTGTCAGATACCAGTGCCCCAGCTCAAGACAACATACAGTAAAAAAGTAGGGCATGTGACCCTGGCTCAGTCCATCATAGCACCTCACACCCACAGCAAAAGCAAATGGTCAAGAATGAATAATCCAAGCAGATCCAATCAGCTCCTTCCCTAAATTAGTTTATATATGTGCCATGTGTATGTGCACATGTGTGCCTGCATATACACATACCTGTTCCTGAAAGATTTGCTAAATTGGGAAGATTCAAAACTGTAGCTTTAAGTAGCCATTCTTCTACCAGAAAGACATGGATGGTAAGGGGAGAGAAAGACAGTCTGACAATATGGTTTAAGGTCCTAAATCCCACCAATGATTCCCCCACACACTTACACCTTTCCTTTCTCTTTTGTTTTTATGCTATATCAAACTGGATTACCCTAACTTTCAGCAAGAAGAGTTCTGACTTTAAAAAGCTGGTATTTGTTGAATGAATAGGCAGCATTGGAGGAAACTGAGTGTAAGACAAGGTCCCTACATCAAAGATCTTATAAAATGACTCAAGGGGTGCATGGGTGGCTTAGTTGGTTAAACGTCCAATTTTTCATTTCAGCTCAGGTCATGATCTCAGGGTCGTGGGATCGAGCCCCATGCCGGGCTCCACGCTGGGCAAGGAGCCTGCTTGGGATTCTCCTTCTCTCCCTCTGTCCCTCCACAGCTCACACTCTCTAAATAAATAAATAAAATCTTCCAAATAAATCCATTCATTCATTCATTTATTAAATAAAATGACTCAATAAATCCTTTTATTTTTTTCAATAACATTGGATGACAAAACAGCTTTATTTATAGTTTCTGAATCAAGAGCTAATGTTACAGAAATTTTTTTTTAAAGTACAAAATGAGACTGTAAACATTTTTTCTTCCTCTTCCTAAGTAAAATCATCATATGTTCACTGCATGAGAGAAATAATGTCTCTTTCAAAACCATTTGAGCTAGTTCTGAGGAATTAAGCCAAGTAATCTCTAAGGATTTTAAAGTTGAAAAACCTTCCTTTTATTTTATTTTTTTTTAAATTCAATTAGCGAACATCCAGTACATCAGTAGTTTCAGATGTAGTGTTCAATAATTTATCAGTTGCATAGAACACCCAGAGCTCATCACATCACCACCTGCCCTTAATGACTATCACCCAATTACCCCACCTCCTACCCTCAATAAATCCTTTTAAATTGAATAGACAGGTGGATAAACAGAGGAGCACTTGGAGTAGTAGAGAGTAGGTATAACAAGGTGTGATGAAAGCCCAGAGAAAAGAGAAACTATACAAGCTGTTGCTGTTAGGGATGGCTACAAGAATAGGCAGAATTTGAAGGTCCTTAAGGATACAGAGGAGCTGAAGAGGCCAGGGGTGCAGCTGGGGAAAGGAGAACGATACCTCAAGCAGGGAGAACAGGTATGAGCAAAGGTCCAAGAAAGGACATGGAGCATTTGCACCTGGGAGAAGAGACCAGGCTTCTCTGGACTTAAGGATTCATACGGAGGATAAATGAAAGACAATATTGGGAAGGTAAACTGAAGCGGACACTGGAATTCATCAAACACTAGATTAAGGTGTTTCAAGCTACTGGGAGTTCGTAAACAGGGAGCAGTGTAATAAAAGCAGAGCAGGAAGATGATAAACGTGTGCCCTGTGAAACTGGAAGCTCGACAGGGAGAGAAGCTGTGCCCCATACACCCCATGTGCCCCATGCGCCCCATCCAAGGGAAAGATCCTGAGGCCTCTGAGGCTGGTAAGGAAGGCCTGAGCCTGCGGCCTCAGCGCAGGTCTAAAAACAATTTAACCCTGAACTCTGTCCTCACAATGCCTTTTAAAGTGACACACAAAAACCCCTGAGGGACATACAAGGTGACTGTTGTGTTAGCTCCTTCTGCCCAAGAATGTACTGATTTTGCTCACTAAGTGGCTGAAGCACAGCTCCCCATCATCTGACATGGACTCCCAAATGCAGTCACATTTTTTAATCAGGAAAGATCGATAAAGCATATTGGTCCCATGATTATGGATCTCATGCTCCTTTTCTGAGAAAAAAAACCCCATGGGTTTTTTTCCTTGGGACTGTGGGGGGAAAGAACTTAAATATCACTTTGGAATTACCATCTGAGAATGACTTGTGAATAAACACTATCAGCCAAAATCCAGGGAATATACCCTTTGGATGCCACTCCAGGGCTTGGGAGCTGATTGAGAAGGAAGTATTTCTGCATTCAACTCAACAAGAAAACATTTGCTGAAGGTATCCAGTGAGTTACACTACAGTACTATGAAACACAGAGTAGAATACGGCTTCCAAAACCGATTCATACATTTCACCTGGTTGTGCCCTTTCAATAAAACATTCAGGGAAACTGAACTGGTGTTATTATTTCAGTGCTTAGGCGAAGAAAATATGAGGCTATGAGAAGTAAAAGGACTTTGCCAAGACTGGCAGTTGCTAGTGTTGAACCCAGGCGGGTAGTTCTTGGTTTAGCCTAGCCAGTATCCCTTTTTCTAATTACGGAACCTTTCTTTCTTATGGGAAACCCATTCTGGTGGTTGTACAGGACCAGAACAACCACCTTTAACCACAGGGAATGCATATCACCAAATGTGGTCAGTCACAGCTTCCCATGCCCCTGGCCAACTGTGATGGTTTCTGGAATGGCAGGGGACTGCAGAAAAGCCAACCTAATCCCCTCCAAGAGACCTGATATGTAGATTCCAGAAGAAGGAGAGAAAAGGCCTTTCTTCCTCTCGGGTTGGGGCAGCTCCAAGAGAAAAAGTTTGTGAGGAAGAAGCCAGGGAAAGTTGAAGGTGAGCCAAATCTTGATGATCCTCAATGTCCAGCTGCATGGAAATCTGGCTCCACTCGTTGGACTTTCCAGTCAGATGAGCCAATAAAGTCTCCACTGGACTTACAGCAGTTAAATTTCGTTTCTGTCTCTTACAACCAAGAGTCCTAACTAATTCAGATTGTTGCTAGGTAGACTGGAGCTCAGAACAGACCCGGCAGCCTGAGTGCCAGGACAGATCCTTGTCCATCTGGAACAGAGAAGGACCGAGGAGAACTCCGTAACCCAGCCGTATTTTGGCGAGTGTGTAGCACATAACACCACAGCAAACAAAAGCAGAACAGGAGGATACCAGCAGAGGCTAGAGTCATTTGAAAGGACTATCTGCTAGGAGCCAAATTAAAAGCATATTGAGTTTTTAAATTGTGTTTTTCCTATAAAATGTATCTTACTTTACCCTTTCCTAGTTTCTTTCCATATTAGAAAAAGCCATTTGCTCCAGCCTGGGGCTAGGATTTGGTGTTAATTCCAAAGGAAAAAATGAAAGCATCTTTCATCCCTCCACCCCCAATTCCCCATGTAAACACTGACATCGTGTTTCCAAAAACTGAACCTTTCTTATTACACTTGAGAAAGAGGAAATAAGTTTTGAGTTGCTGATGATTTGGGGCGCTGTCTCTTGAGCCATTATGCTGCTTTATACTTCATCAAGAATCAAATGATAGAAAAGAAGGGAAGAGGGATTTGCAAATTTGAAGAATAAAGAAGATTTGGGCTGGAACCAAATAGAGCAGGGAGGGGCCAAATAGAAGAAGCTCTGGGGCAAAGCTTAGAACCTTTGCCCTTGATGGTAGGCGTCTCCTCTGGAAAATCAGAGTTGGCGGATAGGGAGGAAAAGCGCTGGGGGTATACTATCTGAGTGCCTGGAAGCCAGGCTGAGCCCAGACCTGACTGGCCACTTGGAACAGGGACACTCATCAGGTGACTGTCTGTGGGTGGGCAGGAGCATCCCTTGCCTGCATCCAGGAGCTCACCAACTGCCCGGGTCTAGTCTGAGAGGCAGCCGCACTGCCTATGCCTGGAGTCTTCAGAGGCTCCGTCATCCAACTGCTGTGAAGATACTTCCCACACTGCCTCAACCCAAGGAAACCACTAGAGAGGGGGAGGTTATAGAAAGGAGTTCCAATGCCTATATGTTCAGGCCACACCGGGTACCCTAGGCTGTCCAGAGCAGGGAGACTAGATTGGACAAATAATTATCACATGATTATTAGGAAATCATGGACACTCAGAGGGCACTAAGGAAGCTGCACTTGTTTCGAGTTTTCATTACCCAAAGCAGTAGAATCCAAAATTTTGTAATAGAAAACCCATTCAACAAAAATTTTGAACATGGATTCTCTGTTCATACAGGTGACCCTTGAACAACATGAGTTTGGAGTGCACAGTTCACTTATACATGGGGTTTTTTCAATAAATACAATACGATATAAATGTATTTTCTCTCCTTTATGACTTTCTTAATAAGATTTTCTTTTCCCTAAGCTTACTTTATTGTAAGAATACAGTACATAATACACTCAACCTACAAAACATGGGTTCATTGACCATTAATGTTGTTGGTAAGGCTTCTAGTCAACAGTAGGTTACTAGGAGTTAAGTTTTAGAGGAGTCAAAAATTATACATGGATTTTTGACTGTATAAGGGTTCAGCACCATTAACCTCCATGTTTTTCAAGGGCCAACTCTATTCACTTATTTATAAATCATGTACATGAGCCATAATTCTAATGTTTATTATAAAACACACTACCAAAAAATGGTGTTTTAAAACACATGATAAAGAAGTAAATAATGTTTTATTAAATATATTACTGAGTATATTATTGGCCAATATATAGTTAGGGTAAGGTTTGACATTAGCAACAGTGATATAAATTTATATTTTAAGTGATCCTCTCTCAATTTCAATTTTTTGGGCCAACCTCTTATTGGATGATTATATTATCACTATTTTTACCTCATGTTGTTTTCACAAATACACTTGCTTCTACTTTGAAATAGAACTGTTGGACCCACCATCTGCCCTCGTTTGCTTGATGTCTGCATTCTTAGTGCCACCTTAAACCCACAGTTCCATTTCAGAATTCAAAGCCACTCATCTATTTTGTGCAGGTTAAATGAGACATGATTTTTTAAATAATCTGTAAGTCCATTTAATCAAGCAAGTGTACAGAAAAACACACTAGAAACATGCAAAGGAGTGCAATCCCCACCGTCAGCACCTCCACCTGATGGAAACTCCATCCACCTTTCAGGATTCCTCAGGTCCTGTAAAGCACGTGGCCACACATCACATGGACCAAGTGACATGAAGGTCCAGTGTCACTCCATAGCAAAGTACCAGTAAGTGTTTTATTTGCTTTTTAGGTTACGAATAAATAAAAGAGACATTCTACTATTTTTTCAACAGCCTATTGGATGATTTGCCACAGCCCCGACCATCTCACAGACCACAATATAAAGATGACTACCCAAGATAGGTAGGAACTATCCAAGGTGTGTAGGTCCTACACAAGATAGGTAGGACCACTGGTTGTGTCCTATGGCGGTGGCTGGGTCCCCTTTCAGCACTTCTCCCCCTTCTCACCCACTCTGCAGCTCCTACTACTAAACTAGAAACCCAGCTCCTATTACTAAACTAGAAACCCAGCTCCTATTACTAAATCCTTCCATTCCCTGCCAGATAAAGTCCATACTCCCCAGCATGGCCCAGAAACTTCTGCTCCAGATTGCTCTACCTTTCCAGCTTTATCCCTTTCTATCTCCCACATAAGCTCTATGACCCACACCAGCAGGCCAGATTCTTTTAAGTTTTACAGTTGTTCTTTTCTCTGCCATGAATGTCTCCCTTTAACTTTGCCTTCCTGTAAATCTCCAAATCATCCTTCCAACTCCAAGTGATATATTTCCTACTCTGTAACCCATGGAATGGACCATCAACTCAAGGTACAAGGACAATCACATCTCTTTTCTTTTTTCCAGTTAATAATTTAGGCACATGCTTTTCTCTTGGGACTTCCCTACACCACTTAATTTTTTTTTTGTTGTTAATTTGGACATAGACACACACAAAGGGAAGACAAATGTGAAGCCAGAAGAAGATGGCCATCTACGAACCAAGGAAAGAAGCTTCAGAAGAAATTAACACTGCCAACACCTTGATCTTGGATTACCAACCTCCAGAACCATGAGAAAAAATTTTTGGTTGTGTAAGCCACTCCGTCTGTGCTACCTTGTTACTGCAACCCTAGAAAACTAATATAGATCAATGTTCCCTATTAGGGAGTGAAGTTCTTGCTTGCTGGTTCTCATTCATCTCTGTAATTTCTAGGGCCCTGCCCAGTCCCCAGTCATTCTAAGTGCTCTGAGAGTGTGTGTCACTGAAAGGAGGCAAGGATGGGAGGGAGCAAGGAAGGAGAGATGACAGATGCCTGAACCCTGGGAATTACCACTTTATAGTCCATCTTCTGAGTTTTTTAAGCAGTGTTCCACTCGTGCCAAAAAGAATCATTTGGCAATTTATATTATTTTTCCTTTTCTCTGGCTTCTAACCACACTTACGTAAATCATGGTGAGTCAGAACATGTGGAAGGCTGACTGTGGGCAGAGGACTGTTGTAAGAAGTGCAAGGGGACAATTAAGCAGGGTCTAACAGTGCTATCCAAGAGAAACACGACCCACCCTACATAAACAATTTTTCACTTTCTAGTAGTCATATTAAAACATTTTTAAATAAATTTTATTGATTTTGGTATTATTTTATTTAACTCAAAATATATAAAATATTATCAGTTCAACATGCAGTATTTTTTAAAATATTAATGAGATATTTTACATTCTCTTTTGGTACCAAGTCTTCAAAATGTGGTATGTATTTTACACTCACAGCAAATTCTGTACTGTGACTGACTAGCCACATTTCAAGTGCTAACTACTCACACATGGCTAGTGGCTACTGCGCTGGACAGCACTAGCGAGTCAGCAGGTAATGACTCAGACTTCAGTATCAAGTGGATGTGGGTTCTCATTCTGACCCATCGCTGACTAACATAACCTCTTGTGCTTCAGATTCTGCATCTCTAAAATGGGAGCTACTACCACCTATGGCTAAGGTGAGGGTCTAATGAAGTAACCCGAGTAAAGCCCTCACAGCGTCTAACACAGCAGCATCATGGTCACCATGTGCTAGGCACTATGCTCTCTATTTATATGATTATGCTCCATGAGCTGCCATGATGATTATTCTCAATGATTAGTGCTGAGGGGACAAAAACTGGAGCAATTTCTCCATCAGCTGTCAGATGAATCTCTCTCCAGCTCTGTTTTTCAACTTATAAAATGGGAATAATGAATGCATCTACCACCAAAAATAAAAATGACCTTCCTATTTAAGCAACACGTTGCCTCAAAATATTCATATTAGCTTGGGCATCTTCAGCTGTTACAACATTGGACCATGGTGAAAAAAGAAAAAAGTTAGAAATTTTTTTCTTTGCATGTACTTTCTCATTAGCTCATTCAACACCTCTCGGCAGAGAAATTGCTCTAGTCATTCAAATCTCTGAACTGATCTGAGTCCTATGGTGCTCATTTTTTTTCTTTGAGAGAGAAAGAGAGCTTCTCCAAAATCTGTTCAGCCACTCTTTCTAAATTATGAGTGCATAAAAAGAGATACACCTTTTTTTGTGAGGTCTCATAACTCACCCTCACATAGCAAAGGTGATAAATGCAAGCAGGAAGCTCCCTGTTAAAATATGTGTAATAGATATATTACTGTATCTACTGTATATTTTCATTTTGGCATGCAGGAGCTCTCTTTCACCTTACAATAATAAATTATGTAATCTCGACCATAAAATAACTTTAAATAACAGGACACTAAATCACTGTAATGATATTTTATGCACTTTAACTACTTCCAATTTTAGATCTCAAAGCACTTTACAAAGTAAATAGCTCTAGCATTATATGAGATCAGTTTTTCCTGTCTTTCCTGAGATACACTCAACAAATAAAAAGTATATATATTTAAGATTTACCTGATGCATTTATATATGTATCTATTGTGAAACAATTGCCACAATCAAGCTAGTTAATATATATCATCCTACATAGCTTGGAGGTTTTGGGAGGGTTGGTTTGTTTTTGCAGTGAGAACACTTAAGTTCTCTCTTGGCAGATTTCACCTATACAATATTATTAACTATAGTCACCATGCTGTATGTTATGTCTCCAAAACTTAGCCCACATAACTAAAATTTTGTATCCTTTAACAAATATCTCCCTATTGCCCCTAATTCTCAGCCTCTGGAAATCACCATTCTGCTTTCACAGGTGTGACCATTTTAGATTCCATATATAAGTGAATTTACATTATCTGTCTTTTTGTGTCTGGCTTATAATGCACTCTAGGTTTATCCATTTTGTCACAAGTGCCAAAATCTTCTTCTTTTATAAGGCTAAATAATGTGTGTGGGGCGCCTGGGTGGCTCAGTGGGTTAAAGCCTCTGCCTTCGGCTCAGGTCATGATCTCAGGGTCCTGGGATCAAGGCCCACATTGGGCTCTCC
>LNAC01000015.1:5515917-5528172 GCA_002007465.1 Ailurus styani | reverse complement strand
CCCCCCCCCCCCCCCGCCTGCCTCTCTGCCTACTTGTGATCTCTATCTCTGTGTCAAATAAATCAATAAAAGCTTTTTAAAAAGATAAATAAATAAATAAATAAATACTGTGTGTGTGTGTGTGTGTGTGTGTGTGTTATCTATTCAGCTGTTGATAGATACTTAGATTGTTTAGATATCTTGGCTATTGTGCCTTAAAGCTAAAATGAGTCTCTTGTATATATTGTTCTGTCTTGATTTTGTTATCCATTCAGTCACTCTATATCTTTCATTTGAAGAATTTAATCCATTTACATTTAAAGTAATTATTGATAGGTAAGGACTTCCCATTTTGTTAATTGCTTTCTGACTCTTTTGTAATTCCTTTGTTCCTTTCTCCCTCTCTTGCTGTTTCCTCTGTGATTTGATTTTTTTTTTTTGTAGTGATATACTATAATTCCTTTCTCTTTATATTTTGGGTATCTTCTAAAGGTCTTTTCCTTCTGATTACCATGAGACTTACATAAAACATCTTATAACACTCTATTTTAAGCTGATACCTTCATTGAATACACAAATTCAACACAAAAAAAATTCTACACTTTCCTACTCCTATTCCCTCCATTTCATGCTATTAATGCCACAATTTACATATTTTTATACTCTGTATCCATTAACAATTATTGTAGCTATATGTATATTTTTTAAAGATTTTATTTATTTATTGACAGAGAGAGAGACAGTGAGAGAGGGAATACAAGCAGGGAGAGTGAGAGAGGGAGAAACAGGCTTTCCACTGAGCAGGGAGTCTGATATGGGGCTTAATCCCAGGACTCTGGAATCATGACCTGAGCCAAAGGCAGACTCTTTAAGACTGAGCCACCTAGGCACCCCAGCTATACATATATATATTTTTTAAGTAAGCTCTACACACAACATGGGGCTTTTACTTACGACCCTGAGATCCAGTCACATGCTGTATTGACTGAGCCAGCCATGTATCCCTATAATTGTAGGGATCACTATAACTTTTAATATTTCTGCTTTTTAACTTTTATACTACAGTTAAAAGTGATTTATGCACCACCATTATAATATTAGATTATTTTGGAATTGACTATATACTTACCTTTCCCAGTAAATTTTACACTTTCATATATTTTTATGTTACTAATTAGTGTTTTTTTATTTCAACCTAAACTCCTTTTAGTGTTTCTTGTAAGGCAGGTCTAGTGGTGATGAACTCTCTCAACTTTTGTTTGAGAGAGTCCATCTCTCTATTTCTAAAGAATAGACACACAGGGAAAGCCACATCTTCTGAAGAAGTTGCCATCATGGTCTCCAGTGCCCTACCCTCTGGAAAACCCCAGCAGCCTTCATCACTGAGAAGCTCAACAGCTCTTCCAGCTACCCCAGATCCTCCACAGCTTTTACCACGGAGGATACCATAGTGTTTTCCAACATGGACACTAGCAGCCTGTTCCACAGAGGACTCTACTAGTTTTTACCACTGAGGAAACCCACCGCAGCCACTATGGACCCCCTTATAGCTTTCACCACTGAGAGTGCCAGAGTTTCCATCTTTGTGAGCTACAGCTGCCTGAGTCACCAGACATTCCATCCCCCATGAAAGCCACACCAGCCCACACCTCTCAATGCCCTGGCCCTGGGGTCCATTGAAGCCATTGCGTGGGTGTCCACAACCAGCCCTGACCCCTGCTGCCACGGAAATGCTCACTTCCAGCCCCCACAATCATGCACACACCTACTATGGCCATTCTTAGCCTCCACTGATGGGCCTCACCACAGCACACCACATACCTCCAGCCCCCAGCACTGCCACCACCTGCACTGCCCCTACCTACCGAGACACACTCACCACTGGATCCAGAGGCACTGCTGAGGACAGCCTCCCAGCCACCACAAACCCACCATAGCTTTTGTTACCAAAAACCACACAGGGATTTCTTCAAATGAACTCCAAAGCACACTAAACAGCAACATGAAAGCATATGAAGCTATAAACCACACACATAAAGATACATATATAGTCAAATACAGATTAAGATAACATTCTAATACACAGATTACCCATAACCCTAAAAATTTAAAACAAAACTATTAAGAATAACTATAGCCACAAAAATTCAATAATGGACTAACAATATAAAAAGAAGTAAACCCTGACTTCAATAACACAGAGTGTGAAGGGGGTAAAACTGTAGAGTTTTTGTGCACAATTGAAATTAAATTGTTACCAAACTAAAATAGACAGTCATAAATACAAGAAGATGGATATGAGCCTCATGATAACCACAAGGGGAAAACTTTTAGTAGGTACACAAGAGATAAAAAGAAAGTCATCAAGCCAAACCACTAACAAAAACAAACAAAACAAAATAGCAAATAATAAAAGAAGACATCAAAAGAAGAAGAGAGGAACAAATGAATGGCAAAACAGACAAAACAACTAACAAAATGGCAATAGGAAGTTCTTACCTATTAATAAGTACTGTAAAGGGATTGAACTCTCCAATCAAATGCATAGCTTAAGAGGCATGGAATGGCTAAACAGATTTAAAAAACAAAGAAACCAGATCCAGTAATACGCAGTCTACAGGAAACATAGTTTAGACATAAAGACATGAATGAGTTGAAAAGGAAGCTATACCAAAAGATACTCCATGCAGATTTTAACCAAAGGTCAGTGGTGTTTATACTTATAACAGACAAAATAGACTTTAAGTCAAAAACTTGAGCTAGAGACAAAGGTCATTATATAATGGTAAGAGGGTCAATTCAAGAAGAAGATATAACAATTATAAGTGTATATGCATCCAAACTCAGAGCAGCTAAATATATAAAGCAAACATTGACAGGGGCACCTGGGTGGCTCAGTGGGTTAAAGCCGCTGCCTTCGGCTCAGGTCATGATCCCAGGGTCCTGGGATCGAGGCCCACATCGGGCTCTCTGCTCAGCAGGGAGCCTCTTTCCTCCTCTCTCCTCTCTCTCTGCCTGCCTCTATGCCTACTTGTAATCTCTCTCTCTGTGTCAAATGAATAAATAAAATCTTTTAAAAAAAAACATCTACAGATATGAAGAGAGAATTGAGAGTAGCAATATAATAGTAGGAGACTTCAACACTCTCAATATGGATGTTCAATACAAAACATCCAGGTGGAAAATCAATAAGGACACAGCTGACTTTAACAGCAATATGACCAAATGGACCTAACACATATATACAGAACTTTCCACCAAACAGTAGCAGAACATTCTTTTCAAGCATACACAGAACATTCTCCAGGATAAATCCTGTTAGACCACAAAACAAATATTAATAAATTTGAGAAGACTGAATTCACACCAAGTGTCTTCTCAGACCACAATGAAAAGAAACTAGAGCTCAATAACAGAAAATAGGAAAATTCACAAATACATGGAAACTAAACCACACACTGTTGAACAATCATTCAGTGAAAGATGAAATCAAAAGGAATTTTTTAAAGTACCTGAGACAAAAAAAAAAATACAACTTACCAAAACTTATGGGATGCAGTAAAAGCAGTACTAAGAGGGAATTTTACAGCAATAAATGCCTATTTGAAAAAGGAAGGGGGTCTCAAATAAATAACCTAACTTATAACTCAAGGAATTAGAAAAAGAACAAACTAAACTCAAAATTAGCAGAAGAGAAATAATAAAGATTAGAGAAGTAGAAAATAGAAAAAATTTTGAAAATCAATAAAACTAAGATAACAAAATCAGCAAACCCTTAGCTAGAAAGAAAGAAAAAGAAAGGAAGAAGGCTCAAAATTAAAAAATGAAAGATAAGACATTATGGTGGATAACACAGATAAAAAAAAGATCACAAGTGACTATTATGAATAATTATATGCTAACAAATTGGATAACCTAGAGAAAAAAATGGATAAATTTCCAAAAATAAACAAGCTACCAAGAATAACTCAAGAAGAAATAGAACAGACCAATAATAAACAAGGAGATTGAGTCAGTAATCAAACACCTTTCAACAAAGAAAAGCCCAGGGACAGATGCCTTCACATGTGAATTCTACCAACATTCAAAGAAGAACTAACACCAACTTTTCCTAAACTCTTCCAAAACATAGAAGAGGGAACATTTCCAAACTCATCTTACAAGGCCACCATCACCCTGATTCCAAAGCCAGGCAAAAACACAATAAATGAAAGCTATAGGTAATACCCTTGATACACATCCTCAGTAAAACACTGCAAACCAATTGCCACAGCACTGTAAAAGGATCATACACCATGACCAAGTGAACTTTATTTCTATGATGCAAGGATGGCTCAAAATATGAAAATCAATCAGCGTGGTACATCACATCAATAGGTTAAAAGAAAAAAACACATCATCATCTCTACAGAAGCAGAAAAGGGATCTGATAAAAACTAACATTTTTACATGATGAAAACTCTTAAGAAAATTAGATGTAGAAGGAATATACTCAACAAAATAAAGGCCATATATGAAAAACCCACAGCTAACATCATAATCAATGGGGAGAAACTGAAAGCTTTTCCTTTAAGATCTGGAACAAGACAAGAATGTCTACTATCACTACCGCTATTCAACATAGTCCTGGAAGTCCCAGCCAGACCAATCAGGCAAGTAAAAGAAATAAAAGATATCCAAAAGAAGAATTAAAGTTACCTGTTTGCAGATGACACGTTTGTATATATGAAAACTTTTAGAACTAATAACTTCAGTAAAGTTACAGGACACAAATTTGACATATAAAAATCAGTAATGTCAGGCATGTGGGTGGCTCATTTGAATAGGCGACTGACTCTTGATTTCGGCTCAGGTCATGATCTCAGGGTTATGAGATCAAGGCCCACCTTGGACTCCTGCTTGGGATTCTCTCTCCCTCTCCCTCTGCCTGACCCCCACCCCCACGCATGCATGCTCTCTCTCTCTCTCTCTTAAAAAAAAAAAAAATCAGTAATGTCCCTATACACTAACAACAAACTATCTGAAAGAGCAATTAAGAAGACAATCTCATATTAGCAATAAAAATAATAAAATACTTAGGAATTAACTTAACCAAAGAGGTGAAAGACTTGTACACTGAAAGTTATAAAATATTGATGAAGGAAATTTAAAAAGCCACAAATAAATGGAAAGAGAGCCTGTATTTATGGACCAAAAGAATTAATATTGTTAAAATGTCCGTATCTCCCAAAGTAATCTGCAGATTCAATGCAATCCCTACCAAAATCCCAAAGATGTTTTTTACGGAAATAGGAAAACAATCCTAAAATTCATGTGGAACACAAAAGACCCCAAATTGTCAAACCAATCTTGAGCTAGAGCAACAAAGTTAGAGGCATCACAATTTCTGATTTCAAATTATAGTACAAAACTATAGTAATCGAAAACAGTATGGTGCTGGCATAAAGAACGTACATTGGGGAAAGGATAATCTCTTCAACAAATGGTGCTGGGAAAACCAGAAATGTACATGCAAAAGAATGAAATTGGACCCCTAACTCATACCAGATACAAAAATCAACTCAAAATAGAATACAGATGTAAAACTTGAAACGATCAAACTCTTAGAAGAAAACGTTCTTGACATTTGCCTTGGCAATAATTTTTTAGATATAACATCAAAACCATAGGCAACAGGGGCACCTAGCTGGCTCAGGCAGTAGAGCACACAACTTCTTATCTAGAGGTTGTGAGTTTAAGCCCATGGTGTGTGTAGAGCCTACAAAGGCAAAAGCAAAAATAGGCAAACAAGATTGAATCAAACCTAAAAGCTTCTGCACAGCAAAGGAAACAATCAACAAAGTGAAGAGGCAACCTACTGAATGGGAGAAAATATTTGCATATCATATATCCAGTAAAGGGTTGATATTCAAAATATATGAGGAACTCATGTATTTCAATACCAAAAATATAAATAAACTGTTTGAAAAATGGGGGAAAGACCTAAATAGACACATTCCAAAAGAATACATTCAAATAGCTAATAGGTATATGAAAATATGCTTAGCATCTCTCATCATCTGGGAAATGCTAATCAAAACCATAATAATGGTATCATCTCACACCTGATTGGATGGCTATTACCAATAAAACAAAGGAAAAAAATAAGACAAAGGATAACAAATGCCAGTGGAGGTGTGGAGAAAAGGGAGACCTTGTACACTGCTGGTGGGAAAGTAAATTAGAACAGCTATTATGGAAAATAGTATGAAGGTTCCTCAAAAAATTAAAAATAGAACTACTGCACACAGTACCCAGCAAGCCCACTTCTGGTTATATATCTAAAGGAAATGAAGTCAATATCTCAAAGAGCTATCTGCACCCCCACGTTCATGGAAGTGTTATTCACAGTAGCAAATATATGGTAACAGCCTAAATGTCCTTCAGATAAAGAAAGAAAATATGGTCCCAAAGGACCACATGTTGTATGATTCCATTTATATGAAAAGTCCAGACCAGGCAAATCCATAGAGGCAGAGTAGACTAGTGGTTGTCCAGGGCTGTGGGGGGAAATTGGGATATGACTGTTGATAGGAATAGGGTTTCTTTTTATTGTGATGAAAATGTTTTAAAATTAATTGTGAGTATACTAAAAACCACTGATTAAAATGGCGATTTGTATGGTGTGTCAATTATATCTCAATAAAGAATGTTATTTACCCAAAAAATATGAGGTTAAGTGCAATAAGCTTTATCTCAAAAGAGAATAGGGATATAAAAACTAATGAAATCTGAATAAACTCTGTAGTCTATATAGTAGTAATATAATGATATTGGTTTCTTAGTTTTAACAAATGTACCATGACAATATAAGTTGGTAACAATAGGAGAAACTGGGAAAGGGGCATATAGGAATTCTCTGTAATATCTTCAAACTTGCTATAAACCTAAACTTATTCCAAAATAAAAATGTTGTTTAAATGTTAAAGTAAGCAGGGTGCCTGGGTGGCTCAGTGGGTTAATGCCTCTGCCTTTGGCTCAGGTCATGATCTCAGGGTCCTGGGATCAAAGCCCGCATCGGGCTTCTGCTCAGCGGGGAGCCTGCTTCCTCCTCTCTCTCTGCCTGCCTCTCTGCCTACTTGTGATCTCTCTCTCTCTCTGTCAAATAAATAAATAAAATCTTTTAAAAAAAAGTTAAAGTAAGCAAAATACACAGAGAAAAAGATGATTTCACTGTAATAACATTCAAATTGCATTTACAAACATGAGAAACTACTATATATTGTTTGGGGAAACAAGTTCGAAATAGGATATAAAAATATTTATGGGCATGATAAACACCAAAATCAGGACAGTGCTTACCTCTGAGCAGGAGGAGAGTGGAACAGAAACTGGAAAGACATCATAATACTTTCTTTTTTGATTAAAAAAATAAATCCGAAACAAATAGGACAAAATATTAAGTTAAACCTCTGGGGTGGATTCAGGCACTTGTCATATTATTCTTTCTATGCTTTGATATGTTTGAAATACTCCCTTTTACACAACTAATGAATTGTTGAAATTAAAACTCTATACTTGATAATAAAAATTAAATAAAAGATAAATCTAAATTCAAAAAAAAGAAAGAAAAGAAACATTCTCTTTTAGACAGTATGAATCAGGCAACATTTGAGAACATCTCATGCCTCAGGTAGTAGTGTTTCTGGAGAGGGAAGGTAAGACAAATGATTGTATGAGATGAGGATGTGTGTAGGTAAGATAACAGCACATCACTGCCAAGAATGGCTATTTACTCACAAGAAGAACACACAAATTTGTCATAATAGACAACTCGATCTTACAGTTAGGAAGCTTACTGCCTAAAATCGCGCACGCCCTGACCTTGGGCAAGTCATCTAACCTCCCCCATGTTGGGTTCCTCCATGGTCAAATGGAAATAATAATAGTGTCTTTTACACTGTTTGGGGAGGATTAAATCACAGGATCCATGCAGAGTAGCGACTCTATTACCCAGGGAACATTTGTCTGGAGATATTTTTTTATTGCTACCCGTTGAGGGGTGGGATGCTACCAGCACCTGGTGTGTAGAGGCCAGGGATGCTGAGGAACATCCTAAAATGCACAGACAGCCTCCCAGAACAAAGAAATATCCAGTCCCAAACATTAGTCGTGCCGAGGTGGAGAAACCCTAATATAAAACATTTAACACTGTGCGTGGTGCATGGACTATATTCTGTGTTGTTAGCTGCCATATTACAACCATCATTACTTCCCTAATATAATACCAGAAGAGACACACATGCATTGGTACCTGGATGTACCTTCTTTGGCTTTTTTAATAGGTGTTTGAATTGGCCCCGACACAGTCTGTGCCCCCACTGGGATGACTAGCTTCACCAAGCATGCCTTTAGAATATAAGAGGTGTCATCTTTCTCCCTTGCTTACAGCTCTGCTCTTCCCTTCCTCTCTACAGTCGTTTTTTATTTCCACTTTGTAGCTGCATTAATTAACCCTGGGAAGGGTTCTGGATGCCCATTGATAGAAAGGACGTTTGCTTTCAAAGATAAAGCTATATCATTATCAAGCCTCCTCCGCACAGCCCAAGAAAACAGCCTTCAGAAAGAGCCGCTCTGGGAAAACAGCGGCAAATTATCCATTGTTAACCTTGGGCTGTCTTTAAAAAGAAAACATTTTAAAAGGAAAGAAAAGCAAAGACAAAGGAAACAGTAGTTAGACAAGTTTTGTACCCACTACCAGGACCCAACATTTTAGCTGCTAAGCTAGTATATAGTAGGTCAATCAACAACACGTTGATATAGTATGAGTAGGTACATAATCAATTTGCCCTTCTCTATAAAACAAGTAAATCTTACAAGCAAAGTTGCCACATCCAAAACAAAAAAAGAAACAAACAAAAACAAAAAACACACCATTTTGGACCATAAAGGAAAGCAAAGACCTTTGTAATCTTAAGAGAATATTTCCATCTCTTCTTCTATACCTTCTGTCACAAACAACAAGGAGTGTCCTGCAGGGCTTGCACCTATGAATTTTGATGAGATAACCTCCTGCTGAGGTGGAGAAGTATTAATACACATTGGGTTTTAAAGACCAGCTAGGAGATCCTGAGGTCACATGAGCATCAGCAATGCTATTAATTCTGTAACAAAATGGCTCTTCTTTTTTTTTTTTTTAAGATTTTTATTTATTTATTTGACAGAGAGAGAGATCACAAGTAGGCAGAGAGGTAGGCAGAGAGAGAGGGGGAAGCAGGCTCTCCGCTGAGCAGGGAGCCCAATGCACGACTCGATCCCAGGACCCTGAGATCATGACCTGAGCCAAAACCAGAGGCTCCAACCCACTGAGCCACCCAGGTGCCCCAACAAAATGGCTTTTCTATAGTAAGCAATTGACATCTTTCTTCTCTTTTTTTTTTTTTTTGTTTCTAGAGCTGAGTGTAGCAGACAGTCCCTAAAAGGAGGTCAACTCTACCCCTAATCACCGGAAGAAAGAATTCCCCAAAAGTATTCATATGTTTTCCGCAGGAGAAATGTCTGGCTTACCTAGAAAAAGGAGCTCAGAAATTCAATTCAGGAATGGGAAAACATAAAAAGGGGGAGGGGGAGGTGTATGAATGAAGATGAAGCCATTCCCAAGGTGGAAAATTCATCTTTTTAATTGCAAGGTCTACATGTATGCCTTCCCATCAGAGTTGAAGGGAACCTGGTGACCACAGAATGTTCCTCAGGATTCATAGTCAAGATGGTCACCAAACAAAGCTAGTTAATTGATGTGGGGTTCTCTCTATTTCTGGGATGACAGTAGAATGGACTCCACACAACTTGATCACTTGATGCCTACATCCCTCCTTTCCCCCCTGATATTCTCAGCGCTCCTGTCCTCCTCTCAATCTGATTCATCCCTCCTGACTCACAGGAAGCTTTCTGTAACCACCTTAGCTGAAACCATCGAGCTCTGCCTCTCCCCAACATCCAGTACATTATTCTAAGTGATTATATTGGAACTTGATTATATTTGACTTAGCAGTTGCTTATACACTGACCAATTTCATTCTCTTATTCTTCTTGTCAGTAAAACTTATCTTCCCACACATTTCCAGGTTAAGGATTATCTCTAATTTTTCTTTTTATTCCCTAGAGTACAGTGCTACCTAAAATACTTAATAAACATTGACAAATTGGATTCAATTAAATAAATCAGAAGTCACCTGAACTTGGCATGTGTGTGGGCATCAGGGTATGCAGATGTGTTTTGGAGGTACAAAGGAGGAGATACAGTGTTTCAACTGCTTCCACAAACCCAGAAACTATCAGATTTCCACGTCAAGAATCTCTGCCATTGGGCCTGCCCTCTGGAAATGAAGACATAATGACTGGCTATCAAAGGGAGTCAAAAAAGAGTGTTGGTACCCAGAAGAGGGAGGAATTAAAGCCAGTTACCTCCTCTTCTTCATTTCTTTCTTGAGCTCTTACCAGATAAGTGTTGTTTTTGCTGGGACAGACACAATAATAGGCCCAAAAAATGTCTACACCCCAATCCCCAGAAACTGTGAATATGTTACGTTACACAGTAAAGGGGAATTAAGGTTGCAGATGGAATTAAGGTTGCTTTTCAGATGACCTTAAGATAAGGAGATTATCTTGGAGAATCCGAGTGAGCCAGGAATAATCACAGGGGTCCTTTAAAACAGATAAAGAGAAAAGAAGTCAGAATCAGAGAGATATTTGAAAATACTATGCTGCTGGCTTTGATGATGGAGGAAGGGGCCACAAGCCACGGAATGGGGCTGGCTGGTAGAAGCTGAAAAAGGCAAAGCAACAGATTGTCCCCTAAAGCCTCCAAAAGAAACACAGTGCATGTGCCCTGCCTCCACCTTGACTTTAGCTCCATGAAACCCATTTTGGACTTCTGATTTTTACAACTAAAAGATAATAATTTTATATTGTTTTAAGCCACGAAATTTGTAGTAATTTGTGAAAGTAGCAGTAGGAAATTAGTCCATTTGTCAGCCCATGAAACTCACCATGTCCCCATCTGAATTCAAGAAGGAGGCTGGACATATGCAAGGCTACCTGGCCATCTACATCAGAATCACCAGGGGCATTTGACTATAAAGACTATCCCAGGCCCCCATCAGATCTACTTCATCAGAATCACTGGAAGGTAGAACCCTGGAATGTCCCTCATGAGTCTTAGGCACACTAAAGTCAGAAAACTCCAGTGGTGGGAGTGGCTGAGAGACAGAGGAGACCTCCCCTAACTAGCCAAGGGCCAGGCCCCTCACCTCCTGAGATCTCTGATTTTTCTTCACAGCTTGAATATGCTCTTCCACACTGTTTTTCCTGTCTCTTCTTAATACTCCTATTGTGCAAAGTTGCAATCAAAACCTTTCTTTTGCACAAAGATGTTTTGGTGTTTCTTTGTTCATGTGGCCTCTTTCTAACAATATTGTAAGCTATAATTCCAAACATAGCAAAATGTGGACCACAAGTACATGAAAAGATCTTCAACATCAGTAATCACTGGGGAAACGCAAATCAAAGCCACAGTGAGATACTACCTCACAACAATTAGGATGAGTACTACTTGGAAAGAAAGGGGGGGGTGGGGAGAAGAAGAGGGAGGGAGGGAGGGAGGGAGGAAGGAAGATATGAGTGGTCAAATTCATAGAGACGGAAGGTAAACTAGCAGTCACCAGGGACCGTAGGGAGAAGGACTAGGGAGTCAGTGATAGCTGGGGACCCAGTTTCAGTTTCAAAGGAGGAAAAGAGTTCTATGGATGGGTGGTGGCAAGGGTGACACAACCGTGTGAATGCACTTAATGTCGCTGAACTGTACACTTAAAATGGTTAAAATGGCAAATGTTATGTTTATAAAGATTTTACCACAATTTAAAAAAATTTTTAATGTAGTCCCCCAAGAAAGAGCTAAATAAATATAAGTTACCTGGAGGTGGAAGGAAAAGCTATATTAGGGGTGAGTTTTTCCTTCCCCCAAAATAACACAAAATGTGGCAGAACCCAAATCATATACCATCAACATTATCACCTACAACAGGGACAAAGTTGCCTCCATGCTCCCTGTCGCTCTCTTTAGTTCTGCATTTGTGGGTTATCTCCAATCACAGGAAACAAGTGCTTACTCCGCGTGTGCGTGTGTGTGTGTGTGTGTGTGTGTGTGTGTTGGGAGGCAGAGAGACACAGCTTGAACCAAGCCAGGCTTGTGACCTTCAAAAGCACTACACTGGATGGATTTATCCCCTCTACCTCCCA
>LNAC01000015.1:5489767-5515728 GCA_002007465.1 Ailurus styani | reverse complement strand
CCCCCCCCACCTCCTCGAGCCCAGACACTGCATTTATCAGTGAGTATGCAGGTGTAGTCATACCCCTGTTTTCTAATTAACCTCTTAACTCCTCCAAGTTAAGAGGTAAATTTATTTAGACTCAAAGTAGACAATGATACGCCTGCTTAATTAGACATTTTATCTATTATCTTCATTAAGTTTATCTTTGTTGGAGAGAGCTATTAATTTAATCGCTCCCAATCACAACCAAGCTGACTTCAATCACTGTAGATACTTAAGCCCACAAGAGAAGAGGGAAAATCTATAAATCTACAATGACCAATCCTGAGGAAGGCGGGTGAGCAAAGAAGAGATAGGATTATACTAAATTAGGCAATAGATTAATGAAGGCCTTGAGCTGATGCTGGCCGGGCAGTGGCACTGAGACCTAACTGGGCTCTGTGAGTACTTGCTCCGAGGCTCTGTCTCTTGGACTTGGAAGTCCATGCCACGTTGCTTTATCTCCACATGGTTTCTGAGCACTGGAGACAGTGCAGCAGAGCCTTCTTAGACATTGGTCCGCACTGCTGGAAGAGCCCCAAGAGAACATCTTGAAGATGCGAAAGTGAGGCCCGGAGACAGTGAGCAACTTGCCACAAGGCTAGGTATGCACAGTAACAGAGCTGGGGCCAGAATTCAGGCCCCTAACCTTCATCCCAAAGCTATTTCTACTCTACCACCAATACAGCACACACTTCATTTATTGTCTTCAGAAGCATCCAGTATTAATATGATCTGACGCAAACCAGTTAGGAATAGGCAGGTGTTTTAATCATTCATCAGCCATCTCTGTGAGTTTATTCATGCCCCTGAGTCCCCCAGCAGGGCCTCACAGACTATCTCTGCAGAAAGGAAGATGAAGCTCTTTTGTTCCAGGGTCACCTTGGGAGCCAGACCTCAAAGATTCAAGAACTTTCTTCTAAGAAAATGAAGATGACAGGAATTTATTTTCCCACTTAGATCAGGGGAAAGAAAGTGGCCCAAAGTTTGCTCTGCTTGGTGGTTAGATACTAACATGTGAGATAGGGAACACCCACCAGAACCCTCATCCCCATCATCACAGAGCTGAAGAAACAAGGTAAGGGGGCCCCAGGCTTACCCATAACTCATGAGGCATCTCAGCGGGTAGCAGGACAGGAACCTGATGGGAAGCTAAGAGTGTCAGATGACCACATCCCTGCACTTTCCACCCATCAGCACCAAGCAATTGCTTTTCTAGGCTTCATTTCTAAAGAGTCAATTTCTTAAGATAGTGAATAGTTTGAGAAATCCACTAACCCAAGAATAGAAAAGAAGAGCGCACGTGTGTGTGTGTGTGTGTGTGTGTGTGTGTGTGTAAGAGAGAGCAAGCAAGAGGGATCAAGGTGGCAGTTTAAGATTCTAAAAAGCACATGCTTAGAGCTAACTCACTGGCCTGAACCAAATGCTGGTAATCAAAGGGAATGCCGTTAATGGGTGCTAAGCTCACAGAGTTAATCAGAAATGTAGAACTTAAGGTCTGTATAATAGCCTTCACTCACCACACATTTCATGCTGCATTTTCAATTACCCTTTAGGCAATTAACTGTGCAGCTTAAATGAAATGTGTGGAATTCAGGAGAGATTAAAACTAATACAGTCTGCTAGCAAAGCTTCAGCATTCAGAAGTTTAATGAGGTGATAATGGGGAAGAAACTGCCCTAACCCTTGCTAAACCAGGCTGCACCAAGTCTATCATGCATTGTCAAAAGCATGCAGCAATCACACAGCCACCCCACAGAGTGGATGAAAGTTTGGGACACTTAATCTGGAAGCATCTTTTTCTTGTCCCTTCCTCTGTACCCCCTCCAGATCTCCCAGATCCTCCCAGGAATGCCGGGAAAATACAACTCTCCACAAACCTTAATATTTGGTTTTCTGGCTGTTTGGGTTAAGCTACTCCTGGGATTGCTTTTTCCTCTCCCAAAGTATTCAACTTTTTCTTGACTTTTCTAAATTAACAAACATATGTTCTTCGTGAGGCAATTAATTTTTGTAAAGTGGACCATTGTGACTTATCTTCAAGGACATTGGTCTTCTTGAAATAGTATAGGGTGCAGATGTCAGAGATGTGGATTCTCTTTCAGCTTGGCCCATCAAACAAGCTGCATGATCTTACAAAAATCGATTAACTGTATTTCCATCCTGCATTCATTCATGCAACCAGTATTTACTGGACACCTGCCATGGTGGCAGAAGACCACGTAGAAGACTGTGCTGGGTATCATCCACAGGGAGGCATGAAGGTGTATAGAACAAGGCCTTGGTCCCCACGGAGATCAAAGTCTCCATGTGGATCTCAGTATCTGCTAAGTGGCCAAAGTTGAGCATAAATAAAGTGCAACAGGAATTCTGAGAGAAATCCCTTCAGCAGGAGCAGATCCCAAAAGGCTGAGTGGAGCCAGCCACATTCAGGCAGGACTTTGAAGGACAAGTGAGATTCACTAGACAGAAAAGGGGGTGAAAACTCAAGGGCAAAACCTGGAGAAGGACTATATAATACAAATGTGTTCAGAAAGGAGAGGTCCAGTTCAGCCAAGCTGGCAGAACAAAAGTAGAGCAAAACCAACACACGAAAGTTTTTCAAGGCCAGGAGTTGAGAACTCACCCTCCATCTGGCCTCGGGTTTTGGGTAGAGTAAAAAGCAAAGGAGAGAATAGAGCTGGAGACTAGTTTGCAGGCCAATGGACTAGGTCAGATGCAAGCTAATAAGACATGCACTAATATGAGGGTTATGGAAGCAGAAACAAATGGATCGAAGCAAGAAATATAACAAAAGAAATTTCCTCTCAATTCTGGAGCTCACCTTGAGAATAAGGAGGATATTAAGGATACCTGAGGTTTCCAGGAAGGTGGTGAGGATAATAATGGTAAGAATATTAAGAGTTAAAGCTGGTTGGACAGGGACATTTTTTTCATTTTGGAGTATTTGAGATACAGGTGTTGACTAAATCTCGGGGGGAGGGGACAAGAATTTAAAAGGACTGTAGTTTGAGAGAATTTGGAGCCCCCAACTCGTTGTAACTTGAAGGTTTAGTCAAGGTCAGTAAATTCCCAGTACTAGATGCACACCCCCTATTAGAATCTCCTGGAACTTTCTGAAAGAATAGATGTCCAGGTCATATCCCAGACCAACTAAGGTAGAATCCCTGAGAGGTGGGGTCTGGGTGGGCAAGTACCAGAAGGATGGTGCCCACGTGGCAACTTCCAGCCTTTTGATGGTTCCGATTTCTCATCTTTTTCTGAACAAGACTGTGGAGCAGAAGGAAGCTCAATAACTTTTACTCAAATCAACAAAGATTTACCTCAAGAATCCTCAACAGAAAGAAACACTTTACTAAGTATTTCCAAGCGAAGGCTGGTTTATATGTTCTGTAGCCCCCACTGGCAGCATCTTTGTGTTGCTCCACGCACTACCACCAGCACTACCAAGAGAGAGCTACATAAGAGTTAAGAAAGAAAGAAACATAAGGAAGTCAGTGGCTTGGGAGGAAGGACAGGGAAGGGTTTGGGATTGGGGAAGGTTGACGAGAAGTCTGGAATCCTGAGTTACTGCAAATGGGGGCAGCTTGGGATCTGAACTGATTGGACACAGTCATTTCTACACAATGGTCCTGTGAATGATCCTACACACATTCTTTATTCCTTATGGCTTGGAAATCTCTTTCCATTCATTTTCTCATTTAAGCCTACATCCACCCTGTGAGCTAGACAAATGGGCATTATTAACACTTTTTACAAATGCAGAAACAGAGGCCTGGAGATGGAAGGAGCCCTTGGCCCAAGAATCCCAGCTAGCAAAGCCAGGTTGGAAAGGACACAGTCCTCATGCCAGAATTCCTGCCCCCACTTTCTGCTGCCTCTACAGAATGGGGAATCTAGGGAATCTAATGGCGATGTGGGTAGAAGAATCAGAGGCAAGGACTTCTTAATTAAACATCCGCTTGGTGACTTTATAAACGCTGTCCTCCACCAAACCTCAAACTACAACTCAAAGTACGAAGCAAGTCTAGCTGGTTCTAATCTTTTTCCCTTCCTCTCTTCCCTTCTTTCCTCTATCCAGTGGCAGAGGTGCCTAGAAGGATGAGCTGGATACAGAGCAGGAAGATGGAGAAGCAAGCAATACATGTCTTCCAGAAACTGGGTAATCACAACTATTCACCCAGATTTATGGAGCAAATGCTAATTCGGTGCTGACTGGAGGTCGTGCTGATATGTCCAACCATAAGATTCCTTCTGGCATGTGACAGGTACTCCAATATTTTCTCGGTGCTGACTGGAGGTCGTGCTGATATGTCCAACCATAAGATTCCTTCTGGCATGTGACAGGTACTCCAATATTTTCTGAACAAGAATTAGGGATTCTACTCTGGAGAACTCACATTACCTTTCCTTTTTTTTTTTTCTTTTTAAGATTTTATTTATTTATTTGACAGAGAGAGAAAGATCACAAGTAGGCAGAGAGGCAGGCAAAGAGAGAAGAGGAAGCAGGCTCCCCGCTGAGCAGAGAGCCCAATGTGGGGCTCGATCCCAGGACCCTGAGATCATGACCTGAGCTGAAGGCAGAGGCTTTAACCCACTGAGCCACCCAGGTGCCCCTTCTACCTTTGCTTTGACCAAAATGAAACAAAATACAATAAATTGTATTCCATTTATACCCATTAACATGCCAAATATAAGCTGATATATACTCCTACAACCAGAGAGAATCATATGATCAAAACCACTCTCTCAGGGGTCAGTGGGTTTCAAGGAACAGAAATTCACTCAAAGCTAAAAAGACTGTGTGGTAGGATACACAGAAATTCCTGCACTGGAAACAGACCCCTCTTGGGACCTATATTCTCTCTCTGAGCTCTTTCTCCTCTCCATTTCTCTTTGAGGGATTCCTCTGCATTACATCCGCAAGCCTAACTCTTTCAGGATTACTTGGCTCTCTGTCTCCTATGTCAAATTCTCAAAAGAGAGAATTGAGCTCTGGCCAGCTAGTTGATTGGCTGGACTTTGTCAAGTATTCACCACAGATCCAATTAGGGGAGAGAAAGGTACATGGTGGAAACATGGCCCCCAGGGCCCCTACCCTCCTGCAACCGAAGCTTTTGGTGAGGGGGAAGCAGTTTCCAGAAAAGAAGACTATGGGTAGAATAAGTATCCCAAACATATCTATTATGGTCATTATCCTATATAATTGTGCTAAGAAGTTGTTTTAGCTACATTACCTAAAATAAGACCACATTGATGGATCACTGTACCTTCATGAAACTTCACACTGCCTCTCTGAGCATGAGTCTTATGCTGTATTTCCCAATACAGTTGAGGAGATGGGCCACTTTTTAAAGAAATTATATGTTTCAAGTGCATTGGAACTTGAGTTGATTGCAGTAGATGGCTAACTTTTCAAAATCTTTCTTTGAAATTAAGTCTGCTTTTACTCACAATATTAATATAAATGATATATAATTTAGAGATTTGTTTTTCTGTTTTTCTTAGCTGTTTTTCTTAGCAACAGGGTAGTAAGAAGTGCAAAGTCTGGAGAAGAACCCCTAAACCTTGTCTAGCAAATATTCCAGTACCTTCCCAGTGCCAGGCACCGTGCTAGTCTAGGAATGACATCACTTCATCCTCCCCACCACCCCTCCAAGGAAGGTGTCATGATCTCCCCTAAGCAAGCAAGAAGAATTTTAAAAAGAACAGTTTAGTGTAGTAATTCAGTGTGGGCCCAAGATCTCTGGGACTGTGTTCCTTTAGGCAAGTAATGAACATCTCTCTGCCTCAGTTTCCTAATCTGTAACATAGCAGTAACATTCGTCCCTATCTCATTTGGTTGCTATAAGAATTGAACAAGCCAACAAATGGAAAGCACTTAGAAGAGAGGTTGGCATACGGAAAACATTCAAAAAGTGCTACCAGTTATTGTCATGATTAGAATATAGTTTGGAACAATACCCATGAAATAATAACAAGTATCTTAAGACCACACATATTTAAGTGCTAATGTGAGTGCCACATTCGGAGAACCAGGAAATATGGGGGGAGGTGGCCATCCTAGAAAGCTGAGGCTTGAGCTAAGCCAGGTCTTAAAGGATGGAGGAGATGTGGGTAGGTGAGGAGGGTGGGCAGCTTGCCCTGAGGTCACTGAGATGCAACCCCGACAGAGGCGAGGTGGGGCTGACCAGAACCAGCCGACCCCTGACGTTTTCTGTGTGTGCCTGGGAAGGAGAATGACACAGTCAATGGATGGGTAGGGCGGGGCCAGATGGAGAGTCCAAACAAGATGTGAAGCTCCCTAGGAGCCCACCGTAAGCTCACCAGCAGAGGAGAGGCTGGATGAGGATGTTCGGGAGAGAAGCAGAGTACAGGATTGATCAGAACACAAGGAAAGGGCCCTCCCGCCTCTGGTATGGCTTCATGGGCCATAGGGACAAGACCACGCCAACCCAGAGTCAGTGCCTCACTTCCTGACATAGGCTCTCCTGTCCAGGCCTCAGTTTCCTCATCTGTAAAATGTGGAGAGAGGGACAGAGCCTGGGTTGGACAGCAAGCTCTGGGAAGGTAGCAGAAGTGGTACATGACCGTCTTTCTTGCACCACCTTTCCCCCACCCTCAGAACACCGCTTGGCACAAGTGAAAAGCACAGTTGAGGTTTGCAAAGTCATCTAAAGTCCTCAGTCTGAAGACTCTAGAGATAAAATGACCTTTCTCTCCTCCATCTCTGCCATCATTTCTGCAAATTCCAGGTATTCGTCAGAAGTCCTGGCATCTCCACTTGGCAACCTGAGTACTGTGTGTGTGTCCTCAAGTTTCTGGGCCTTGGCATTGTCAACCATAGAGTAAGATAATAATAGCTGAGCTGCTCCTCACAAGAGGGCTGTGAGGATCCCATGACGCTCAAGCACTCTGAAAACAAGGAAGTGCCACACACCCTGGTGACAACACGTGGGTTCTGCAGTCGGGCCAGGGGCAATGAAGTTGCAGTCAGGCGTCGTGGGGTTCAGGCTTCTCCTCCCCAGACAAGCTGTGTGACCTTGAACAAAGCACTATTACACCTCGGTGTTCTCGCCCGTGAAATGGAGAAAAGACCCAAATCATAAACTAGTTGACAGTTTGTGGGGGGGGGGGAGACACTTAAGCTCATTGCAAATTAAATGTAAAGTCTAAATATAAAACCTCAATAGTATAATTCTTTAAAAAATTCAAGTTGGAAAAAAAATACCTGAATGAAGATTCAGAAGAATCTTGGAATGCAATTGGAACTTACTAATTCTTCAAAAATTCGAATAGGATTAGGAGTTAGAATTGCAGAATGCAGGCGCCTGGGTGGCTCAGTGGGTTAAAGCCTCTGCTTTCGGCTCAGGTCATGATCTCAGGGTCCTGGGATGGAGGCCCGCATCAGGCTCCCTGCTCAGCGGGGAGCCTGCTTCCCCCTCTCTCTCTGCCTGCCTCTCTGCCTCCTTGTGATCTCTCTCCCTCTGTGAAATAAATAAATAAAATCTTTAAAAAAAAAAAAAAGAATTGCAGAATGCAGGGAAGAGGGAACTTGATTTCCCAGGCTCAGGGCACGTCAGTGGCTGCTCCGTCAGCTCATGAGCTGTGTGATAAAGAAGCCCCTCAGACAGTTCAGGAGGAGGGAGAAGTCTGCTAAGAATAGCGATCATGGGAGTTGTGTGTAGCCCGGCAGCTGGAAGAATACGTGGCCTGAAGGCCGCTCCATAAACCTACGGATGAAGAAGACTAATAGGCAGCGTGCATGAGGGTAGCCGTGCTATCGGAGGGCAGGCGTGTGTGCAAATCACGTGGCTTTATGGAGACGCTGTCATGAGCTGATCACTGCAAAAGCACTTGGCACAGTGCCTGGATCAGAGAAATCACTCAACACACATTCGCTATCGATACTGGTTTGGTTCAAATAAACATATTGAGTACTGCTGGATAAAAAGAGGAATAAATCCAGCCCTGGCCGTGGAGTAATCATGCACGTAGAAAGCGTTGAGGAATCCACCTGCGCACACACTTACAACCTTCTTGAGTTTGGTCCAGTTAAGGTGAGTCGCCTGGCCGTCATCAATGGAACGCTTGCCTCCTCTAAATGTACTTGTAGGTTTCATTGCTGGAAAGCCCTTTCTACTACAGAAATGCCACATAGGCTATATGCAACCTCTGGTACGTGCTTTCTTAGATAACTACTAAGTATTAAATACAGATATTAAATCCAAATACTTCATAAAAAATATTCTTCAGGGAGAATTTTGCAGCATGGACTAGAGTGGATAAAGTATCTTAAAATAAGAATGTAAAGAACATTACACAAAGGAGAATATCTCTTCCTGGTAAATCTCCTCAAAGCAAAAGGAAAGTTGGGGGTTTTGGGGTGGGGGGGGATTCCATCGCTCCCAGGATTTCAAACTGTAGTCAGAATCATGAATCATGTGTCTCCAAAACTTTTCCTTGCCAATTTGACATTCACGGATATGAGTGAAAATGTGTACATGCTGGGGAAAGTGCCTTTTCCTGGAAAACTTGTTTGGTGATCTCCTTTCACAGATATTAAACGGTGACACCAACCTCTGGTGGATTCTAGTGCTTTTAAATACTTCTTAACTATTAACTGACTCCACTCAGCTAAGCAACTTGCTAGTTCACACGGCTGGATACTTAACACCGCCGTGTCCCCGTGCACTAACCTGTGAGATAGGGATAATTAATAGACACGATCTCGTAGGATAATCTGAGGATCATTACATATAAAGTGTTTAGAACAGCACCATGATAACAAATGCTTCGTGTTAACTATGATCCTTGTTACTATCATTTTCATTGCCAATTTGCCAGTTTTCTTTTATAGTCATACATGCTGCCTACTTCAGATACTTCAAATGAGCCAGTGACTTCTGTTTCCTAAGTAAACAGACCATCCTCACTTTGCTCCTGCAGAAAATGTCTTTCTTTGATGTCTTACCAATCTACTCATATAATTTCAAAAGAAATTATATCTTTTTGCCAAAGTGCTTGGTAAAAAGTACATGAAATTTTCTCCCTCATGAAGCAGCTCATTGAGTTTTTATCACCAACGGTTGCATTGAAAATCAGAAGGAGTTTTATTGGGATAGAAAATGTCAGAAAATCAGAAGGCCATGGACACAAGGGCAGAAGAGCTAGGGAGATCAGTGACTGAGAGGCTCCAGCAGGTCCTGCAGGAAAGGGGCTTCCACGGGGGTGTTGCTTTGGAACTTTCCATCCCAAGCCCTCACTATACATACTCAAAATGCAGCCTGTGGTTCAGCAGCCTCAGGCTCACCTGGGAGCTGGTTAGAAATGCAGAACCTCAGGCCCCAGGGGACCTGCTGAACCAGAATCTGCATTTTAACAAGGTCCCCCAAGGGGTCATACATACTGCAAAGTTTGAGAAGCAGCTATTTAGACAACTTCTTAAAAGCATCAGTGCCCAGACTTCATTCTCCACATCACAAAATCAGATTCTCTGAGATTGAAGCCTGGGTTTGGGTATTTTTTAAAAGGCTCTAGGTGACTGTTCGGCGCAGCTAGGGTTGAAAAGCCCACAGAAGAGGAAAGGTGAACTGGGTATGGCACTATGACCAGGCACCGACCTAGTGAAGAAAGAAAGAATATTTCAAGTAGAAGAAAGAGTAGGAGCACATATGGAGAGGGTTAGAAAAGCAAGATGTCCAAGAGTTTGTCATGGCTGAAACGTAAGACAGAATCGTGGGAGATGAGGGTAGACAGGTAGAAGATAGATCATGAAAGGTGAGGTACCACCCGTAGGTAAGAACTTGGAATCCTTGGGAGCTTTGGAGTGTTTTAATGACGACTCAATTTCATGTATCAGAAAGACTGCTTTGTCTGCTGTAGATAGAGGATTTAACGGGCACAAGACCCAGGATAGGAAGAACTGTTACAAGATAATAGATAATGAATCATTCTCGACAAAGACAGAAGTCCTTGATCAGACTAATCACATTGAAAATCGAAGTTAGAGACAGGGTGACAGTTTCCAGAAACAGCAGAGGACAAATAGGCAGGACTTGCTGTGGGCAGGAAGGGACTTCACTAACAGGAAAACCAAAGAGCAAGGATAACCAGTTACAGGGAGAGTCTAGCATCCCAAGGAAGTGTCTGACCAGTGTAAGGTGACCTGAAGCTTGCCAGGGAATTCAGGTTGGGGAGAGGGCACCACTAGGAAAGTGTCTGATGCACCTAACAGGACACAGGTGTTCTACCCTGGCATTTGCACACTTTGGTCCCCGTGGATCATCAGTGGCCAAGGGGCCAGAGCCTGTCCCTTCCTGCTTGTGTCCCAGAGCCTTGCCTGGCACCTAGCACACAGCAAACACTCAACCGATGTCTACAGGCTAAACAGAAGGGGGAAGGGACACCCCCCCCTAGAAAGGAATAGAGACAGCCCGGCTCTCCAAACCGAACAACAGAGTCGGTCTCAAACTCAGAGTCTCCTTCTCAAACTGTGGTCTGAGAAGCCTCTTCCTGAAGCACTGACTCGGGAGGAGGGAATCAGACCAGGGCTTCTCCAAATCCCGCAGGCATCTGAGTCACGTGCCGGGGATGTCAGTACAATGAAGATTCTGAGGGGTGGGGATGAGAACCTGCCTCTCTGCCACTGATGCTTTGGACACACCTCAGGTCTTAAAGAACTACTGCAGCAGCAGACTGAGGACCCGGTAGGTAAGGCAGTGGCAGCTGGCGTCACCTTGAATCTTCCCCCACAATGGTTATCTCAGTTTTTCTGGCTCATTTTCCTTAAGACATTAAAGCTCAGACCTGTGAGCGGAAAAGAAGCTGAAGAGACAGTGTCCCACAGCTGGGCTGTGAAAGGCACGGAGGTGGGAAATCAGACCCCCATGCCTACAGGGAGAAGGAACCGAGGGATTCATGGGGCTGCAGTGGGGGCAGAAGGAATTAACCTGCAGCAGAGGTGGGGTCGGCCTGAGGCAGGACGCCAGGTTCTAGGGGGAGGGCGTGGACAGGCCTATTCATACTGCAACGCCCCCTACAACAGATTTTCTCACGCATCTGCTCTCTGCATTCACCCTGGTGTGCTGAAAATAGGGTGAGTCCAGCCTTTATTCCTGCCATTTCTGGGATCTCTAATCCTGTAACTTGTTATTGCTTTCATGAACTGACTTCAGTCTGGCTTGTTGTGGCTAGAGACACAGTCTGATAAGAGAGGTTCCCAACTGCCCTCAGATAAGACATGGACATTCTGGCAAGTGCAAAGCCTTTGAGCCTAATGCCCACCCCGCCCCCCAGGGCAGCTCTCCAGGCTGATGTGCACTTGCAGGGTGTCCAGGTGGGCTCCCGGCCAGGCTCCTCTCTGCCAGGGTTTGCAGCGTACCGGCAAGTTCTCCTGCTTGCACTCATGGAAAAGCAAATCGTTTCTATTTCAAATCCTACTGTTGATCTTTCAAGGTCCCGGGTAACCTGAGTCACCTCACCACTCACTCCAACCCAGGCTCACGCTCATGGCTATCACTAGGCTATGTTATCTTGTTTCTTCTTGCTTGGAATTCCCTCCTTCTGCCCATTCACTCTTCAAGGTGCAGCCCAAGGCCTGCCCTGTCCAGGAAACTCCCCTGACCCTCCTTTCTAGAGTAACCGTCCCCTCTTCCTTCCCACACTGAGCCAGCAACAGAGAACTTCATAGTGCACTGTCCTTGGAGGATTTCCTATCTGTCTGTAAATGTTTTTACTCCAACAGGACTATGGATTCCTTGAAGTCGGGGACTAAGTCTTATTTCTTTTCTGTACAGTGCCTAGTACAACAGCCAGTAAGTTCTCTCTCATTTATTCCATTATTCTTCATTGGAAGGTTTTTAGGTGGCCAATTTGGTACAGTGGATTTTTAAGTGGCATATAGGATTTGTTATTGGTAAGGACCAAGAGACCAATAGGCAAAAATTGAAGAATTACACTCTAAATGTAAACTAATGTATGAATTTTACGTCTTTAAACCATATCTCTCTCCTTCTTCCTTACTCTATCTTATTCTCTTTCTTATTCTATCTAAAATGATAGAATTGTCGTTATCACCCAGGGACCCCTGGGTGGCTCAGTTGGTTAAGTCTCTGCCTTCGGCTCAGATCATGATCTCAGGGTCCTGGGATGGAGCCGGCATCAGGCTCTCTGCTCAGCAGGGAGCCTGCTTCTCCCTCTTCCCCTCCCACTCCTTGTGCTCTCTCTCTCTCTCAAATAAATAAATAAATAAAATCTTTGAAAAAATAAACAAAAATAAATGAAATGATAGAATTAGGAACAGCAATAGGCCTGAAATGATCAACTATCCCTCGTTACCTTTCTGACCTCTCTCATCTATCACTCTCCCCCTCGCCCTCCAGACAACTGACCTGTCTGGTATTCCCTGAACATGCCAAGTGTGCTTCCACTACCTCAGGGCCTTTGAAAGTTCTCCTCCATTAGCCTGGAAGTCCCTTCCCCAAACAGGCCACTGGGCTTATTCACTTGGCTCCTTCAGAACTTTTCTCAAAGGAGATCTTCCTGGTGAGGCCTTTTTGACCACTGTTTCAAATTACAATCCACCCACTTGTTCCTCTCCTAACGCTACCTATCTCCTTTCCCGGTTTGATTTTTTTTTCCATAATGGATATCACCATCTCACATACTGTAAATTGCATTTCTTTATTTTGTTTGTTATCAGTCCCTCCCCATAGAATGTAAGCTCCTTGAGAGCAGGAATTTCTGTAGGTTGGATTTATTGCTGCATTTCCACTGCCTGGAACAGTGCCTATTACATTGTAGGCACTCAAATGTATTTATCAAATGGACAAAAAGCAGAACTTTCCAAACTATATTATGTGAGCCATTAGGTGGTACAGAAGATGGCTTTAGATGGCACATGAACCAATTTGTCTACAGTCATATATAGTCATAGATTAAACAATATGTGCTTTAAAAATTAAACATCAAAAAGGATTCCCTAGATGCCCTGCTTAGTATGAAGCAAAGTTTTTGAAAAATAATAGATTTTGAATTGCAATGGTAAATCACAAATTATTTAAGAAATTAAAATATGCAGTCATGGAGCACCTGGGTGGCTCAGTCGTTAAGCATCTGTCTTCAACTCAGGTCAGGACCCCAGGGTCCTGGGATCAGCCCTGCATTGGGCTCCCTGCTCAGCAGGAGGCCTGCTTCTTCCTCTCCCACTCCCCCTGCTTGTGTTCCCTCTCTTGCTGTGTCTCTCTCTGTCAAATAAATAAATAAAATCTTCAAAAACAAAAATATACAGTCACTAGTAAAGAAAAGTATTAGGTAAATAGAAATTAACTTCTACCCAGATATTATAAAATCATGATGGGGTCTGCAAAAGACAGAAGTTTAAAGGCACCTGGGTGGCTCAGTTGTTAAGCATCTGCCTTCAGCTCAGGTCATGATCCCGGGGTCCTGGGATCAAGCCCCATATCAGGCTCCCTGTTCGGTGGGAAGCCTGCTTCTCCCTCTCCCACTCCCCCTGCTTGTGTTCCTTCTCTCACTGTGTCTCTCTGTCAAATAAATAAATAAAGTCTTAAAAAAAAAAAAGACAAAATTTGACACACACACACCCCCCAGCCCCACTGCATTGATGATAGGTCATCTGTTTATGTTGCTGCTGTGAATTTTTCAAAACTCCTAATCTCTATGTTAACCGTAATGCTATTTTATGGTCAGTATATCTGAGACACACTGATGTGGCATTTCTATCTGTTGAATATACACTGGGACCCCAGTGGCTCAGAATTTATTTCAATGTGGTGTTCTGTGCAAACTTAAATATGTGATTAGTGATGAAAATAATAAAGGACAATAATAATTACATTTATTGAGCATTTACTGCTAAGCATTTTAGATCCTTTATTCTATTTACTCTTCATAACCTTATGAAGTAGATGCTATTATTATCTCACTTTACAAAAGGGAAAAATGAGAACTACAAAGTTCTATGAATTTGCTCAGGACAGCAAAGCTAGAAAGTAAGCAAGAATTCAAAATCATACAGTCTAACTTCAAAACCTAGTCTTTTCGCCACAATGTTTTTACTTTTCAAGTAGTAATATTTATCATTTTTATTTACTAATTTTTGAAGAATACAGTAAAAAGGTCAAACTTCATTTTCTATATTTTTAGGAAGCTTGTTGGCTCCACGTTAGGAATGAAGATGAAAATCTATCTCCTCCAAAGATCCTCCTCCCCTCTATTACCCAATTTTAGTCATTATGTTCTTTTCTTTTATTTTCTAATTTTATATCTTTTTATACATTTATATCCTGTTGCTTGATTTAAACAGTTTGAAACAGTTTTTGTTTTTTTGCTTTACCTGCTATGAAAAATGAGAAATTCATGTGCATTTACACTACTGCCTACCTTCTCAGCCTCTGTACCAGCTGATGTTTCTATTTTTGTGCATTTTTTTTAAGATTTTATGTATTTATTTGCCAGAGAGAGAGCATGAGAGTATAAGCAGGGGGAGTGACAGGCAGAGAGAGAAGCAGGCTCCCCACTGAGCAGGGAGCCTGATGTGGGACTTGATTCCGGAACACTGAGATCATGACCTGAGCCGAAGGCAGACGCTTAACTGATTGGACCACCCAGGCATCCCTTGTTTTTCTTTTTTTTTTTTAAAGATTTTATTTATTTATATGACACAGAGAGAGAGAGAGATCAGATCACAAGTAGGCAGAGAGGCAGACAGAGAGGAGGAAGCAGGCTCCCCGCTGAGCATGGAGCCCAATGCGGGACTTGATCCCAGGACCCTGAGATCATGACCTGAGCTGAAGGCAGAGGCTTTAACCCACTGAGCCACCCAGGCGCCCTCCCTTGTTTTTCTTGATAACATTTACATTGTGCACTGAAATGACAGCTGCCACTGTTGTGTTAGTTTTATTACTGCCTTTAGACAGCTTCAGTCTCCACTGCCTGTCCTGCTATAGCTTCTCCCTTCACCTTTGAGACAACTACATTTTATCCTTGAGTAGTTTTTTAAGGTCTTGTGAGAACTACATTCAGGACTGCCATCTACATCTGGGCAGGTTGTGCACTGTACATTTCCAGGGAACACCATTCATATTATTATAACCTACATAATGAGTGGCCATGTGTGGCAGCCATGAAGTACTATCATATTTGAAAATATTTCTCTTTTATTTACTTTTGCACAGTTTAGTTTGATACAATTTTTTGACTTATTTATAAATTGCACTTTTATTTTATTTATTTTTTTAAATTCACTTTTGCACAATTTATTTGGATACAATTTTTTCTCCTTTCCTGAGGAGTTTATAACTATTGCCCTAGTCATTGCTCCAGAGTTTTCTTACATAGACTAATACCTTGGAGAAGTGTAACATGCAAAGCTGGTCTGTGTGCCATATTTGACGCTACGGATTCTTAAGTTAGAGGATTTGGCTTTTGCTAGTCTGGTAAGTAGGAAATGATACCTCCTTGCAGGTTTATTTTGTATTATTATTCCTTTTATTATTTGATATATGCATACATATTCATAATTACATATTCTTATATATTATATTTTATATATTTGCTTGTTATTAAAAGAAAAGTTGACCATCTTTTCATGTGTTAGGGCCCTTTTAATCTACTTTTCTGTCTACTTATGTCCTTTGTCCATTTTTCTATTGGCTTTTAGGTCTTTCTCTTGACGATTTCTAGAAGTTCTTTATATACCAGAGTGATCAGCCTTCTGCAGCTCAAGACCTGTCCCTTCCAGGAAACCTCACTTAAGTTATATACCAAGATGAACTAACAGTTCCAGCAGGGCCACAAACACAAAAAAGGCTTGACTCAGAGGATGTAAAACATAAAAAAAAAAAAAAAAAAGCAAAGCAAAGAAAGGAAAGCCACGTGCTTGGTAGCTTTTATCTAGAAACTACGAAGTATTTAGCTTCTGAGGGCAGAATTAACTTTATGTGTCCTGGACCTCATGCTCAGAACCTGCCAGGTCCACAGCCCCCTGAAGAGGAAGCAACAAAAGCAATAATTTCCCTTTGGTGGCAGGTCACTGCCCCCCTTCCCAACTCAACAACAACAACAAAAACCAGCCCTCTAAAATCTGGCAAGCTTTATCCAACAGAAATGATTTATACTGGGTGGTAACTAACCCATCCAATGAGATTGTCTTTTCATTGCTAGTCATCCACAATGAGGGAGACAGACAGAGAATCTGTAAGAAGCACACAGAGAGAGGAACAGAAGCAAATAAAAGCAGAGAGAGAGTATGGTGTCCATGTTAGAGCAGTTCAATGGCCAGACCACCTAGGCAGGGAGTGGCCCAATGGCCAGGAGAACCACGCTGTAGCTTGCCCTGTGCTCCTTGTCTGTGGAGTCACACAGGTGGCAGGTGTTTGCCAAAACACATCAAGTGGTAACTTTGAGATTTATGTGTTTGACTGTATGTAAATTTCACCTTAAAAGGAAAAAAAAACCATAAACAAAGATTGAATTCTAATATTATGTAGCTACAGTGTTTATGGGTGACAGGTTCTGATGCTTGTTCTTTCATGTAAAATGCAACAAAAAAAAGAAAGTGGTGTGATAGGNCTACAGTGTTTATGGGTGACAGGTTCTGATGCTTGTTCTTTCATGTAAAATGCAACAAAAAAGAAAGTGGTGTGATAGGTGGAGAAAGAAAAGCATTCATGCTCATGGATACATGATAAAGTAAGTGTACTAACAGGTTAACAATGGAATCTGACTGGCAGGGATATGGCTGTTCACCAAAAAATTCCTTAAGCTTTTCTTAGTGTTGTGAAAATCTGTGTAATAAAATCTTATGGGCACAATCACACTACCGGATATTTACCCTAAAGATACAAACGTAGGGATCCGAAGGGGCACGTGCACCCGAAGGTTTATAGCAGCAATGTCCACAATAGCCAAACTATGGAAAGAACCTGGATGTCCATCAACAGATGAATGGATAAAAAAGATGTGGAATGCTACAATGGAATACTACTCAGCCATCAAAAGAAACGAAATCTTGCCATCTGCAATGACATGGATGGAACTAGAGAGTATTATGCTAAGCGAAATAAGTCAATCAGAGAAAGACAATTATCATATGATCTCTCTGATATGAGGAATTTGAGGGGCAGGGCGGGGAGTCGTGGGGGGTAAGGAGGGAAAAAATGAAATAAGATGGGATGGGGAGGGAGACAAACCATAAGGGATTCTTAATCTCACAAAACAAACTGAGGGTTACTGGGGGGTAGGGGGAAGGGATAGGGTAGCTGGGTTATAGACATTGGGGAGGGTATGTGCTATGGTGAGTGCTATGAAAGGTGTAAGCCTGATGATGCACAGACTTGTACCCCCGGGGCAAATAATACATTATATGTAATAAATAAATTTTTTAAAATATTCTATTTCATCCCCCATTCTATTACCATCTTATGGGTAAAAGCTGTGGGGAACCGCCAACTCATAGAGAGGGAAGGAAATAGTCAATTATGTCTAAATGAATCACAGAGGAGGAGAAGAAGACAACAGGGAGAGAGCCAGAAGAAATGAGGACCCTGGGTTCAGGGTGGATGGGCCTCAGTCCTAGAACAAAACTGAGAGCTGTGAGGAGACAACCACCAAAGGAAACTGTGCAAGTCTTAATAAAATTGCATCTATATGAAAAGAAATAATATAGAAATACATAAAAGTAGTAACATGGGAAATACTGCTGTCACAGTTGGTATGGCTCTAAGAAAGAAGAAACTGGATGTGATTGTAGTATAAGAGATGAAGCTTAATCCCTACAGAGAATTTTACTGAACCTAAAAGGAATAGGTTTAGGGGTCTTCCTGCAACTCAGTAATAGAGAAAAAGAATCACATAGAAGGAGAATTTTGTTTAATATCCAAATTGAGGATGTTTGAAATAAAATCTCAGTTGCCAGATGTATATGTATAATGCTGTATGTGGGTGGGAACCTGAGAATAATAAAATGTGCTGTCTCCCCAAAGTACTCTTTCCTCCATACAAGAGTATTTCAACGGTGTCTTTAAAGAGGCGGACACATGAGTAGTCATCAAAAATCAATCTATAATAAATAAGGTCTCTGGGCAGAGTTTGGGAGGAAAAATTGAAAAATTTTTCAATTGAAAAATTGACAACTGGGGCTACCCAACTACCAGAAATCGAACACGTTTCTTCTCTCTGTTTGCTGATGATAGATATTCAGTAAGTAATTGAGCAGAAATTGAACCTATAAAGCTGCAAATATAATTTTGTAATAATGAACTTGGAGGCCTTCTAAGCCTTTGTGTCCTGATCTATAAAATGGAAATAATTCTCATAGTGTCTGACACATTACTAACACTCAATAAGTATTTCTACTGATTAGTGAGAACACCTAAATAAAGATCATTTACTTACATACATGTGACCAGCATATGCACACCAGAAAGAGAAGTGAATTGGTAGAACTTTCTGGATGGTGACAGAGGAAGAAAGAGCAGAGATTATGAAGCATAAGGTGTAAAATAACATTTTTTCAACGTTCCATAGCAGTAGCTGAAATTAATTATTCAATATATAATAAACTGGTCTGAATATAGAATGAGCTAGATTTTATTACATCAAGAAGGAATTTTTTAAATGATAAAAAGAATGAAAGAAGGCAGGAGGGCTCCAAACATCCTTCAGGATTTCAGAGATTATGGTACTTGGTAAAATGGATGCAACTGATGGGAAAATAAAGTCACATGTTTGCTTGCTAGTTATAAAGTGACATATGCTCATTGTTAAATACTCAAATAATATCAAAATGTATAAGACAGGAAGTCAAAATATCCACCTTCAGTTAGGTAGGTTGGAGTTGAAAAATAAAAGTGAATATTTCTCCTCTAATTCCCTGGGCATCTTTTAATCCATGAATTGAATTTATGAATTCAGTCAGATTTCTGGGGGTGGGGCCCTACCATCCACAGCTAAATCTCCCAGGTGATTCCAATGTGCAGCCAAGGAGGAGAAGCAGGGTCTTAGAGCAGTGGACCTTCAAGGGTGGGGCTCGAATCAGCAGCATCAGCAACCCCTAGAAATGTATTAGAAATGCAAATTCTTGGCCTCCCTACCCCAGACTCACCACTATAGGTGTTCTGAGCCTACTTTCCAATGTGGGGGCAGAGAGTACTCCCCACACCAATGAGGAACAATTCTCAGGACAGCAGCAGATCACAGTTGGTGCAGAAAAGTCTGCCCATTATGGATATCGTCATCTCAATAACTTTGCAAGACAAAAATAAAACTTGGCTATGATAATCCTGGAAAAAGCAACAGCAGTTAGACAGTCATATGCAGCACCCAACACAACATGTTTTAATAGAATGAAGAGATTTTTTTCAGAGAACACTAATGGGGATTCAATGTAAAGTTGGCAGAGGCCATCATAACGAAAACAACTTACTCTAGAAGCACTGCAGCAAAGATAAAAAATAAATTCAACTCAATTCTGACACCATCTACCCAGAGATAGTGTCAGATAATGTGGGTTACGGGCTCCATCCTACAAGAACACCCACTACCACCCCTTCAGAAGCCAGTTGCAAGCCCATGTTATTTACCTGTTCTTCCCACCCACTGGCTACAGACTTTCCAGGGACCCCTCCTTGGATTTCAGATGCCAGTCTCAAGTCTAGGTTGTTACCTGTGCTTCTGACCAACTGGCTATAAACAGGCTCCCATGACCCCCTCATTAGGTTCAATTAATTTGCTAGAGCAGCTCACAGAACTCAAAACACTTTACTTGCTAGATCACCAGTTTGTCTCAAAGGATACAACTCAGGAACAGGGAGATGGAAGAGACGCAAGGACAAGGGATGGGGAAAGGTGCCGAGCTTCTCTGCTCTCTCCAGGGTACTCCCCCCCCAGAATCTCCACATGCTCACCTACCCCAAAGTTCTCCAAACCCTCTCCTTTTTGGGTTTCATTATATAGGCACCACTGATTAAATCATTGGCCTTTGGCAACTGATTCAACTGGCAGCCCTCTCTCCTTCCTGGAGGCTGGGGATGGGACTGATGGTTCCCATGCTCCAATCACACGGTGGATTTCTCAGGCAACCAGTCCCCAGCCTTAGCTGACTTAGGAGTGCTTCAAAAGTCACCTCATGGGGCGCCTGGGTGGCTCAGTGGTTAAGTGTCTGCCTTCAGCTCAGGTCATGATCTCAGCATCCTGGGACTGAACCCCGTATTGGGCTCCCCGTTCAGCTCTCCAACTCCCCCACGCTTGTGTTCCCTCTCTTGCTATCTCTCGCTGTCATAAATAAGTAAAATCTTTAAAAAAAAAAAAGTAACCTCATTAATATAGAAAAAGATACCTTTGTTGCTCTCAACTATTAGGAAATTCCCAGGCTTTTAGGAGCTCTGTGCCAAAATAAAGAGACAAAGACCAAATACATATGTCTTATTAGAAATCACAATATCACACACTAAATGAAAATCCTGGGAATAGAGCCCCGCAATTTGTGCTTTAACAAACACTTCAGGCAACTCGATGCAGCTCAAGGTCAAGAACCACACCTTCCAAGATCAGACTCCTCCTCACCCTCCCAAAGCCCTGGGAGGTGGCAGGATGTCCCTCTCACTCTGGCACACAGGGAGAGAAGAGGGAAAGGGATAAGGACAGGTAAAGAGGTTCCCTGTGACTGGTCAGTTTTCTCTCATGGCTGGGGAGGTAGACATTTAGAGCCATACCTTCCCCACATGGCTTTCTTGGGCTCACTGGAGGTCTCTCTGCTCGACCTCTCTGGCCAAGTTCCCACACAAGGGCCCTGCCTTCTGCTCCACAGGACACTGCTCCTTCTCACTCATGGCCCTCTGCAGTCCACTCCACAAAGATTCTGTCAGCGCCTCCTGTGCTGTCCCCTCAGCTCCTCTGGGGCAGGACAAGAGGCTAAATGGCTCCAGCCTATTTCTCACTCCTGTGAGGCCAACCAACCTCTGATCCCCAGGAAAGCCTTATATCCTCCCTCAGCCCCCAAAGTCCCTAGGAGTGTAAGCAATAGACCTACCTTGCTGTCCCTACACTTCTGTAACTTTCTCAGGGTGAATCAGGTACCCCCAGGTCAGCTCTTGCCCCACCTTCAGGGACACAGAACAAGCTCTCCAAATGGTTCCCTTGAAGTTACCTGCCCCCACTGGACAGGTGGTAGGGATTTACACAATGGCAATCATTCGTTCAAGAAAATTCCCTCACAGATTCTCTGTCCTCTCCTCTCTCAAATTTTTATTATCTTCAAACAGGTGAGCAGTCCAAGAGGACTTGAATCAATTTAGGGCCAATTCTTTGTAAATGGTCCCTATGGTGATTTGGCTTTGGAATATAACATACCATGACTTGGTGTCTGTATAGAAACTTCTATTTTAGTATTCTGTTACACAGCAAGGTTCTCATGTGAGGTGTGTAACAGGATTATCATTATCATGCAAGGTTATACATCTAATAGAAACAAGGCAGAGACATGGGCTTGGGTCTTCCAGCTCCAAACTGCTCTTTCAACCCTCCTATAAGATAGAGAGCACTTGCTCAAAGAGAAATAGGAGACAGACACAGAATATGTGATCATTTATTAAAGCTGAAGTCCAACGTGAACTGACAGCCCCAAGAGTTCAGAACCAGAAAGAGAGTGCTTCACAAATACATTCAAGGACCAGAAAATGTCAATATAATGGTACCTTAGGTAAACTTCTTTTGATTGCAAATCATAAAGACCAACTTAGAACACTTGAAATAAATGGCTATGTTCACTATCTTGATTGTGGTAATGGTTTTATGGACTTATACAGATCTCAAAACTTACATCAATTATACCTCAATAAAATGGCAAAAACTCAAACAGAACAAACATTAAAATGGTATGGAGTAGGACAACAAATACACACTATGAGGGATGAACACATTCTGGGGTAAGAGAAACATGAAAACATCAGGGAGAGTTAGAAGTAAAAAAAAAAAACACATTTTATAAAACAGGATCATGAAGCAAGGAAAAGGAGAAAGGAAAACATTTAGGGTTTAGTGTCCCTAAGACACTGATACTCAGTGTCTGTGGAAGTTTTATTGGCTTTGTTAGGTGATAGAAAAAGAGTTCCAACTATTTAAATATATACTTATGAAACAGATTTTACAGCAAAATTCTTTTAAAGATCAAATGAGACCCAATTATATATTAGCATTTTGAAAGGTATAACCTGTTAGACAGATGTAAATCGTTATTAATAATATGTTAACAGTTATTCCTGGTTAATTCAGGTATCCCCCATCAGATACCTTCTCTCTTCATGTAAAATCGAATGCCATGCACATCTTTCTCATCTAAAGGCTGAGAACTTCTCAGAAAAGAGTTTTCACAGACACGTATCACCATTAACCTCTTTAAGCCCAGCCTGGCTACTGCCTTGCTCCTGGCATTCATCACCAGCAACAACCCCACCTGATGAGAGGAGGAGCAGGGGACACCTTGTGCTACAGCTGTGACAAGATGACTTAACTTACCCAGCCATCTGTCACAGGGAAAGCAAGCCTCCCACACACGTGTGTGAAGTCAGCAGATGGAGGACTGGGGATGGTTTCAGGCCTTCAGGGAGAGGCAGGGCCTGTGTCTTCCTTCTCAGAGCAAACTTTCAAAAGGACTGCAGACTGTTTTCAAACACAGGGGACAGAGATCTTAACTCTTCACAAGCCATAAGCACATGTCCCTTGCCTGGCTACTTCCAAACAGGGGACACTTACAGGACAGCCACGATTCTTGCCTAGCATCCAGCAGTCACGCTTGGTATCTTGTTCAACAGATGAGGAAGTGACATTGGCCTGTGTCCCTAAGTGCCTAGGACATTATCTGACATATACTAGGAACTCAAGAAGTATTTGTGGAAGGAAGGAAGTGAATGGGGAGAGGGAGGGAGGAAGCGAGGGAGGGAGGGAGGAGAAAGGGAGTAAGGCAGAAGTGAATAAGTCCTTTTAGGAAGCTGGGGACCCAGCAGAAATGCCCCGATGCAAACATACCAGTGTTCTGGGGAATGGAAGGGGTTTGCAATGTGTCCTTCACAAAAAGGGATTGAGTGCCTTGGGATATGGACAACGGGAAATTTCCATGATTCAGGTACACTGCCCATTCCCCCAGACCACACCTGATGTAAAGGGATGGGTTCCCATGGCAGACGTTTTTCGTTGCCTATCCAGCATCCATTCTTGCTTCTTCCTTAACTAAGAGAAACATCAATTTATTTGGCAATGTGCCATCTTATCTCCCTTAGCTTTCCTTGAAGGCAGGGAAGTGGCCATGTGACCTAGTTCTGGAAAATAAGAAATAAGTAGAAGCCTACATACTGGAGCTCCTGGAGAAACTTAATTGTTTCCTAATTAGAAGGAAGGAAGGAAAAGAAAGGAAGGAGGGAAGAAAGAAAAGAAGGGAGGGAGGGAAGGAGTGAAGGGAGGGAAGGAGGGATGGAGGAAAGGGAGGAGAGGGAGGGAGGGAGGCAGGGAAAAAAGGAAGGAAGGAAGGAAGGAAGGAAGGAAGGAAGGAAGGAAGGAAGGAAGGAAGGAAGGAAGGAAAACTCTGCCTTTTTACTGTTCTTTCTCCCCTTCCTCCTCCCTGAAACAAAATGTGATTCCTATAGGTGAAGTAGTCATCTCACTACTGTGAAGACAAACCCCATATGCTATGGATAGTAAAGCAGAAAGAAAGAGGAAGCTGGAGTCCCTGATAGCATTGTGGATACTTGGTATCTGCTCTACACTGCTTTCCTCCAGACTTTTTATATGAGGAACATGAAACTTGTATTTGGTTCACCACAATCAGGTTTCTGTTATAAACTGTCAGATGTAATTATAACTGATGAGTCAGAAACACAACATGGATAAGTGCACACAAACTCTCCTGGAAACCAGCCCACTGGGAGGAGAAACACAGCAGTGCCCCCCGGGTGCAACCCCATGAGTGAGTTATTGTGACAATTATGATCCCTCAGAAACCAGATGAGGTGATGGAAGACCCCACTAAGGTCAGCTCAACAAGGCTGTCAAGGAGTCAGTCATCCCCCTGCCCGAAGACAGGGCTCGCACCCTGGTGGTGAGAAATGGAGCTGCTGGGCATAGGAAGCAGTGTCAGAAGACAGCTTTTCAAGGAGACCATCAGATGGGTGGGACAAGTGTTGGGGTCTCTCGTCAGAATACCAGCAGATGCGCACCTGTGATTCAGGCTCTGGCCAATGTGGCAAAGTGATAGAGATGATGGCAGAAGATGGTGTGTCATGAGCTAAACCAGGATCTCCACATTCCAACAAAATCCTTCCAAGCTACAGAGGAAACAGGCTGAGATGGACAAGGGAAATTTGTTGGACTTTTGCACACTGCTGTCAATGGCCCTATCAGATGTTTGGAGACCCAGATCCCAGGGAAATAAGGCAGATGCTCATGGTTGCCTATCCAACATGTGATTACCACTGCAGAGGTAAAAATGGCACTCACCCCCTTTCCCAGCTTCCCCTGCAGCTGAGGAATGAGCATATGACCTAAACCTGGCCTGTGGGATCTGAGCAAGAGTTCACGGAAGGGCTTCTGAAAAGAGAGTTTCCTCCTAAATAATGTATTCTTTTTCACTTGACAGAGGTTGAGATTAATACTGTGGCTAACATTAGTCTTAAATTGGGTTATATGTGGGTTAGTAGGTGAATATAGTTTTGCCCTTGGGACTTTATCCATCTGCCAATCTCAAAACACACATTTTTTTTCTAAGTTACCATTTTGTAAGAAGGCTGGCCTCTAGTGTCCAGAAAACAGCAAACATTCTAAAAACCCTCACAGGTGTATCCAGGGGCTTCTAGCATTCAGGATAGGACAAGAAAGAGCAGCAAAGTGACTCCCCTGTGACTCACTCTACCTCCAGAGTATTGAACAAGGAGCATGTGCAAGTTCCAAATTTCTGGAGTGAATGTTCCCACTGACACTATGCTCTCCAGGGGCTCACCATGAGGGAATGAGGTTGGGGACAGCCACCATCTCACCCCCATGACACCAGACTCACAGCCCCTCACACAGTTTCCACAGTCAGTTATTCCCTTCAAGTACCTGAGAACCAGCTCCTACGCAGCACCCAAGTTTACCAACTCTAAAAAATGACTGCTTCCAAGTCTCCCTGCCCCATGGAGAGCCCAAGGGACTGCCCTAAGGTGCCACAGGGATGCTGTGGAGAACAGAGGAGCAGGGCTTCTAGCCCCACCCCCACCCCCCGACTGCCCACCTGGCTCTCCCTTCAACATTCCCCAGGCTCCTTTGCGGCAAGCAGTCCCACCTCACAGACCTCAGAGTGGCCACCATTGCTGGTCCCTCACACACTAAGGGAAAAAAGTCAGGGGACCTCTAATGCATTTCCACATTGGAACCAGATTTTGACAAGACCCCAAGTAGCACAGCCAGCTTGCTGTGGTCCTGCACTGGTAGTGAGAAGAATGTCTTCTAAGTGTGAGTGTAATCTAACTATAAAGGGGACATCAGTGAAAACGGTTCAGTCCACTGTGTGTGGATCCTACCAGGGGGAGCTGAGACATGGTTCTCAGCGGGCTGGCAGGCTCCCAGCCAAGATGCATGTCAGAGTACAATGGATTTTGAGTTATTTTATCAGATGGACATTCCTGATTCCACTCCGAAGAATAAAAAGGGAATTATTTGTAAGCTACATTTAATGGTCATGAGGATCAAATTACTCATAATAGCCCTGATGTGTCTATTCAGATCAGCTGTAGAGGAAGAAACTTTTTAAATAGGGTGTCTTGGGCGCCTGGGTGGCTCAGTGGGTTAAAGCCTCTGCTTTCGGCTCAGGTCATGATCTCAGGGTCCTGGGATCGAGGCCCGCATCGGGCTCCCTGCTCAGCGGGGAGCCTGCTTCCCCCTCTCTCTCT
>LNAC01000015.1:5464260-5488252 GCA_002007465.1 Ailurus styani | reverse complement strand
GCTCAGGTCATGAACCCAGTGTCCTGGGATCAAGCCCCACATCTGGCTCCCTGCTCAGCGGGGAGCCTGCTTCTCCCTCTCCCCCTCCCCCCACTCATGTTTTTGGGCTCTCTCGCTCTCTCTGAAACAAATAAATAAAACCTTTTAAAAAAAGAAAAGATTTAACAAGTACTTTTCAATTTTAAAATTCTCAAGGGAATGTAAGACACATTTTAAAGATTGGGTGACTTCTGCGTGTTGTCTCAATTCATACCTTTTTAGCTGCCAGTGTGAGTAAATATTTCCAAAAATAATGATAGATTCTTTTTATCCCTTGTTTTGTGAATGGAGAGTTCTTGACCTTTGCCCCAGACTCCTTGACGTCCCACCACATGGACACCTTAGGATAAAACAAAGGAAACACAGCTTTCTCTGCGCTGGAGGCTTTGCAAGAGTCAGTAAAGAAGTTCTCCAGTTCTCACTGGTCGGGCCCTACCTCAGCCTCCACACCCCTAGCCGGCTGCCTGCATTTGGCTACAGAGGCCCAGAAGCATGGGCCTAGTCTGATGAAAAAGCACTGGCTTTTTCAGTCGCTAACTCTAGAACTTTGAAGCCACCCCACCTGAAGACAAATCTCCTCAAATGCAGCCCTTTCCCAGCGATCTGCTAGCTCCCTCCTGTGCCCTTCGTGTAGCGTTCTGCCTCAGCCGCTCTAAGTGCAGCCCCAAATCATGCATCTTCAGTCTTCTGCTCTAATCCTCCCAGATGCTAGGAGACTAGGACTGAAGATGACGTATGCCTGGGTGTCTCTGTGTGTGTCTGTGTGCGTGTGTCTGGGTGTGTCTGGGTGTATATGTCCGTGTGTCTGTATGTGCCTGTGTATGTCTGTGTGTATCTGCGTGTGTGTGTCTGTGCGTCTTGTGTCTGTGTATCTGTGTCTGTGTGTCTGTATGTGTCTGTGTGTGTCTGTGTGTATCTGTGTGTATCTGTGTGTGTATGTCTGTGTATCTGTGTGTCTGTGTCNTCGGGCCCTACCTCAGCCTCCACACCCCTAGCCGGCTGCCTGCATTTGGCTACAGAGGCCCAGAAGCATGGGCCTGGTCTGATGAAAAAGCACTGGCTTTTTCAGTCGCTAACTCTAGAACTTTGAAGCCACCCCACCTGAAGACAAATCTCCTCAAATGCAGCCCTTTCCCAGCGATCTGCTAGCTCCCTCCTGTGCCCTTCGTGTAGCGTTCTGCCTCAGCCGCTCTAAGTGCAGCCCCAAATCATGCATCTTCAGTCTTCTGCTCTAATCCTCCCAGATGCTAGGAGACTAGGACTGAAGATGATGTATGCCTGGGTGTCTCTGTGTGTGTCTGTGTGCGTGTGTCTGGGTGTGTCTGGGTGTATATGTCCGTGTGTCTGTATGTGCCTGTGTATGTCTGTGTGTATCTGCGTGTGTGTGTCTGTGCGTCTTGTGTCTGTGTATCTGTGTGTCTGTGTGTCTGTATGTGTCTGTGTGTGTCTGTGTGTATCTGTGTGTGTATGTCTGTGTATCTGTGTGTCTGTGTCTGTGTGTGTATGTCTGTGTATCTTGTGTCTGTGAATCTGTGTGTCTATATGTACCTGTGTGTGTGTCTATATGTGTCTGTGTGTGTGTCTGTCTGTGTGTGCGTGTGTCTGTGACTCAGTTTGGCAGATCTGTGCACCTGAGCCTTGCAGGGCCCTGTGCCCGGTGCCATGAGAGACGTGGACATTAAAAAAGAAAAGGCATGGTCCCCATCTTCAAGGAACTGACAAGCAAGCACAGGAGATGACCTATATTCAGATAGCAGATAATAGTGACAAAAGGCAGCATTTTGTAGATCCTATAACAGAGGCAAAGCCAATGTGCTATATATAGGAGGCCAACTTCATGTCTGGAACACTGAGGAAGCCTTCATGGAGGAAGAGGAATCTAAGGCCAGTGGAGATGGGGAAAGGCAGGCCAGGAAGAAACCACAGCCCCAACAAAGACACGGAGGTGGGAAAGAGCATTCAGGAGCTACTGAGTTTTATTTAGTGGAGGGTAGCCTGTCTAAAGAGGAGGAACAGAGGATCAAGTCAGGCGGGAGGGGCAAGGTCAGACTCTAGAGGCCTGAATGCCAGGCCAAGGAGCAGGGAATTCTAGCACCAGCTTCTGAATAAGGAAGACACAGTCAGATGTGACCAGCTATAAATTGCCTACAGCTATATTTATTCGTAGATGAGACAACTAACCAAGATAAGAAAGATGTAAATTGCCTATTGTGCCTGAAAAAATAACACTAATCCTTGTCATTGATGTGGGCAGGCTTCTGTGTGTCTGTGCATCATGCTGCATAATAATGGACCTGCATATGGTCCCACAGGTGTCATTTTCCTGCGGCATGCTGTCTGCTCACAACTTAGAAGGCTTGATGTGTGCTCCATCTTTCTGGTTCATTGGTGTGACTCCCTCTGTGGACTGGTCTCCTCCAAGGTTTCCAGGCACAAGGAACGGCAGGTGCTCCTTCTGCACCCCAATCCTCAAACACATCTGGGCAGTTTCTGCCTCCACTTCCAACCCCTAGTTTCAACCCCACAGGTGGGTCAACCCGGAGCCCCTCTCTTTCCTCCTCCCCTGATCGCCCAGTTCCTCCTCCCAGCCCAGGAAGAGTTTTTATAGCCTTCCTGTGCAATGGGAAAGCACCCTTCTGTCACATCCTCCCTAGGTCCCTCTCCCGTTGTTCACCTATGTACACTTAACTCTAGTCCTCCAGTGTTGGCTCCCACAGACCCCACAAACCCCATTTCTCTCAAAGAAGCTGGCTCTGCAGATAAAACTTCTGCAGATGAAAATCACCACTGTTGTCTCAAGTGCGCTTTGAAGGCCTATCTAGGAAGCCAGAGACTGAAATTGGTCTTTACTTTTCAGCTCGATTCTGTGAAGTTTCCTTTGTGGTAAAGAATTTAACTTTGCCTGAAGAGAGGTTTGCCCTTCACCTTTGGCCCCTACGGAGGTTGTCTCTAAGTGCCTGGAATTTCCTGCTTGATAAGCGTGCATTCCCTTACCCAGGGGCTTTGAACCACATCAGAAAGTCTAACAGCGTGATTTAGAGTGGGGACTTTGAGTCCCAGTTATCAGTTCAGCTTCTGGAGGAGCTGGAACCGGAGGCGGGGCACTTGGGCAGTCAACCATGGAACTCCAATAAAACCGCTGGACACTGAGGTTCAGGTAAGCTTTCCTGGCCGGCCAAACTGCACAGACAATATCACCCATCCTTGCTGGAAGAGTCACAGTGCTCGTGACCCTGGGAGAGGACCACTGAAAGCTCTGTACCTGGAACTTTCCTAGACTCTGCCCCATGTGCTCTTCATTTGGCCGACCTAAATCAACATCCTTTCCCTATAATAAGCCATAACATGAGTACAACAGCTTCCACTGAATTTTTTCGAACCTGAAGATGGTCTTGGGAACTTAACAGTTTGTGTCAAAGTAAGGGCTGCCTTGGGAACTGTTCCTCTAAGTTTGCAACTCCTGACTCAGTAAATGCCTCGGCCTCAATGGGAAGAGAGGGCTGGAGAGCAAAAATAATACCAGCAATGAAAATTATACCAGATAGCATTTGAAAATATTATCCCATCAGCCATGTATAAAAGGGAAACCAACAGTGCATAGCAACTCGTGGTAAATGCTCACTGTGAGTTGCTGACTCAGAATTCAGAAGAGGGAGCAAGGACTGTGGGTAGGAGAGGTTGGGGAAACTCCATGGAGCTGGTAGGACTTGAGGTGGTATTTTCAGAAAGCAGAGACATTAAACGGGGAGAGAGACGAACAGCAACCCGGGTCGGAAGGAATAGTTTATTTCAGCTTGCTAAATTGGCGTGTTATTTAGAAGTCTACGGAAGAAAGGCTACAATAGAAAATTAGGGAATGATTAGCCTTGAAAGCTTCTTGATGTTATTTATTTCCCTGAACTCCCTCATTAGCCAATCATTGTGAAAATCTCTTCAAAATACCAAATAATCCCCTTGCTTGTTTGGAACATGAAGACCAGGCTCCTATTCTTGAAGCTTCTTTGATCTTTTCCACAGACCATGCTAAACATATATATGAAAGAGTAAAACGACCATGAGAAAAAAATGGTGTCAGTGAAGACCCCAGTGGCCTTTGTACCCACAAGAAAGCCTCGGTAATTAACAAGCCTGTTGTACCGCCCAGTTCTGAGAGGTGCCATTCACACAAGATGAAAGTGAACAGTGTCCTCTGGAGCTGTGTGATGTGGCTGCCTTCATGGGTAAGGAAGTGCTTTAAGGCTACGAGTCTGATATTGCTAATTATGATAATAGGAACTGCCAAATGTGGGCACCCATACTGAAGGCCATCACATAGTTAAAGCAAAGGGACAACATGCACATACCCAGACATACACACACACCAGGTGATAATTAGGACTATTAACCAATGTAACTTTATGGAGGCACAAACACCGAGAGCAGACTTGTCGTTTAGAGGAGGTAAGCCAAAAACCAAAATGTTGGGACCAAGGAAGATCAGAGCTATTCTAGCCAGTTCAGCCTGGGATGCAGGGCCACCATCAACCAGGAGCCTCAGCCCATGGGTGGCATAAGAATTCAAAAGCAAGAAACCTGAGCTTCTAAATATTCCCACTTATCATGCTTCAGGCTGCTATAACAGAATACCACAGACTATGCAGTTTAGAAACCACAAAATTTCATTTCTTGAAGTTCTAAAGGCTGGGAAGTCTAAGATCAGGGTACAGGCAGAGTCGGTGTCTGGTGAGGGCCCATTTCCTGGTTCATAGATGGAGACAGAAAAAAGGACAAGACAGCTCTTGGGGGTCTGTTTACTAAGAGCACTAGTCCCATCTGTGTGAGCATTGCCTCATGACCTAATCACCTCCCAAAGGCTGCACACCTCCTAAAACCATTACATTGAGGGTTAGGATTTCAACACGTGAATTTTGGTGGAACATAGACATTCAGTGTGTTGCACCACCCCACCTGGATATCTGGACTTTTTGCCATCTGTTTCCTCCAAAACACTACAGAAAATAGAATTCCTCTTTCAATATGGCTTATAACATTTTTAGGAAGATGGTGACCCACCCCAAGAATTTGATGAAAGTCCTAAACTCTTACCTCAAACACATACACACACTCACAGAGTGTGTTTTGTGCAGAACTCCAGACAACTTGAAGCCCATCCTCAAAACCCTACTGCCCCACAGAACCAGAATGTGATCCTGCTACTCAATAAGAAATATCCTTTCCTTATTAACACTCAGCACTTTGCCTTTGTCAGGAGCTTTTGAATTTTAACTCTGCCACAGTGTCAGTGTGGTAATTTACTTTAAAGACTTTGGCTTGAACTATGTAATGTACAAGAGGTGATCAGTTAGCCTGTGAAAAATCCTACACATCCACAATTCAGAATCCACAGAATCCTACAGAATCCACAATTCAGAGGTGGCTAGCAAGCCCTCCAAATGTTGCTGCTCACATCTACTCCACAAGTTTGTCAAATAGCACAAGTGACGTTAGAAATCATCTCTTCTGGTGAATGAGTGGTATTCAAGGAATATAGATGCTATTAAAATGACCCAGGCTCCTTGAAGACCTTAATGTTAACTGAAATAGGCCAGACACAAAAGGACAAATATGATTCCATGTATATGAGGTACCAGAATAGTCAAATTCAGAGACAGAAAGTAGAACGGTGGTTGCCAGGGCCTGGGGGGAGGTAAGAATGTTTAATGGGTGCAGTTTCTGTTTGGGATAATGAAAAGTTTCTGGAGATGAATGGGGGTGATGGCTGTACAGCAACATGAATGATACACTTAATGCCACTGAATTGTGACACTTAAAAAAATAGTAGAATTTTAGGTCATGCATATTTTACCAAAACAAAAAATATATATGCATCCAGACCCTTCCATGCCAACATAAATGAAGTATAAGAATCAGGCAAGCCCAGGACCTAATACTGCCTATGGAGAAACCTGTCCCCTTAAGAAAAATCCTGTCCCCTTGATAAAAATCCTGTCCCTCCCCACCCTTTAGGGACTCCAACAAGCACCTTGTGGGATTATCTTAATCCCCTGCAGTTGCAGTGGTTTAAGATGGTGAGGATAGCCAGTCTTGAACTTGGACTGAGTTCAACTTGACTCCAAAGTCATCAGAAATCATAGCATTCACCTCAAAGTAATGCACTCATGAAGTCAAGGAGAAGACCTTCCCCCAAGCTTACCAAGGCCAACTACATGACTCATTTTAAGCTAGCAGATATGGCAGAATTTAGTCAAAGATTTGCTTTCTTTGTAACATCCCAGTCACGTTGTGGTGGTCCATTTTGCCCTCTATTCATCAGAAACTGTCAGTCTTTTACCCAAGGAGCCGGACAAGTGTTGAACAGACCAGATATGCCCAAGCCACTTCCCAAATTTGGAAGAAACTTAGGACTTGACCTCCAGCCAAGAATGCAACAAAACAAACAGTAGCTCAGACCTCCACCCCTGCCCCAGTAAAGCAGACAACTACCCAAGGGTTTATACCCAGCGGGAATTGCTTTGACTTTGAGAAAAGCCACAGGACGAGTAGGGAATCCTGTTTTGTCTCCACCCAGACTCAATAAGAGAAAGTAGGCACACCAAGATGTTTTAGGAGCTACCCCATAATATTTTACCAGCCCTTAGGGAATATGAGGAGGAAAAGGAAACATGGTATCTATTTAATTAAGGAGTTAACCCAATTATGAGGAAATATAAGTGCATGCTCCAATATAAATAAATATATGCCTCAGATGTAAAGTGTTGAACTATGTCATAACTAAGCTAAAGCTTGTAAAAATTAGAAAAATTGTTAATTTTCAAAATTCCGAAGTACTGTGTCCTAAAGAACAAGGAGTGAAATTGCAACGATCAACACAAGTGTGACCACATGCACTGCTGATACTAATTAGTTTGTTCTTTCTGTTATGCACACATGTTTATTGAGCGGACACAATACACTAGGCAGATCCGGGATAACATGCAGATGAGAATGGCCTTGTCCTTTTTTTTTTTTTTTCTTTTCCCCTAAGAGTTCATAGTTATTTAAAGAGGAAGCAAAAACCAAAAATAAAAAAAAAATTTTTTTTAAGACAAAAAAACAATTTAGTGGTTGAAGAATTTTCTTTCCCTGACTGCACTTCTGGCACCAAACATGGGGGTTTTCCACACCAACAAACCGATGCTCTATGACCTTACAATTCAACTCTGACACTAACTACCCAGAGAGGGTGTCAGACTCCACAGGTTGAAGGGTTCAGTCCCACAAGACTGTCCCCTCTTTAGACACCGGTCACAGGTATCGGGTCCCCAAATTATCCACACCTCTAACCAATTTGGCTATAAAGCCAGAGTTTCTGACAACCCTCAGTTTTGGCAATTTGCTAGAATGGATCGCAGACCTCAGGAAAGCACTTTACTTACATTTACTGATTTATTATAAAGACAACTTGTGAACAGCCACAGGGAAGGGACGCAGGGGGCCAGGTATGGGGAAGGGGCATGGACCTCCCTCGCCCTCTCTGGAGGCAACGTCCTTCTAGGACCTCGTAGCGTTCACCAACCCGGAAGCTCTCTGATTTTTGTTCAGTAGTCTTTACAGAGCTCCCTCTCCAGCCCACTCCACCTTCCCAGAGGTCCGTGGGAGGGGCTGAAAGTTCCCAGTCCCCAATCACGGGGCCTTTTAGATGACTGGTCCCATCTTGAGGCCATCTAGGGGCCCACTCTAAGTCTCCATTAGCATAAACTCAGGTGTGATGAAAAGGGGTCATTATGACTGGCAAACTTGATCCTATTGGGGGATTCCAGCATTTGAGTTCCTCCTTGCCAGGAACTGGGACAAAGTCCAAATATATTTTTGTATTATACCACGGCATTAAAATATTCAAAGTCGGTTTTCAAGGGGACACAAACACGGTACTGGACAGTTTTATTGGGGGCAATGAGTCAGGGAAAGCTTCAGATAGGAAGCTATGGCTGCATCTTAAAACAGGACAGGTGTTCACTGTGTGGACACTGGAGGAATCGACAAAGGGAACCAGAGACTAGCAATGGCCCAGTACCAGACCGTGAAGGACCAGCTCATAGGGACTACTACTACAGGGCATCTGACTGCTCTCCCTAATTCCTCGGTGGCCCCATCCACCACCCAAAAGTCAGAGGAATCGTTCAAAAATGTACACCAAATCTTATCACTGGTTTGCTTTCAATTCTCCAAGGACTTTCTGTCCCACAGTAAATAAAACCCAAACACTTGCCCCAGTCCACACGGCCCAGCTTGATCAGGCCCTACCTACTTCTCTATCCTAAAGTAACAACATTCTCCTACCTTTGGAGGCCCCATTCTAGCCTGATCAGCTCTGGGGCAATTCCCCATACACCCACGCTCCTTCCCACCTGGATGGTTAGTTTTGTGGGTAGACTTGAGCAACCACAGAGTGGGTACCCAGATTAAACTTTATTTCTCGATGTGGCTAGGAGGGTGTTTCCGGGTGAGATGAGGCTTTAAATCAGTGAACTCAATAGATTGCACTTCCTCATGGTTGGGGGTGGGGGGCATCATCCACAATTTGCTGAGGGTCTGAATAGAAATAAAGGTGGAGGAAGGAGGGATTCACCCCTTTTTTTTGTTTCCTGACTGCCTGTTGAGCAGTGACATCTCATCTTATCTTCTCCTGCCCTCAGACTGGGGTTTACACCGTTGGTTCTCAGGTCTTCAGACTCGGACTGAATTCTACCGCCTGTTTTCTTGGGTATCCAGCCTGCCGATAGCCGACTGTGGGACTTCTCAGCCTCCATAATCACATGAGCCAATTCCTCATAATAAATCTTTTCTACATAAATAAATAAACACATACATACATATACACATAGAGATATATGTCCATCTCCGACTGGTTCTATTTCTCAGGAGAACCCTGATACACCCTCCCAGCATGGTCGTGCCTGTGGGTCCACTTGGCAGCAAAGGGTCCCATCCATGGTGCTAAGAAGTTCAGAGGCAAAGTGATGATCTGATTGACTGCACAGGTTCTGACATCAGATCGCCTTGGTTCGCGCTCTCGCTGTTCTTATTAGCTGTGTGAAATTATTTAACTCCTCTGTGCCTTGCTTTCCTCATTTGTGGGACGGAAATACTAAATAAAGATAGCGCCTCCATCTACAGAGTTATTGAAAGAATGAGTTAGTTCTTACAAAGCTTTTAGTATAGTATCTGGCATATAAGACGTTGTGACATTTCTTATTTTCCTGTAGGTGAAGGTGGAAGGGTTGAAGGTGTTAACCTTCAAAATAAAAACTGCTAGGTGCTTTACCAGCAAAAATGCGTTTGCTTGGAAATAAAAAGATTGCACTCAGGAGCAAATAAGCCCTGGCAAAACCAAGGGCAGGTATGGAGAACAAAAGAGAGGTATGCTTTTTTAAGGAGAAAAAGGGTAAGTTGGAAAGGATGTTATGAACTGAAAGTCCATTGGAGTAAACTGGGAGTTCTAAGTATAGTGGCTTCTCATTGGCTGAGTTGTTTTTGGGGGTGGGGGGTGGATAAGGAAAGCCTTTCTTCCGCCAGCTGGGATAGTAGAGTAGTAGTAGCACCAGCAAGGTCAGGTCCTGTTGGGTCTTCCTGTTGGGTCTGCAATTCACTAAGAGTGGTAGGGCATGAGAGCTCCCCTGCAGAGCTTCCGGAGTCTGTTTCGGCGAGGTGTCCTGTTATTAATATTTGCAAAGGGTTTTAGCAAGAGAGTAATGAGATCCGGTTTCCACTTTTGCACATTAGTCTGTGATCGAGAGTGGAGGAGGTGGACTTAAACTGTAAGGAGACTTCTACATTCCTTCATTCAGCAAACTTTAGTTCTAGACAATGTGCTAGGGCACTGGGAACGTCGCTGTTGTCACCACGTGCCTATGGATTCTGCATTGAGTCCCAGCCATTTTTCCCAACTTTGCTAAGACTGTCCTTCCAAAATCTGCTTCTCCGGGTGGATAGGCTCAGTTGCAGACTGGGTGTTTTTTAGTTACCTGGCAAGTAACGAAGACATGGAACTGGAAGTTGAGACCTGGATTCTGATCCTCACCTGAAATAGGGGCAGTCACATCTGCCCCAAGGACCTCACAGAATTGCTGATGAACATAAAATAAGGTACTTGACATGGAAACCTGAGCAAAAACTAAACTCTTGCTCCAGTTTGGTTTGTTGGGTTTGTTTGGGTTTTTTTATTTTTTGTGTTTTAAACAAAAGTAACATATCCACATGGACAAAAATTCAATAGTACAATAAGACATAAAACTAGAAATTAAAGTCTCCTGCTCACTCCACCCTCAACCTACATTCTCTCCCCACAAAAGGTAGCCATTGTTAACAACTTTTCATTTGTCCCCTGAAAAAGCTTATTTTGCATATATCTGCATTTTACATGTATATGTATTTAAAAGTTTACACAAATGGTATCATGGAGGTTTTAATGCATAAACACAAAATTCTTTGACATTCATCCCATCAAAAAGTGGAGTCTAAATCCCCTCCCCCTGAATCTGGGCTTATTGACTGCTTGACCAATAGAATATGGTGGAAGTGATGCAGTGTGAGGTTCTTGGCACTTTCAGTCTCAAGATACTTGTCCTTGGAACCCAGCCACCATGCTGTGAGGAAGCCAAGAAACCACACAGAGAGGCCACATGTGGGTGTTCCAGGTGACAGTTAACATCAACTGCCAGACATGTGAATAAGAAAACCCTCAGATGATTCCAGCCCACAAATGTCAGGTCGCCCCCAGTCTTGAAGCCATCCCTGCTGACTACGGGTGGATCAGAGATGAGTGGGCCCCATCGAACCCTCCCGACTTGTAGATTTGTGAGCAAAATTCATGATTGCTGTAGTTTGAAGCCACTGAGTTTGGGATGGTCCTTACATAGCAACAGATAACTGGAGCAGTAGTCATATTTTATCCACTCATATGAAATTCCTTTTTTGCTTTTAATAAAAAATCTTGGCAATCTTTCAATAATACATACATGTCTAAGTTGTTCATTTGTATGATCTAATCCTTCATTTTATGATGTTTCATATTAAATCAATCAACATCCTGTTGATGGGCATTTAGATCGTTTCCAGGTTTTTGTTTTTGTTTTTGTTTTTTTCCATTTCAAACAATACTGCACTGAGCATTTTAGCGTATATGGGGTATATCTGTAGGATAAATTTCTAAGAGTTAAATGTTGGGTCAAAAGGAATCAGCATGTGAAATCTTGATAACTATCACCGAATTCCATAAAATTCCAAATTCTCTTCCCCACAAAAGTAGTAAAGGCTCCATCGGTTTATACTCTTACCTGAATAAAACTGGGATTCTCTGAAAAACAAAGATGAGAAGCCTCAGTTACTCCTCTGGGGCCATCCAAAATTAACTAAAACTGAATTTATTTCATGCATTTTCAAGGAATGCAAACAAAAGAATAAATTCTAATATATCCACTTAAAATAACAATAATTTAAAAATATACATGCCAACGTATTTTTATAAAAATAACTATATTTTTCAAAACAAAAAACTTAGTTAGCAAAAAGACATTGTTTTATATTTTTGCAAATTAATGTCTGGCTCAGTAGAAGAAAGTTGGACTCTCATCTTTGCTTCTGCATTCAACATGTTGCAATATGGGTTTTTTTTTTTACATCAATTTTAAAAATTTCAACCCCACATAAATAATGTACATGGAAAAGGGGGAAATAGTTTAATAGCTTTTTCCAATAATTGTAAATGTTCTTCTCTGATATTACACTAAAACTTGACCAGTGTTAGTAAACCACAGGCTTAAAATGGAGTCACTTATGCTAGACCACATCACCAAACCAGGGCTTAATACCTGACCTACTCAAAGTGTCAGCCTCCCTCAGGAATACAGTATTAACTGGTCAGTCTGGAATTTCCTGATCGGCACCAATAAGGCAATCTGTCACATGTGCCCTCTCTATCCCCCAAAGGGAGATGAGATAATTTACCTAAGACCCTTTTATCTGCAATGGAAGGTGACCTCATCTGAAATAAGCTTTTTTTTCTGTTTATAACTTTCTTGTCCTGCCTTTAGAAGCCCATTCCTTTCTGTAGCCCTTTGGAAGTCCTCCCTACTTGCTAGATAAGATACTGCCCAATTCATGAATCATTTAATAAAGCCTATTAGATCTTTAAAATTAAGTCAGCTGAACTTTTGTTATTTAACACAGTGACCTACTCTTCAAGGTTAGCTGTGATGTTAACATGTCTAATCTGAAATCAACTTACTAAATATTTTCAAACTCTTTTACATTAAATTCCATTCATCTGTCTTGAACTTTGAGTGGATCTTTTACCCATGAACAATTTTGTAACATCATGCATCAGTCATTTGGTTTACTAAGCAATGCAGAGCTTCTAAATGTTAGTGTGTTTCATTATACAGTATCAAAAAGAATCACATTCATTTTTATCACTGCAATTCTCATCCTAAAAGACTTTAGGACTGGAAGCTGTCAAGATCACAGTGGCAGATACAAGCTTTTTGAAATTCTTATTTTTGCCTGAGACTCTAATTTTTTAGTTGGCAATAAATATCGTCAGTTGTTTTCCTTGAAGTAACAGGCTCACTTTGTTCATTTTCAAGAGTCTATCTGCCAAATACCCAAGTCTGAATAGCCATACTTTGACAATTGTTTTTTCAAGTAAAAATGTTGTTTCATGAAAAGAAAAAAAAAAGGGGCCAGTTCAACTTACAACCCAAACAATAGCAAAAGTGCTTTTCTTTGAAACAATCATCACACTTTGGTTTGCAGCAGAAGCACTTTACAGAGAATATTTAAAATATTTGTGCCCAGGGATAGCAATTTAACAAAATTCAGTTATTACCATTTTATTAAATAATTCTTAGGTACAACTGAGGGTTTTTTTAACTACTAATATAATTTGATGTCACTACTATAATTCATAGTAAAGTACTAGGACTTTTATCCACCATTAATTTTGCATCACCACCACTAGAAACATCCACACAGAGGACAAGGCATTTATTTATTATTATTATAAAGCTAGTTTTAATCTTACAGAGCCCCTAAGATGATCTCAAGATCCTCAGAGGTATATAGACTATACTTCAGGAACCTCTGCTCTAAGCCAATCCCAGTAAATCCATTTGCCTAGTTGTTGACTGGTACAATTCCAGCCAAGGAAATATGAAGAGAAATCTTTTGGGGAATTTTGGAAAACCTCTCCTTACCCTTAAGAGGGGTCCCAAGATTCAAAGAGATATTTGTACATCCATGTCCAATGCAGCATTACTTAACAATAGCCAAGAGGTAGAAAAACACAAATGTCCATTGATGGATAAACAGTGGTATATATGCACAATAAAATACTACTCAGCCTTTAAAAGGAAAGAAATTTTGACACATGATACAGTGGATGGATCTTGAGGACATTATGCTGTGTGAAATAAGCCAGACACAAAAACAAATACTGTATGATTTCACTTACATGGGATATCCAGAGTTTTAAAATTCATAGAGACAGACATGAAGGGAATGGAGGGTTGTTTAATGGGTAGAGAGTTTTAGTTTTGCAAGAGGAATAAGATTTAGAGATTAGTTGCACAACAACGTGAACGTAACACTACTGAACTGTATACTTAAAAATAAAGGTAGTAAATTTTATGTTATGTGTATCTTACTGCAGTAAAAAAATTTTAAATTTTTAAATCAAATAAAATTTTTAAAAAGGGTCACATGGATAAAACAGGTAATAGGGATTAAGGAGTACACTTGTGATGAGCACTGGGTGACATGTAGAATTGTTGAATATTGTATACCAGAAACTAACATGACACTGTATGTTAACTGGAATTAAGATAAAATCTTAATTTTATGGGAATTAAGGGAAAATAAAATGGAAAATGGGAAAATGGATTTTTATCCGAGCCTTCGGTTGATGATACATGGAGAGGTGATACTGCAGTGAGATTGCAGTCGTGAGAGTTTGAACACCAACACTTCGAGGATGGCAGAGCAGAAGGATGAAATAATGCAAAAGCCTGAATTCTTGATAACATGATTAAGACACTAAATTAACCAACGTTGGATCCTCCTACTGCCAATCTTACTACGTAAATTAACACATTTTCCTTAAGAAATTTTCACTGGGTTATTCTGTTACTTGCAGCTAAAAGCATCCTCACTAATACAAAGAGAAAAGTATCCAAAAAGCACACAGTGAATTTAGCCAGTCCTCTGCCCCTCAGTCATGGTACAATCTTGGAAAAATTGTTTCATCACGCCCCTGCTGTTCAAGGTGGAAGATGGATTAGATATCAAGGGACACTTCCTGTGACTTTTAACAGATTTGCTATTACATATGTTGGAAATTTGGTATGTCATAAAATTTGCTTATCCACATTGCCCTTTTATGACTAGGTAAATATTGAGATTTATTCCTGTTACAGCTAGGCAGTTTATCCTGAACTACTGACTTTCCTGAACTACTCTGAAGATTGACTTGTTTTAGGAAGCTGGAAATGACAGGTGTGGCTGCCTCATGTCAGAGTACATGTTATGCAGAGGACTGCAACATGGGCAGGGTGGTGAAGACCTCCTCTCCTCAAGAAATCTTAGAACTTGTGTGAGTTATAGCCTTTATCTTCCTACTGGGAAAGTTCTGAGACCTAAAGTATGGAGGGCTGTAACAAGTAGGATGCTAGAAGCATGTGTTTGGAGAGGTCTGTGTGTGGGGTAGACAACAGTAAAACAGAGGGTGTACAGAACTTAAAGAAAGCAAACAGTCTTTTCTTGCTACACCAAACTACTCTGGCCAATTTCACCCTAAATCACTATTGTTTTTCAGTGACTATTAAAATAAAGTCACTTGGCAGTGATTGCCTTTGGTTATTGTTATTATGAGCCATCTTCTTTTATTTTTACCCCTCAGGCAGGTGGAACCAGGAGAATTTCCAAATTGAATACTGAATTCCATAAGATAGTGTCTATATGAGAGGCACCTTGTTGGCTCAGTTGGTTAAGTGTCTGACTCTTAATTTTGGCTCAGGTCATGATCTCAGGGTTGTGGGTTCAAGCACTGCTCTGTTGCTAGATGAGAAGCCTGGTTGGGATTCTCTCCCTCCCTCTTCCTCAATGAATCCCCCCACACACATGAGCTCTCTCTCAAAAAAAGAAAAAAGGGTCTCTGTGGAACATTGCTAAGGCCACCAAAATTCCATAGGAACACACTTGATTGAGAATACCTTTTCAGAAATTAAATTGTTCAAACAACTACAGTATTATAAATCCTTGGTCGCTGGCAAGTTTAGTGTATAGTCAAGTTTTGCTAAGAAATTTTCCCAGCAAAACGGGAAGGTATTGATTCTTGTAGCTCTGGACATAGAGATTGATTCTCAAAGTCCAGGAGAGTTAAGAGCTTTTCTTAATCAGAGAATCCCTGAAATTTCAGTCATCTCCCCTTACTGGCAGGATTCTTTGTCTGAGTAGGAGTTCAATGTATCTTTGAGTTTCCTCCTCCCCATTTACCCCACCTACCTCCAGAGCAGAAGGGCAACTAAATGGGTTGTTCTGGCTGGAGTCAGGAAGAATAAAGATGGTTCTCATTTTCACAGTAACTCCCAGCTCCTTTGGAAATACCACAGACATTTTATTTAAAATTTCCTGCAGTTAGGGTACTCTAATAGTATAAGGTCTTAAAAGCTGACTCCTATATGATTCTTATTATAAATCTTTCCTTGTCCATCTCATCCACCATACTGAGTTCCTTGAGAAAGGAAACTATCTTTATTTCTGTCTGGCACTATTTGGTCATAACAGAGAATCACTACTTTTTTTTTAATAAATGAAAGAGTGTCTGAATTCATTAATGAATGAAAAAACAAACCAGTTCCTTTGTATAGGAACATCTGTTGTTTTTCTTGGGCCCAGAATTTCCCCTTCTTTCAGTAGTAGCAACCTTCTTTCTCCCTTCCGTGTGGTTCTGGAGGGGTTGCCATTCAGTACCCCACCCACCTTCCAAGCTGGCCAATCATGGTAGACCTTATCATTGGTCACGGGGATTCGCCCAAGGAACAGACATGTGACTCAAACAGAACCAATCAGTGTCCTGGTACTGAGGCTACCAGATTATATATTCCCGGAGATGCCAGTGGTCATCTTTTCTTGGACATGAAGTAGCCTGTCTACAGTAAGATACAATATAGAAAACCCAGAGAGAAGCAAAGAGGTGGAGAGTGGGGAGGAGATGAGAATAAGAAAGACTGAGATGTAAAGAGACTCCGTTATATTTCTTGTAACCCTGATCCTTTTGTCAAGTCCCCTCACCCCGTCCTTTCCATGTTTTGTCTCCCGTTTTCCCCCTTCTAGCAGTCTGTGTGGGAATCAAATTCCTTTCTCCTTCAAGCCAGCCTGATGCCACCCCGAGTTTAAACCCTGCTCAAAGACACACGCTTCTTAAACCTGTCCCAGATGATGATGAGACGGTGAAGAAAGGGGAAAGAGAAGGAAAGCTTGGGAAGGACACACCTGGAAGAAGGAAGAAATCAGATGCACTCTCCTACTTTACACTTTTATCTTAAGCCCAGCCAGTGAGAGTGAAGAGGAAAACAGAGATGGAAGATGTCATAGCATTTTAGAGATACTAGAGAATTGGGATATTAACTAGTTAGTCCAGGATTTCTCAGCCTCAGCACTATTAACATTGGGGACTGGATAGTTGGGGGCAGGGATTCGGTGCTGAGGCACCGGTGCACTATAAGATGTTTAGCAGCATTCCTGGCCTCTCCCCAGTACAGGTAGTGAAAGACCAGGTATGACAACCAGAATGTCTTCAGATTCTGCCAGATGTCTACAGGAGGGTAAAATTGCCCTTGTCGAGCACCACCGAACTAATCTGACCTCTCCATTTTACAGATGAGGAAAACAAGGCCCATAGTGGGAGGAATTTTGCCCAGGGCTGCGTAGAGTCAAGACAAGAATCTAGACTGTCCCCAAAAATCTGATCATTTGATCAGAAAGGCCATGTTTTCAGACTTCTGTTTTGTATAAAGCTAACTCTGATGAAAAATAGTAAACAAAATTAAAATTTAAAAAATGCAGTATTTATAATACAGCAAAAGGTAAGAGAGAACCATCTTCAGATGTGAATGAGTAGTGGGCCTATCTGCTCAGAGTTTCACATTGGTGAGGGAACCATGAACTACCACCAGTAAAGGGTATTGAGACAAAATATGTGAGTTTTCGTTTTATTTGTATCAAACTCAGAAAAACTTCTGGTGGAACACACAAGTCAAGAAATATTACACAACCTTTAAAAAGAAAGAAGTTCTGTCACAAGCTACAACTGGATGAAACTAGAGAACATTAGGTGAGGTAAAATAAGCCAGTCACAGAAGGACAAACACCACATGATTCTTCACGTATGAAACACCTAAAGTAGACAAACTCATAGAAACAGAAAGTACAGTGGTGGTTGCCAGAGCTGGCGGAAGGGGAAAGAGGGAGTTGCTATACCAGGAATATAGAGTTTCAATCATGCAAGATGAGAAAGTTCTAGAGATCTCTGTACAACAACAGTTAACAATATGTACTACATACTTAAAATTTGTTAACAGGGTAGATTTTATGCTATGCCTTTAGCACAATAAAAAAAACATTTTTTTAAAGGAACACAGGCCAAGGACTATTACCATTCTGCCTCCCTCTTTCTTTCAGAGTTGGCCCCTATTTGGAAAACTTTCTAGTGTTTGATTGATGACAACCTGGGAACTGCTGGTCCCAAATCCCAGCCCTCATTTATTACGCTCAAGTCACTGCAAAGTTGCAGAATACAAAACTACTTTAAATCCAGTGTTAATTGTCACCAAAGACCCATATTTTCAAATACAAGTGCAAATCTCATTTCTTAAACAAAGCTATTTTAAATAAACATCATGGACTATTAATGCCTAGAGATCATATTGGTCAAATCCTTCCTCTGAGTGATAAGGGCCATAAGACTCCAAAGTTGCAATTTTACCCAAGGTCATCCACATAGGTAGTGATAAAGTCCTGCACAAAAACCCAGGTCTTCTGAACCCTAGCTCCAGACTTTCTCTGCTTTACCAAACTGCTCTCCTGCTATTCCAAGGACCCCAAATCTCCTACCCCCATTGATATGAATTACTGAAATGTTACTGCCATCCCAGAGAGGAATGAAAGGCAACCTCGATAAGGAAACTGTGCAGAGATGTCAAAGAGGAGAGATGTGATGAAAAATAAATGAAAACTGCAAAATTAAAAAAAAAAGTTTTAAAGAAAATTCAAAGGACTGGGGAAGGAAAATACCAGAGAATGAGAATCAGGCCTAAAAAAAAAAAAAGACATTCACAAAGATAAGCTTCTAGTTATTCTTGGTGCCCCAAGGAGTGTTTGAACTGCTGCCAAAATTGCTTTTGACCTAAATGGAGAAGAAAAACTATTTTCTTTATCTACTGAGAGTAAAATCAAATTTCATGTTAGGAAGCATTGGTTTGGATGAAGTGAGTTAAAATTTTACGAATAGAGTATTATTAGCCACCCTAGCATACCTGAGGCACTCAAGAAATGTTTATTGCTAAAAGAATATCTAGATCTGACTAATCCCTATTGGGTAACACTGTACATGGAGTTCATTATTTCAGTCTTGCTTCTAAATAAACATCCTCCTCACCAACCCCCCACCATTTTCCCACACATACACTGTTCACAACTTGTTTCCTTAGCTTTGCGTTTTTACACACATGCACACGCATACACACGTGCACGCGCACTCACACACACACACACATTCACACATGGACTCCAAGCTTCCCCTTCCTCTGTCATTCCCCTTCAAACACACCCCCAAGTTGAACTAACCTGTAGAAAAACCCTGTTTCCACTCCCACACCTATTTACTTGGTTGGTGTATGTACTCGTGACAGTGCTTTTGGTTATAAGGAAGCACAACCCCAAATAAAAAGAGCTTTGAACAATAAATACATTTTTCCCCCATAACAAGAAGTCTGAGATAGCACTTCAAAGCACAGTAAATGTGTGCGGTCTTGAATTGTCCTGCAGCTCTTACTTTGCAGAGGATTAAAAACACCCGTAGGGGCGCCTGGGTGGCTCAGTGGGTTAAGGCCTCTACCTTCATTCAGCTCGGGTCATGATCTCAGGGTCCTGGGATCGAGCCCCGCATCGGGCTCTCTGCTCGGCGGGGAGCCTGCTTCCCCCTCTCTCTGCCTGCCTCTCTGCCTACTTGTGATCTCGCTCTCTGTCAAATAAATAAATAAAATCTTAAAAAAAAAAAAAAAGCACCCGTAAACTGTGGCCCTGGGGGGCTTACTGTGCAGTGGGGAGTCACATGTTCACAAACTCCAAACACGGTAGTATGACACACACCAACCAGCTGGTCTGGAATGTACACACTCCTGCAAGTGTGAAAGGGGAAGAGATCTCTGTGACTGGAATGGACGAGATTTACCTCACTGTGGACATGAGCATGGGGGAGATTTCCAAGAATGGGAGAGATTTCAGTAAGTGCAGATGTTGACATGAAGGAGCATTCAATATGAGGGAAAAGGTCGAAGTAGAAGAGAAGGTAGAATTTCTCAAGCAGGCCAGTAGAAGGGTTTGATCCTCAGGGCTTAGAAAGGGGTAAGTGGTGGTGGAGGAAGGGAGCTATCGTGTCTCCCCCCGCCCCACCCCTGAAGGCTGGGTTTGATTCAAGAAGGGCTATTGTATCAGTCAGGGTGCAACTAACACAAGACTGAAGTAATTGTGCATTTTTAAGTTAATTTTTAGAGATTATTAGTTATATTATTTTATAATGCCTTCCTATTTTACATGACAATAAATTGAGAGAGGGGAAGTTTCAAAGCTGGTTGAGTTGATTCAGGGATGTCTGGGCTGGGGAGCCGCTCCTCTGTGATTCTTTTGGACTTCTCCCTCTGGACTGCAAAATGGTTGCAACAGCTTCCATTTCCAGTTGTTCACACTAGGTCCTCCAAAACAAGGAGGAGGACGAAGGGCTGTCTTTGTCGATCTCTCGATTCTAGGAGAGAATTTTTACCAAACATGATCCTTTACCCTCCGCTGCCAACTTCCATGGGCTTCATCCCCTCAGCCAGAGCTGCTCACAAACCCACGCTCTAGGGAGGTCAAGGGAGCTGGGAAAGTGAGTATGGAGTCTGGTAACCGCTCTAATTGCTGGTGGGCCCCACTGGCCAAAAGAGGAGTTGGAATGAGCATGGACATGCAAGCAACATTACTCATCACGGCCATGGCAGAGCAGGGGTAAGAGGTGACGTCAGAATTCAGGCTCAGGTCGAATTATGAAGGGTCTGCGGTAGGAGTTTGGAATTTATTTTATAACCATGAGGAACCAGCGTAAGTCTCTGTGGTGAAGAGAAGGCACTGACCAGTGCTGAGTTTTAGAGAAATAACTAGAGGCCAAGGTGGGAGGTTTGAGAGGAGTCGCACAGGTCAGATTAGGGCACAGATTATAGGTAGGTAGGACACTTTGGGGACTCCTGAGGCAGGCTACCCCCCAACCTGGAAACATGTAACTAGATTGTTCAGGAATAACCAGGGTGCAAATTGTTGGCAAAGAGCTGGGAAACTAGATGTAGGCCCAACTTTTCCATTAACCTCGGAAGGTTAATGGAAAGTTCCCAAGCAGGTCACTACCCAGCCACTACCCCCAGCCTCAGGTTCCTCATCTCTAAAACGGGGTCCCTGGACTAAATGCACTCTGCATCCCTCCTTCCTCTAACAATCCAAGAATGCCAAGAATGGCCCTTTGCACGGATGTTTACTTAAGCAGATGCCATCCACCATCTGAGAAGCAAGGAAAAGGGGCTGATCAGAGTGGAGTCATTCCCCACGCTGCCACCAGCTGAGCGGTGCCCTGTTTGTTCCCCAACATCTGTTCCATCATTAGTAATGTCTATAGTTCCAAACACAATGGGGTTTATTATCATTAATGATAATTATTGTTATTGAAGAACTAGAGAAACTTCATCTCAAACTGATATTTTGTTTCATGCCTCACATCAAATCTCTTTCTTCCCAACACATCTTTATTTTTCTTTAGAACACTGAAGAAAGGCCAGAAGAATAGATTGAGTTATATCAGGGTTCTTAACCATGGGCAAACCTCAAAATCATAGGGTTTGTTTTTTTTTTTTTCAAAATACAGATCTACAAACCCCAGCCCAGACCTAAAGAATCTCTGTCTGAGGGGTGGGTCTGGCAATGTGAATGTTGAAAACTCTACTCAGGAGATTCTGATGGGCCCCCTAAATTCCCTTTATTAATTTGGTCAACAGATATTTATTTAGGACCTCCTGTGGCTCAACATTCAAAGGTCTAAAGTAGGTAAAGTTAAAAGATTGTATTTTTGCCCCTAAGTAGTTAGCAAAGGGTGAGGAAGAATGAACGTGTAAGCAGATGCAGACTGACTAGGATAAGCCTACAAAGACAGAAGCACTGATGCTATCAATAGAAGACACATGAGGGGCTCCAACTCAGCCAACGGGGGCAGGAAGTCTTCTCAAAGAAGATAGCCTTGAATTAAGCTTTAAAGGATAATTAAAAGTTCAAGGAGGTGGGAAGAGGAATGCCACAGGGAAAAGTCCAGAATTCAGAACCACCGTTCAGCCAGAGACAGCAGAGAGGAGGAGAAAGGACTGGGAAAAAAAAAAAAAACAACAGCAACAACAGAAACTCCCCACTTCTAATGCTCCTCACAGCCGTATCTGAAGACCTCTCTTCATCTCCCTCTTGACCTGCAATGTCAACCCTGGGAAGTCACAGACAGGACAGCTGCTGGTCTGAGGGTTAGAAGTTGGAGGATGAGGGGGAGATTCTACAGAAGAACCAGATGGATGGAAGGCGTGGTACTGTGAGTTTTGCTGCAAACATATGAGGCCCCCTGTGTGGAATCAGCAAGTAAATGGAGGGAGAAGGACGGGGCTTAGCAGCCAGGTCCAGTATCTTTCTCACTACTGCCCCACACACACACCCCTCAGGCTGCTCTTAGCCTTTGCACGAAGTCTCCATCCAACCTTTTCTCAAGGCTGACTCTGGAAGCACAGCCTAATTAGACCTAGTCAACAGACACACTGACTGTGGGGATGGGGGTCAATCCCACAATTACCAGCACCCCTTGAGGGTGGTGTTTCTCTCAAGCTACTCAAGATAGGTTCAAGTTGCACTGAGTGATCCTCTTTTCTGAGCAGCAAACTGATTCAACAATCCACATCTCTTTGTCACTCACATGTCTGTCCTCTGCAGCTACCTAGCTCTGTGAATGAGCTCCCCTGGTCTCCATTGTTGAACAGGACTTTAATATCCTGTCACTCTATCCCTAGTGCTCTGTCTGACCAACCCTACTGAGCACTCCAGGACCTTTAAGTGAAGGCTCATCTATCCTGACACAAGCAGCTTAGAGCAAAAATTAGGGGCTTTAGAGTTTAGACTAAGGTAGGCTTCTCATAGTTGATTTACAGTGTCTCCTTGTCCCTCAAAAAAAAAAAAAAACTTAGAGGAAACATTTTTCATGGGTGCCAAACACCAATCTCTCCCAGAGCTTCAAAACACTTATTAGGCACCACTGTTTCCCAGGTAGCCAGTGTGAAGATGTTTAAGACCAGAGCAAATACCAAGAAATGGAAACACATCGCAGCTGCTAAGCCTGCTGTGGTCTTCGTCTGTAGCCCTCAGTTTACTGCCTGCAGACACTAGGGTAGCACCTTTGTGGTCTACTGTCTGTCTTCTCTGGGAGGAAGATTTTCCTCCAGGAAGAAAACCTGTGCAACCCACTTACATTGGTTCTCAGTGGGAGGGGATTGTGCCCCATCCCAGGGAATGTTTGGCAATGTCAGAAGATATTTTTGGTTTTCACAGCTGGAGTGGGGAGGGGTCCTGCTGGCATTATGGGTCAGGGGTGCTGCTGAACATCCAACAATAGAGAGACAGCCCCCAACAATAATTAATTATCTGGCCCCAATGTCAGTAAGTCCAAGATTGAAAAAGCCTTGGGATTAGACTATGTCAGGAAAAGATATATGCTCTTTCATCCTGTGACTGGAGGCCTATTGCCTCCGGTTATTTGCTTGGGTGAAGAAGACTCACAACTGCTTACCTCTCCTCACAAATCCAGAGACTGGCTAGCCCAAACCCATCATTTACAGATGATGGGAAAACTTCCCGTGACTTTCCTGAGGTCGCACGAGTTAGCGGAGTAAGAACCTGGGTACTGAGCACCAAGGCTGCTGCGCTCACACCATGGTCCCTCCACTCAGCCGTGTTCTTTCAAACCAACTCTAGGTACAGCCAAATTGTTGGCATCACAAGTTACAAAATAAAGCTTCTATTGGAGGGGACATTTTCCTCTTTTTCAAAAACCTTGGAACTTTCCATTTGGAACTGTGTGTGTGTGTGTGTGTGTGTGTGTGTGTGTGTGTTGGATGCCTCCAGGTAGAATAAACCTGCCTCTCTCTAAGAGGGAAGGGACTTCAAGAGACTTCTTGCCAGACCTCTGATTGCAGGCAGAGTAGGTTAAATGACTGCCCAAGGCCTTAGCCAGGAACTAACAAGGAGATCAAAAGACCTGATGAGGGCGCCTGGGTGGCTCAGTGGGTTAAAGCCTCTGCTTTCGGCTCAGGTCATGATCTCAGGGTCCTGGGATCGAGGCCCGCATCGGGCTCCCTGCTCAGCGGGGAGCCTGCTTCCCCCTCTCTCTCTCTGCCTGCCTCTCTGCCTCCTTGTGATCTCTCTCCCTCTGTGAAATAAATAAAATAAAATCTTTAAAAAAAAAAAAAAGACCTGATGTTTCTTTCAATCTCCAGTATTTCTGTTTTCATATGTCTACCCTGAGGGAAAACAAGAAAGAAAGAAAGAAAGAAAGAAAGAAAGAGAGAGAGAGAGAGAGAGAGAGAGAGAGAGA
>LNAC01000015.1:5420785-5462621 GCA_002007465.1 Ailurus styani | reverse complement strand
TGTGTGTGTGTGTGTGTGTGTGTGTGTGTGTGTGTGTGTGTGTGTGTGTGTAAGAATGCTTAACATAAGATCACCTTAGAAAATTTTAAATATACCATGCAGTATTGCTAGATATGGGCACCATACTACATAGTTGATCTCCAGAATTACTTACACAACTGAAACTTTGTATCCTTTGTACCCTTTGTACCCTTTGACCATCCCTGCTCCATGTCCCCCTCCTCCCAGTGCCTGGCAACCACCCTCTACTCCCCACCTTCTACTCCACTTCTATGAGTTTAACTACTTTAGATTCCACATAAAAGTGAGATTATACAATATTTCTTTCTGTGTCTGGCTTATTTCACTCAGCATATAGTCCTCCATGTCCACCCATGTTGTCCTGAGTAACAGTATTTTCTTCCTCTTTAAAGCTTTATGTAATTCTTGACTAAAAAAATATTTTCATGACTTTTCCCTTTTTTAAACCAAATAAATTGTCTATTTTCCTCAACACCAACTCCTTTTCACTGCAATGCTATATACCCAAATTAAGTGTTCAATTTTCAGAGATTCTAGAATTATGTGGTTAACATGGTACATGGGAGAGAAAATTATTGGTAAGATATGGGAGAAACCCACATCAGGGAAGACAGTAATCAAGATTCAATAAAAATATGATCTGGGAAAATATCTATGCAATGTCACCAACTCAGTTACTGGCGTAATGGGAGAGGTAGGGGTCTACCCAATGTACCATCTGTGTTCACAAATATACTTACTATTTAGCCTTGCTGAGGAACAAAGTACTAAGAAGCATGAAGATAATCAAGCTGATTTTCAGTGGTTAGCCTCTTTTTTTTTTAATTTAATTTTATTTTTTCAGTGTTCCAAGATTCATTGTTTATGCACCACACCCAGTGCTCCATGCAATACATAGTCCTCAAATGGGAGTCAACCTTCCTAGAAATATCTGGCTAAGCAATTCAATAAACAATTGTTTAAGGACCTAGAATACCAAAGGAGTCAGAATATCAGCACTTTTCTCCATTCTTCGCATTTACAACATTGATGGGAAATGGCGGTCCTTTAAAGAAAAATAATAATAAAACTGGGAATGAGAAGAGGCATCATGAACTACTCTTGATCCTCAGTCTACAGATTTTCTCTTGTTACCTCTTCCCCCAAAGAACTAATCCACTACCAACACTTTGCCTGTCCCTTCTAGGGTGTGGACTCCTATGTATTCAGTCCTGTCTTCTTTCCTAAGCACACAACTGTCTGCTTAGGAGATATTTCTGCATGAATTGCACTATTACCTTAAAATGAATGTTTTCTTAAAAAACACATTATGTTTCTTCTCTAGACTTTTTATGTCCATCAATTTTCATTATGTTGCTCTCCATCTCCTCCCAAACAGTCAGACTTCTAAGATTTGAGTCTGAATAATCACCATAGCCTTCTACATGATTCTCCTACCTCTAGTACCTCCAACCCTCCAATGTAATGTACGGGAGGAAAAATATCCCCCTCTACCCTCCTAGGTTCCATAGCTGAGTCTATGAAATAAACCGGCAATGGGCAGATTAACAGTAGAAAAGGCATACAAATTTATTAATTTTGAATATAATATGCATGGACACATCGCAGGGGGAGAAAGTGAATATCCAGAAAAGCACTGAGATTTGAGAGCATATATACTCTTAGTGGTGAAAGGGGGAATGTAGGCAACTCAGGGAGAGTAAGTGTTTTTTAGGAAAGATGAAGAGGCCCTTAGAAGAATAGATGGGAGATATGATAGTTTGTGAGAAAGTTTATCTGGGTATAGTGTCAAATCCTGTCTCCTCTCTGGTGGTAAGAGTTAACCTTCCCCAATTGATGGAATTCCCAGGAAAGAGACTTAACCATAATGGTGTTGCTATTAAAGGACCTGCCTTTAGGCATATACGGGGAATTCAGAGAAAGCCTCTCCCTACATTTGATGTTGTTCAAGGGCCTTCAGTTCAAACTAATCAATATCCCAAAGAAGCGTATTTGGGGGTGGCATGTCCTGACCTCTTCAGTTCCCTGCACCATGCAGACAGATAAATCCTCCATAACATGCCCTTCATTCTCACTCTCTACTCAAAAGCCTTCATTGGCTTCCTAATGACCTGTACGATAAGGTCCAAAATACTTGTCAAGGCATTAAAGGTATGCTGTAAGGTACATATAACTTCTCCTCATCCAACCTTATTTCTCTGTATCTTTACAGCAGGATTTCTCAGTCTCAGCACTACTGACATTTTGGACCTGATGATTTTTTTGTTATCAAAGACTGTCCTGTGCAGGTAGAACTTTTAGTAGCATCCCTGGCCTCTACCTACTACGTACCAGTCACGCTCCTCACCCCAATTATGGCAGTCAAAAATGTCTCCCAACATTGCTAAATGTCCTCTGGGGGGGCAATGTCCCCAGTTGAGAGCCACCACTCTGAAGGAACTCCACACGTCCAAAGTTCTAGTCAACTCGTTGTTCTCCCATATAAAAAAAGGGGGGGGGCATTCATTTATCATTCAATTATTTATTTATTTATGTGTTCATGGTGCCTGTATATATGTGTGTACCTCTTTGTTTTACTATATTGCTTCCCCTTCCAGAATACCTCAAAGAGTTTTAGGCCCTTGGGGAAGTGATGTTCTTAACACCAGCAAGGTAAAGATCAGATGACCTGTTACTCTGGCAATGTAAAGCCCTCCACCATCTGGCCCCAGATTTACCTCTTCTGCCTCTTCTGCCACCAGCTCGTTCTCATACTCTCTACTCTAGGCAGATAGTTCCCTTGAGTACACCACAGTTTCTCAGCTTCCAGCCTCTGGTTACTTCCTCTGACTTTGCAGCTCAGACCATGGATTTTCCTTCCCCAGACCACTGAGGGTTCTGAGCACCAACTCCATGCTCTGCTGAACAGCCTGTGGCCCTGTGCATACCTCCATCAATATTCCTAGCATGTTCTACTGAAACTGTACATTTATTTCTCTAAGTCCCCAAACAGAACATAAGCAACTTAAGGGCCAACACTGTATAATATTTTCCATTGTTTCTATAAATCCAGGCACAGCACACCTGGTATATAGTCACAAAAAAAGATAGCTAACATGTATTGAGTGCTTATTCATGCTATGTGATGCTAATCACATCTAAAAAATACCTTCAGGGGCTCCTGGGTGGCTCAGTTGGTTAGGTATCTGCCTTCATCTCAGGTCAGGATTCCAGGGTCCTGGGATTGAGACCTGCATTGGGCTCCCTGCTCAGCGGGGAGCCTGCTTCTCCTTCTCCCTCTGCTGCTCCTCCTGCTTATGCTTTCTCGCTCACTCTGTCAAATAAATAAAATCTTTTTGAAAAATAAAATAAAATTAAAATTAAAAAAATAAAAAATACCTTCAGAGCAACATCTAGAATACTGTTTGACCAAACAATTAGGTATCATAGCCTGGCCAACTTGACATATAAAATTCACCATCACAAGGCTTGAAGATAGGCAATACTGGGGCATATAAGAGCTAGTATATTCTATAATAACCACTCCCTCTTCTGCACCTAATACTTATAATTGTCTACAACATCCGTTTGAGACATAACATACAGTGACTTGATTTATTGTTTATCTTTCATTTCCATCTGTCTTGTCTTACCAACTAAACTAAAAACTCCTTCAGGCAGAAAGCATATCTTGTAATTCTTTGCATCCCCACGATGCCTTATCCAGAGACGAGCACACACTACGTGCTCACAATGTGTTAAATAAAAGAGCTAGTTTAGGAATGATGATAAAAATAAACTCAGCAATTCTTTAGGATAGATCATTCAACAGTGTTACCCTTGGTCCACTAAGTGTGGCCATTTGCCAGGAGACCTTTGTTTCAATCATAAAAGTAAACATCTTCATCTTCTGCCATGTGAAGAATAAATTCCTACCTCCCAAGAACTGATGAAGGCTTTGAACATTGCCAAAGAGATGGTTCTATCTAGAGGATCTGAGAGTAGAAGCCAAATAGGATGGAGCAGGAAACTCCAACGTGGTTTAACCAACAGAAAGAAAGCATTATAGAGATTAGAGTACAGAGAATATAGGGCCTCTAACTGCAGGGTTCTATAAGCAAAAGTAGCTTCCTTGGAATGACAATATTTTTAGATACATGTGGTTCTTGATAGAATATTTGAGTTCAAGAAATAATAAACAGGAACAGAATCCTCCTTGTCAGGTCAAGTCCAAGACTGTCAAGCTTTTCCTGAGCCTCCATTCACATTTAGCGACCCTCCCCTCCACTGTGTTTTCCATTCATTTTCATTTTGTATCCACAATCATCATGCTGTACTTTAATTATTTGTCCACCCGTCTGAGTCTCTCACTAAACAGCAAATTTCTAGAAAACAAAGACTGCTTCGTTCATCTTCCTATCTCCTAACACCTTGAGTAATACTGGAACATAGTTGGTATTAAACATTTTTCTATGAAAGAAAGAAGGCTTGGAAAGGAGAGCAGAATGGAGCACATGCACACGCGTGTACACACATGCGCGCACACACGCACACACAGAGGAATGTGGGACCTATTTCTACCCATTCTGGGAGAATGAAAGTGGGCAGGGCACTTGAACTTACTGGGCTTCTGTTTTATCATCTGGAAGACAAGGAATTTATAGCTTTAGGATAATTATATGAGCATTCAAGGAAAATACACAGTTTAGGAGTTGGGTTTTTTTTTTTAATTTGCCTATACAAAACATAAATCTAAAATGGAGCAAAGACTTAATTATTTCAAAGGAAAAAGAGGAGGGAGGAAGGAAAGGAGGGAGGGAAGGAAAGGAGGAAGAAAGGAAGGGAGGGAAGTTGCAGCAATGTTACCTGAACTCTCGAGTTAATTGAAACTTGGTTAAAAGAATGTATGGGATTCTGAGCTAATTACCTTAATTTTGAACGTGTAAATTTGAGAAATATATATAGCTACACTTATAAAATACTAAACATAACAAAATAGAAAATTTAAGGACCCAGAGTTTACAAACATGGGAATGCACAAGTAACTATACTTCAAAGAAAGAATAAAGTCAATGCTACCTAGACTCTTTTAAAGTATTTTCAAAAAGTGGGTGGGGGGAGTCCAAGTTATTTATTGAAACTAGCATAATGTGATAACTAAGCCAAACAAAGATGTCATGGCAAACTTCAATCTCACTTTTAGTACCAGTTCAAGGACCTAAATATAGTAAGTAAAATAGCAAACAAAATCAGGCAACTCAGAAAATATTTAGCTAAGTGGGGTTTATTCTAGAAATGCAAGGATATTAGGAAATGTAACATATCATTTACCATGTCTGGGGAATGAAAAGAGAAAGTAGTCATGATTATTTCTATGGATGCTGAAAGTTCATTGGATATTTGATAAAAACATAATGTCTAAATGGTGTTGGGAAAATTGGACAGCCACACGCAGAAGAATGAAACTGGACCATTTCCTTACACCACACACAAAAACAGACTCAAATGGATGAAAGACCTCAATGTGAGACATGAATCCATCAAAATCCTTGAGGAGAATACAGGCAGCAACCTCTTTGGCAGCAACCTCTTTGACCTCAGCTGCAGCAACTTCTTCCTAGAAACATCGCCAAAGGCAAGGGAGGCAAGGACAAAAATGAACTATTGGGACTTCATCAAGATCAAAAGCTTTTGCACAGCAAAGGAAACACAACAAAACCAAAAGACAACTGACAGAATGGGAGAAGATATTTACAAATGGCACATCAGATAAAGGGCTAGTATCCAAAATCTATAAAGAACTTATCAAACTCAACACCCAAAGAATAAATAACCCAATCAAGAAATGGGCAGAAGACATGAACAGACATTTCTGCAAAGAAGACATCCAAATGGCCAACAGACACATGAAAAAGTACTCAACGTCATTTGGCATCAGGGAAATACAAATCAAAACCACAGTGAGATACCACCTCACACCAGTCAGAATGGCTAAAATTAACAAGTCAGGAAACAACAGATGTTGGTGAGGATGTGGAGAAAGGGGAACCCTCCTACACTGTTGGTGGAAATGCAAGCTGGTACAGCCACTCTAGAAAACAGTATGGAGTTTCCTCAAAAATTTTAAAATAGAGCTACCCTATGACCCAGCAATTACACTACTGGATATTTACCCTAAAGACACAAACGTAGTCATCTGAAGGGGCATGTGCACCCAAATGTTTATAGCAGCGATGTCCACAATAGCCAAACTATGGAAAGAACCTAGATGTCCATGAACAGATGAATGGATAAAGAAGATGTGGTATAGATACACAATGGAATACTACGCAGCTATCAAATGAAATCTTGCCGTTTGCAATGACGTGGATGGAATTAGAGGATATTATGCTAAGCAAAATAAGTCACCCAGAGAAAGACAATTATCATATGATCTCTATGATATGAGGAATTTGAGGGGCAGGGCAGGGGATCGTGGGGGGTAGGAAGGGAAAAAATGAAATAAGTTGGGATCAGGAAGGAGACAAACCATAAGAGAGTCGTAATCTCACAAAACAAACTGAGGGTTACTGGGGGGTGGAGGGATAGGGATCAGGTGGCTGGGTTATGGACATTGGGCAGCATATGTGCTATGGTGAGTGCTGTGAAATGTGTAAGACTAATGATTCACAGATCTGTACCCCTGGGGCAAATAATACATTATATGTTACCAAAAAAAGAAAAAGTAAAGTCTACTCTTAATAAAATCTCTTAATAGATACTATTTTTATTTTAATACAACTAAACAAATAATTTTTGAATGCTTACTATATGCTAGGCATGGTTCTAGGCACTTGGGATATAGCAGTGAATAAAGGAGGCAAAAATCTCTGCCCTTTTGAGGTTTTCATTTTAGTGGTGGAGACAGACAATAAAAGTAAGCATAATGATTGATTGCCTAGTATGTTAGAAGGCAGTACATGGTATGGAAAATAAAGCAGAACAGGATGAGGAAAATTAAGAGAGCTAGAAATAGAGGCAAAAGTGGGGTTTTTTTTTTTGATTTATTGTTTAGAGAAGAAGAGGGAGGCAGGGGAGAGGGGCAGAGAGAGAGGAGAGAGAGAATCTCTAGTAGGCTCCATGCCCATCTCAGAGCCTGACAAGGGGCTCAGTCCCACAACCCAGAGATCACTACTAGAGCTGAAATCAAGAGTCAGACAGTCAACCAACTGAGCAATCCAGGCACCCAGCAATCGTGATTTTAAATAGAGTGTTAAAGATGACATTGTCAAAAATACTTTTAGGGGGTTAGACAGCACCTGCAGCTATCTGGGAAAGGGGAGAGAGAACCTACCAGTTGAATTCAAAACACAGCAAGGAGGACAATGTAGCTGGCATATTTTGTAGTATAACGTGTGAAATAAGGTGTGTTGTTTGAAGGTGTGACAACCACGCCCTCATAAAACCACATCAAGACAGAAAGGATAGTATCTCCAACCACATTGCTTTTTTTCAGTAAAGAAAGTACACCCAAAAACCCTAGAACAGACTTCATAACACCATCAAATCTCCCTAAATTAGCTTATCAATTTAACACAATCCCATCTTAAAAAACCAACATAATTTTTTTAAGGACAAGCTGATTGTCGAGTTCACAAAGTAAAAAACAAAACACAAAAATTCCAAAAGAGAAGCACAAATAAAGGAAATGCACCTTATCAACTACTGAATAGCCATCTAAAAGAAAATAAAGTTGAATCACTACATCACACCTTACACTGAAATAAAATTCAGATTGATCGAAGGAGGAGATAAAGTAGTTAGAAACAGTGGTGGAGAGGAGGCTAAATTTTCACTGTAACCCTTTGTGTCTTACAATTTGTAGTGCATGCATTGCATATTTAAAATTGTTTGAAAATATAGCTCTTCCATAAGCAATATAGGATAGTAGAAAGACCGCAGACTTGAGAATCTAGTGGTGTTTTCAAGTACTGATTTTGCACTAATTACACTGTAAACTTGGGCAAATCATTTCATCTGCACTTCATCTCTAAAGTGGTAGATCCGATGGACTCTTTTAATTCTAAAATTCTATAGTATTATAAGCTTAAGCTTAAAAACTGACCCAAGAGTACTTTTATCTGCTATCCCTAGTTTTGACAGTTCCTCTAGTAAATAGCAGATGATCTTTGTGGAATTTAGCATCGAACATTATCAGTGCCCCCTGCATTCACACCATTACTGTTGAATGAAGACAGTGAGCAGGGTGCGCATTAGGGCTCAGCCAGGAGCTTCTGGCAGGTTAGTCATGGAGATAGTTGGCCGTGCCACATACCAGACAAATGATAAGGATCACCCCATGGGATTGGATGCCTGGGATCATGAGGCCTGTGACTCATATCAGAGGGCGCCAAAAGGATTCTAGAGTCCACAGCCAATTCAGAGGCTGATTGTCTATTTTGGGATTTATTTGAATCTCTCATCTTTTCTGGGCCCCACCTTTTGGCCATCCTACAAAATAACCTCCATCAAGTAAAGGAAAGGGAAAATTTGTTATTTAAATTTTTAAAAATTTTTAAATAGATTTTAAAAAGGAAAAAGATAAAACATAAATCAGTCTGATCACTTATTAACAACTATACTAAAGAGTAGGGATTTCTAGCTAGCTTAGCCAATAGGCTAATTATTTTATGGGTTTCAAGGAACTGAATAGCTGAAAGGCGTCTTAGCCATCACCTAGTCTAAACCACACATTTTACAGATGAGAAAAGCGAAGCTGTGAAGGGTCAGCTTTTGTAGTATATGGTACATAGCCAGTTCCTGGCAAATTCTAGATAAAAATTCAAATATCCAGGCTCTTGGTCAAAAGCTGTTTCCACCTGTCATCTTTCATCCTTAATTTATCTTCCAAACTGCACTCTCATGTACTACCTGCCAAAAGTGTGTTTTATTTCCAAATGTTTGGCATTATCTGCTATATCTGGACCCTGATATTCTTTAGACCCATGAACTAAGGAGCAGAGCTTTGGAGCAGGCACTGAGGGAGGAGGGCTAAAGGGAACATAGAAATTCCAGTTTAGACCTGCCCTTGAGAAACCGTTTCCTACCCAGCCCTCCCCCCACCATCATCTGTCTCCAATCACTTACCCAGGGGTACTTCTCATCAGATACTTTTTTAAAACCTTCAGGCCCTTCTTTTCCACTGCCATCCCCAGCCAAAATGATTCTTAGAACTTATAAGCTTCTCTCAGACACATGCCCAACCTACTTCCACCCAGGAACCAGCTGTCAGCAAATTTCCTTGGGGGTTTGTATTTCCCTTTAACTTAAGTAGGTCATTGCTCTAAAGGAAGTATAAAGATGGAATGAATGAAAATAAGCTGCTGGATTTGGCTTGTATGAGGTTTATGAAAAAAAAACGCAAGGAGATGGGCAGAGCGGCAGGGCTGGGCCAGTAAAGGAAGTCCCCCCTGTGAGCCTCCCCATGACTCAGACCTTACAGCATTACTAGTCAGACAGGCAGAGTAAACACTGAAGGGATTTTATCATTAAGACATGAAGTCACTGTCTTGCCTGGGTCTATATGCATTTCTTCTGAAACAGAGGAGAGAGCTCAAGTGGGTACAAGAGAGAAGCAATCTGGGAGATGCCATTTTGTAAGTTGAAAAGAGGTGTTTGGGGGCAAAAGATATGAATATGTGTGACCTGAAACACAGAGGTCTTACCAACACAGTTGACTTCCTTCCAACAAAAGTCAATCCAGGCAGGGGGGAATCTATTTGTCACCTCTCCCAAGCTGTCCCATCTCCTTTGAAGAGTCCTGAGGTCTCCTGTCCACAAAATAACCATCCCCAGTTGGATGTAGGGTGTTGGATAGGACACCCTGTGGGATTAGGCTGGGTGAAATCAGAGTAAAATGACAAGGATGACTTTGTTGGGGAGAAAGGAGGGGAAAGTCACAGAAAGGAAACATCGGCATTGTAGGGAAGGCAGCATTGCCGTGGGGTGCAGGTCTATTCTCTACATGAACGTCAGGGCCCTTTCTGTCACAGCTGGCTCTCACCCTCTTCTCCTGAGACCACCTAGAAGCCTCCTTCCTGCTGAGCACAGCAAAATCTACTCTGCCACTACCAATCCACACTCGAGCCCTTCGCCAGAAAAGGTCTAGTTTGCCATCGCTTAGACACAGCCACTACATCTACCAGGCTGCAGGCATCTTCACTTCCATGACAAAGAAACATGCTGGAACCTCACTAAAATTATTGGTTGTGTCATTGTTGCCCCTAAAACTTTGGCCCTTAAGATATATAGTGATACAGAGATGCCTGGGTGGCTCAGTCAGTTAAGTGTCTGACTTTATGTCAGGTCATGATCCCAGGGTCTTGGGATCGAGTCCAGTATCTGGTTCCCTGCTCAGTAGGGAGCCTGCTTCTCCCGCTGCCTGCCACTCCCCTTGCTTGTGCTCTCTAACAAATAAATAAATAAAATCTTAAAAAAAAAAAAAGAATATATAGTGATGTAGACTAGAAATCTGTGGATAGAATGTTCCTTAAGCCTAGTCTGCACTGTTGGAGTACATACTTACATTGATTCATTCATGTATTAAATATTTGTGGAGCACCTACTAAGAAGCATCAGATAGTGTGGAAAGGATACAAGGATGAAAAACTGCCCTTTTGAACTCTATTCTCTATTCTAGAGAAGAATTTACCAAAAGAAATAACAATGTGAGCCACACATATAATTCTGAATGTTCTAATGGCCATATTCACAAAAGGTAAAAAGAAACAGGTAAAACTGATTCTAATATTTTACTTAACTCAAGAGATCCAACATTTCATTTTGACATGTAATCACTATTTTTAAATTATTGATGACATATTTTACCTTTATTGTATGAAGTTTTTGAAATCCAGTGTCTATTTAATACTTACAGCTGATCTCTATTCAGACACTAAATTTTCATCAGAAGTATTTAGTCTGTATTTAAAATTCATAAACTTACAGTTGATAAAGTCAATTCATATGCCCAAGTTTTTTTCAAACATACTTAGAAGTTTTGTGCTAACTTTACTAGTTCTTAAACTTAATTTGTTAGAATTAGTTAGAATTCAGCTCAATGGTGCATGTATTAGTTTGCTGTTGGTACTACAACAAATTCTTGCAAATTTGGTGAATTAAAACAAAATGAATTTATTTTGTGACAGTCCTGAAGTCCTAAAATTGAGGTTTTGATAGAGCTGCATTCCTTTGGAGACCTCTAGGGGAGGACCTCTTGCCTTTCATTTTCCAGCTACTACAGGCTGCATGCATTCCTTGACTTGTCTTCTGCTCCTCATATTGTTCTGACCTCTGCTTCATCATCACACCTCCTTCTGCACCTGATTTCCTCAGATTTTCCTGCTTTGCAATTATAAGGACCCTGTGATTATTTTGGGACTAGCTGGATAATCCAGAAAAATCTCCCCATCTCAAGATCCTTAACTTAATCACATCTACAAAGTCCATTTTCCTATACAAAGGAATATTCACAGGTTTTGGTGATTAGGTTGTGGACATCTTTGGGGAGCCATTATTCTGTCTCCCACAGTATGTCAAGAAAGTGAAAGAAGACTATAATGGTAGATGGAAAGGGCAAGAAGGGAATAAGGAGAGTTATAGTGATGGCGAGCAAGGAAGGAGCCATATAAGTAAAGTTTTATGGACCACGGCAGTGATTTTGCTCTATATCTTAAGAACAATGGAAAGTCACTTAATTTGCACTTTGAAAAAGTGCATTCTAACTAAAAAATTAAAAATAGATTGAAAGAAGGCAAAAAAAAAAAACCATTGAGAATCAGTTGAGACTTTGTGTAGTAAGTACCTGATTGAAGGTAATGCCTTGGACTAAGGAGGTGGCTGTAAAGGTAGAGAGGAATGGAAATATTTGAGAGATATCGAGGAAGTAAATTTTGTAGGACTTGGCAATAGATAAGCTAAACAATGGGGGTAAGGGTCAAGGCCATGTTAAAGATGGTATGTAGGTTTCCAACTTGCTGAACTACATAGATAATGGTTCAGTTCACCACAGCAAAAAACACTGTTCAGACCAGGTTTGTCTGGGGGACAAGGGATGTGGTTTTGAACGTGCTGAGTTTGAAGTGACTTTAAGAGAACAAAATAGAAAAGTCAATGGGCATTTGGAGATAGAAGTGCAGAGTTTCCTCTGTGTTGCAGGGGAATTGCAAAGTTTGGTTTTTAGGTGGTTATTAAAGCCTTGTGTATGAATGAAATCACCTAGAATAGAAGGCGGTAAGAAGAGTACCTAGGACATAGCCTTGAGAGAGTTGAAAATTCAATGACTAGATTAAAAAAGGACCAAGTGCCTACATCATCACCAAAGCCAAGAAAATATTATTAAAAGAGGATGTGGTCAATAAGGTTGATTGCTCCTAAGACTTCAGTAAGTGGATTTATGCAAAACCAATACCAATTCACCTACACTATTAGTCCATAAACTTCTAGTAGAGTAGTTTACACCCGTGAGGCCTCCCCACCGGTTTTAAGTAAATCATGGCCATGGTAACTGATTTAGAGGTGGACACATAAACACAGAGCTAGTGAGATCCATTTGTTGGTACTTCAAGGAAAGAGAGTATCACTCTTTCCCACTGTCCTGAAACTTAAGGAGATACGGAGCCTGAAGCTGTTGCTACCATGTTGCTACTAGTCTAGGTCTAGAAGCAACACTTGGCAGAAAAGAAAGATGGTGAGAAACCAAATATTTATGACATCTTTTTGGTTCTAAAACTCCCACTGTACTTGAAGTTTGATCTAGCCCTACAATTTCAACCTAGATAAGCCAATAAATTATTTTTTTGAATAAGCCAAGTAAGTACAAAATGTCACTTACAATAGAAGAATGCTAAATTCTATGAGAAGATAAATGAAGTGTAACCTATGTTTATGACCTTTAGAGAAGGAAGGGAGGAGCAAGATGGTGGAGGATTAGGAGACCAAATCAGGTCCCAGGAGTTCAGCTAGATAGTTATCAATTCATCCTGAACACCTACAAACTCAACAGGAGATGGAAGAGAAGAAGAGCAGCAACTCTAGGAACAGAAAATCGACCACTTTCTGGAAGGTAGGACCTATGGAGAAGTGAATCCGAGTCGGTATATGGGAAGATAGATCGTGGGGTGGGAGGGGCCAGCTCCCAGCAAGTGACAGAGCAGTGGAGCACAAAATTGGAACATTTAGAAGTCTTCTCCACTGAGAGACATCACTCCAGAGGCTAAGCAGGGGTGGGAGTGTGGAACCCTCATGGGGACAGTGTGGTCTCAGGACCTGCGGGGTCGCAGAAAGACCGGGGGTGCCTGAGTATGGCAGAGTTCCCAGGTATTGGAGTGGAGAAGCCAGCTGCAGGGATGGAGCCAAGGAGTGGGCTCTCAGCTTGGGATTACCTTAAACCGTGATCCCAGGTACAGTCAGGCCACTGTTCTTTGAGCAGGGACCCCACAAGTGGCAGATCCGGAGAGACCTCCTCCTTCCTCCTCTGGGTGGAGCAGCGCGGGAGCATGCTGCAGGAATCTGCTGGGTTTTGAGACTCCAAATGGAGCCATGCAGCAGAAATAGAAACACTGTCACAGACCAGGTGAGCACAGAATATGGCCAGAGGCCAGAGAGACAGGAGGGATTGACTGCTTTTCTCTGAGGGTGCACTGAGGTGTGGGGCCCTGAACTCTCAGCTCCTAGAGGGCCAGAGATTGGGACGCCGCCATCTTCATTCCTGTCTTCCAAAGCTGTACAGAAAGTGCTCAGGGAACAAAAGCTACTGAAAGCAAAACTGAGCAGATTGCTTAGCCTGGCCCCTGGCAAGGGCGGTGCAATTCCACCTTGGGCAAAGACATTTGAGAATCACTGCAACAGGCCCCTCCCTGAGAAGATCAGCAAGAACATCCAACAAAGACCAAGTTCACCAATCAATGAGAACTGTGGAACTCCAGAGCTAGGGGAAAGCAACACATAGAATTCATGGCTCATCTCCCATGATCTGTTAGTCTTTCAAAGTTAAATTTTTGTAACTTTATTTTTTTCTTATCCTAGTTTTTTAAATTTTTCCTCTTTTATATTTTAATATTTTTTAACTACTTTATCTTATCAGTACCTTTTTTAAAATCTTTTTTAATTTTCATTGCTAGAGTCATATTTTATCCCTTCATTGTGTTTAACCTTATTTTTTGTATACATATAGGGTGTTTTTTTTTTTAATTTTGGGATACTGTTTCTTCTAATAGATCAAAATATACCCTAAATCTAGTGCATGGCTTTGTTCTAGTCTCCAGCCTGATCACATTCTTTCCTCTTTTTTTCTTCTTTTTTCAACCAACTTCTTACAGTTCCTTTTTTAGAAACTTTTTTAATTTTCATCTTTGCAGTCATATTCCATCCCTTCATCATGTTTACCCTTATTTTTGTGTATATATATATTTTTTTCTTTCTTTAAAATTTTGGGAGGTAGTTTCTTCTAACAGACCAAAACACACCCAAAATCAAGTGTGTGGCTCTGTTCTATTCACCACTCTAATATATATATATATATTCCCTTCCCCCCCCCCACTTTCTTCTTCCCCAACTTTCAGGTCTCTTCTGATTTGGTTAGTATATATTTTTCTGGGGTCATTGCTATTTTAGCATTTTGTTCTCTCATTCATCTATTCTTATCTGGATAAAATGACAAAGCAGAAAAACTTACCACAAAAAAAAAAAAAAAGAACAAGAGGCAGTACCAATGGCTAGGGACCTAATCAGTATGGACATTAGTATTATGTCAGAACTAGAATTCAGAATGATGATTATCAAGGTGCTAGCTGGGCTCAAAAAAAGCATGGAAGATACTAGAGAATCCCTTTCTGGAGAAATAAAAGCCCTTTCTGGAGAAATAAAAGAACTAAAATCTAACCAAGTTGAAATCAAAAAAGCTATTAATGAGGTGCAATCAAAAATGGAGGCTCTTACTGCTAGGATAAATGAGGCAAAAGAGAAAATTAGTGATACAGAACACCAAATGATGGAGAATAAAGAAGCTGAGCAAAAGAGAGACAAACAACTACAGGACCACAAGGGAAGAAGTCAAGAGATAAGTGATACCATAAGATGAAACAATATTGGAATAATTGGGATCCCAGAAGAAGGGGGGGGGCAGAAGGCATATTGGACCAAATTATAGCAGAGAATTTCCATAATTTGGGGAAGGGAACAAGCATCAAAATCCAGTAGACATAGAGAACCCTCCTCAAAATCAATAAAAATAGGTCCACACCCCATCATCTAATAGTAAAACTTACAAGTCTCAGTGACAAAGAGAAAATCCTGAAATCCCCTCAGAACAAGAGGTCTATAACATACTACAATAGAAATACTAGACTGGCAGAAGACTTATCCACAGAGACCTGGCAGGCCAGAAAGGGCTGGCATGATATATTCAGAGCACTGAACGAGAAAAATATGCTACCAAGAATATTATATCCAGCTAGGCTATCACTGAAAATAGAAGGAGAGATAAAAAGCTTCCAGGACAAACAAAAACTAAAAGAATTTGCAAACACCAAACCAGCCCTACAGGAAATATTGAAAAGGGTTCTCTAAGCAAAGAGAGAGCCTAAAACAGACCAGAAAGGAACAGAGACAACATAAAGTAACAGTCACCTTACAGGCAATACAATGGCACTAAATTCATATCTTTCAATAGTTACCCTGAATGTAAATGGGCTAAATGCCCCAATCAAAAGACACGGGGTATCAGAATGGATAAAAAACCAAGACCCATCAATATGTTGTCTACAAGAAACTCATTTTAGACCCAAAGACACCTCCAGATTTAAAGTTAAGAAGTGGAAAATAATTTACCATGCTAATGAACAAAAAAAAAAGTGGCAATCCTTATATCAGATAAATTAGATTTTAAGACAAAGATTATCATAAGAGATGATGAAGGACACTATATCATACTTAAAGGGTCTGTCCAACAAGAAGATCTAACAATTTTAAATATCTATGCCCCTAACATGGGAGCAGCCAATGATATAAACCAATTAATAACAAAATCAAAGAAACACATCAATAATAGTAGAGGACTTTAACACCCCCTCCTCACTGAAATGGACAGATCATCTAAGCAAAAGATCACCAAGGAAATAAAGGCTTTAAATGACACACTGGACCAGATGGACATCACAGATATATTTAGAACATTCCATCCCAAAGAAACAGAATACACATTCTTCTCTAGTGCACATGGAACTTTCTCCACAGTAGATCATATCCTGGGTCACATATCAGGTCTCAACTAGTACCAAAAGATTGGGATCATTCCCTGCATATTTTCAGACCACAGTGCTTTGAAACTGTGACTCAATCACAAGAGGAAAGTTGGAAAGAACTCAAATACATGGAGGTTAAAGAGCATCCTACTAAAGAATGAATGGGTCAACCAGGAAATTAAAGAAAAATTTTAAAAAATTCATGGAAACAAATGAAAATGAAAACACAACAGTCCAAAATCTTTGGACACAGCAAAGGCAGTCCTGAGAGGAAAGTATATAGCAATACAAGCCTTTCTCAAGAAACAGGAAAGGCCTCAGATACACAACCTAACCCTACACCTAAAGGAGCTGGAGAAAGAACAACGAAGAAAGCCTAAACCTGGCAGGAGAAGAGAAATAATAAAGATCAGAGCAGAAATCAATGAGATAGAAACCAAAAGAACAGTAGAACAACAAAACTGAGGGCTGGTTTTTTGAAAGAATTAGTAAGATTGATAAACCCCTGGCCAGACTTACCAAAAGGAAAAGAGAACAGACCCAAATTAATAAAATCATGAATGAGAGAGGAGAGATCACAACCAACACCAAAGAAATACAAACAATTATAAGAACATATTATGAGCAACTAACGCCAGAAAATTTGACAATCTGGAAGAAATTCCTAGAGACATATAAACTACCAAAACTGAACCAGGAAGAAATAGAAAACCTGAGTGGACCAATACCCAGTAAGGAGATTGAAGCAGGCATCAAAAATCTCCCAACAAACAAGAGCCAGGGCCAGACAACTTCTCAGGGGAATTCTACCAAACATTTAAAGACAAGTTAATACCTATTCTTCTGAAACTGTTCCAAAAAAATAGAAATGGAAGGAAAACTTCCAAACACAATTTATGAGGCCCCCATATCCTTGATCCCAAAACCAGACAAAGACCCCATCAAAAAGGAGAATTACACATCAATATCCCTGATGAACCCAGGTGCAAAAATTCTCACCAAGATATTAGCTAATAGGATCCAACAGTACATTAAAAAGGGTATTCATCACGAACAAGTGGGATTTATTCTTGGGCTGCAAGGTTGGTTCAGCATCTGCAAATCAATCAATGTGACACAATACATTAATAAAAGAAAGAACAAGAACCACATGATACTCTCAATAGATGCTGAAAAAGCATTTGACAAAGTATAGCATCCTTTCTTGATCAAAACTCCTCACAGTGTAGGCATAGAAGGTACATACCTCAATATCATCAAAGCCATCTATGAAAAACCCACAACGAATATCATTCTCAATGGTTAAAAACTGAGAGCTTTTCCCCTAAGGTCAGGAACATGGCAGGGATGTCCACTATCATCACTGCTATTCAACGTAATACTGGAAGTCCCAGCATCAGCAATGAGACAACCAAATGAAATAAAAGGCATCCAAATTGGCAAAGAAGAACTCAAACTCTCACTCTTTGCAGATGATATGATACTTTATGTGGAAAGCCCAAAAGACTCCACTCCCAAACTGTTAGAACTCATACAGGAATTCAGTAAAGTGTCAGGATATAAAATCAATGCACAGAAATCAGTTGCATATCTATACACCAACAACAAAAACAGAAGAAAGAGAAATTAAGGATTCAATCCCATTTACAACTGCACCAAAAACCATAAGATACCTAGGAATAAACCTAACCAAAGAGGCAAGGAATCTGTACTCAGAAATCTATAAAGTACTCATGAAAGAAATTGAGGAAGACACAAAGAAATGGAAAAATATTCCATGCTCATAGATTGGAAGAACAAACATTGTGAAAACGTCTATGCTACCTATAGCGATGTACACATTTAACGCAATCCCTATCAAAATACCATCAATTTTTTTCAAAGAAATGGAAGACATAATCATAAAATTTATATAGAACCAGAAAAGACCCCAAAGAGCCAGAGGAATGTTGAAAAAGAAAACCAAAGTTGATGGCATCACAACTCCAGACTTCAAGCTCTGTTACAAAGTTGTAATCATGAAGACAGTATGATACTGACACAAAAACAGACACATAGATCAATGGAACAGAATATAGATCCCAGAAGTGGACCCTCAACTCTATGGTCAACTAATCTTCGACAGAGCAGGAAAGAATATCCAATGAAAAAAGACAGTCCCTTCAACAAATGGTGTTAGGAAAATTGGACAGCCACATGCAGAAGAATGAAACTGGACCATTTCCTTACACCACTCACAAAAACAGACTCAAAATGGATGAAAGATCTCAAGGTGAGATAGGAATCCATCAATAACCTTGAAGAGAACACAGGCAGCAACCTCTTTGACCTCAGCTGCAGCAACTTCTTCCTAGAAACATCGCCAAAGGCAAGGCAAGCATGGGCAAAAATGAACTATTGGGACTTCATCAAGATCAAAAGCTTTTGCACAGCAAAGGAAGAAGTCAACAAAACCAAAAGACAACTGACAGAATGGCAAATGACACATCAGATAAAGGGCTAGTATCCAAAATCTATAAAGAACTTATCAAACTCAACACCAAAGAACAAATAACACAATCAAGAAATGGGCAGAAGACATGAACAGACATTTCTGCAAAGAAGACATCCAAATGGCCAACAGACACATGAAAAAGTGCTCAATATCACTTGGCATCAGAGAAATACAAATCAAAACCACAGTGAAATACCACCTCACACCAGTCAGAATGGCTAAAATTAACAAGTCAGGAAACAACAGATGTTGAGGGGCAGGGTGGGGGTCGTGGGGGGTAGGGAGGGGAAAAAATGAAACAAGATGAGATTGGAAGGGGAAAAAAACATCAGAGACTCTTAATCTCACAAAACAAACTGAGGGTTGCTGGGGAGTGGGGGGGAAGGATAGGGTGGCTGGGTGATGAACATTGGGGAGGGTATGTGCTATGGTGAGTGCTGTGAAATGTGTAAGCCTGATGATTCACAGACTTGTACCCCTGAGGCAAATAATACATTATGTGTTAATTAAAAAAATAAAAAATTAAAAAAAAACTTTAGGGAAACTGCTTTATATATTAAGATGATCAGATGTTGACTAAAATTCTTATCATTATCCTAAGAGATTATGAAAGCAGATAAGAGAATTTGAGAGCAGGAAAATAGAATAGATAGAAATACCAGAAGAGTTTCTATGTTCATGAGCTCCAATTTGTGATGCACTCAGAAATAAACGGGAATATATTAAATTAGAGTTAAAAATTATAGTCCCAGAGTGTCTTAAAGTAATTTCTTTATTGTGACCAGAAATCTGGTTCCAAGGTTTTCTTGTTCTCTTTTGTGTTGAGCTTCTATCTTTCATGAGCCCTGAAATGGCAATTTTATAGATGCATGAATTATAATATTCATGATTTCCATGGCATTGTAATTGTACTCAGTAATTATAATTTTCATTGACACAAAAGTTACAGACTCCTGGGACTTGCTCAGTAGAACTTAAGACTGTTGCTAGGCACCTCACAAAAGTGACTATCCCCTTTGTGGGAATTGAGGATTTTGACCTTGAATAACTTTTACATTGGGAAGTTAAAATGTATTGGCCTTGGCTTCTCTGAGCCCATTTATATTTTTTTATTTTAATTCCAGTATAGTTAACATACAGTGTTATATTAGTTCCAGGCATACCATATAGTGATTCACCACTTCCGTATATCACCCAGTGCTCATCATCACAAGTGCACTCCTTAATCCGCATCACCTATTTCAGCCATCTCCCCCCACCGCCTCCCCTCTCAGTAACTAACCACCAGTTTGTTCTCTATAGTTGAGGCTGTTTCTTGGTTTGTCTCTTTTTTCTCCTTTGTTTTACGTCTTAAATTCCACATATGAGTGAAATTATATGGTATTTTTCTTTCTCTGACTTATTTCACTTAGCATTATACTTTCCAGCTCCATCCATGTCATTACAAATGGCAAGATTTCATTCTTTTTTATGGCTGAATAATATTCCAGTGTGTGTGTGCAGTATGTATATATTCCATTATATATATAATATTCCATTGTGTATATATATATATACGATATATGTGTATATATCGTATATATATATACTATATGTGTATATATAGTATATATATATACCACATCTTCTTTATCCATCCATCTACTGATGGACACTTGGGCCGCTTACATAATTTGACTATAGTAATTAATACTGCTATTATAAACACTGGGGTTCATGCATCCCTCTGAATTAATGTTTTATATTCTTTGGATAAATACCAGTACTAGATCATGGGGTAATTCTAGTTCTATTTTTAACTTTTTGAGAAACCTCCATACTGTTTTCCACAGTAGCTGCACCTGTTTGAATCCCCACCAATAGCGCAAGAGGACACCTTTTTCTCCATATCCTTGCCAAAACCTGTTGTTTCTTGTGTTTTTGATTTTAGCCATTCTAGCAAATGTGAGGTGATATCTATTTTTTTTTTAAGATTTTATTTATTTATTTCACAGAGGGAGAGAGATCACAAGAAGGCAGAGAGGCAGGCAGAGAGAGAGAAGGGGAAGCAGGCTCCCCGCAGAGCAGGGAGCCCGATGCGGGCCTCGATCCCAGGATGCTGAGATCATGACCTAAGCCGAAAGCAGAGGCTTTAACCCACTGAGCCACCCAGGCGCCCGAGGTGATATCTCATTGTAGTACTGATTTGCATTTCCCTGATGATGCGTAATGTTGAGCATCTTTTCATGTGTCTGTTGTCCAACTGCATGTCTTCTTTGGAGAAATGTCTGCTGATGTTTTCTGCCCATTTTTTAACTGAATTATTTTGGGGGAATGTTGAGTTGTATAAGTTCCTTATATATTTTGGATACTAACCCCTTATCTTCTCTGAACCCATTTATTAAAAATTCACCAAAATGTGGGTCTGCTACAACTCAAGAGAATGAATCCAGAAAATCTATGAACATCTAAGTACCGACCCTATACAAGACAATATGCTCGGCACACTCAGAGGCTTGAGACATTGTCCTTGTTCTCACAGAGCTTGAAAACTTGTGGCAAATGTAGGAAATAATCATGAAGAGCCAAATATCAATATAAAGCAGCATATAATAAGTGACAAAAACAACTGTGCAAACAATAAGAACTTAGATGCTAGAAGAACAAGAAGTCAGCATGAGGTAGAATGCCTTGACGGTAGACACAGTGAATGGGCAGAAGTAAAGAGTTCCACAGGCAGAAAGCTCTAAATTAACAAAGAAGCAGAGGGAACGATGTTGGTAGGTATCTGCATTATAGAGCAGTCTGCAGAAGCAATGAGTCTTACAGACTTTTAGTTAGAGGGAGGTGGACTGCCTTGCTCTAGTCTACATAATAGACAAAATGTATGCAAGCAAACTACTTCATAAATGCCAAATGATCTTACTCATGAAAAGTGGAATTAATCATCTTTTGATTTAACAAGCAAAATATTGAGCTCCTAATATGTACCAGGTTTCAGCCTTCTGGAGGTACTGTGTGAAAAGACTGGGAAGTCATTAAATGACAACCTATAAAATTTAGATTCTATCTTGTAGGAAATGAAGTATTAAAGACTACTGAAGACTAAGTCCATGGAACAGACCATCTCTCTTCCTCAGTATCAAAGCCATCATAGCTACAAACATGACACCCTGAACTTGGTTTGTGTGTGAAATAAACTTTTTGTTGATCAACGCAGTGTAAAATGAAAATTGGAAGATAGGACTGGGTCATGGGAAATTGGGGCATTGTACGGACGAAGCTAGATTTGCCTCTTACTGTTAGCTGCTATGTGGAGGATGGATTTAACAAGGATGAGACCAAAGGTAGAAGGCCATTGCAAAGCCCTAGGCAAGAGTTCATGAGGGCCTATTGAAGGTGCTGACCATAGGACTGGAGAGAAGGAGATGGGTTCGAGGGACACTTAAAAGCAACATCATCAGGACTTGATGACCATCGCTGACTATCAGGGGTGATGGGAAGGGAGGATTCTAGAATGACTCTCAGGTTTCTGACCTGAGGGGACAAGGTGGGAAGTGGAACCATTAACCAGGATACTGGACGAGGTGCAGCTCTGGGAGAGAAAGATGATGGGTTCAGTGTTGCATCATGTGTAAACCAGGACTCACTGGTTGCAAGTCATGAAAACCCATGTCAAACTACCTTGGCAATTTCACGGTTCAAAAACTAGATGATGGAAAGGTAGAGGTAGCAAAGACTTCACAACTAAATCTAAAACCATCAGGACTTGCTCTCTGTCCTGCCCTATCTCTCTCTCCACTTGGCTTCTACCTGTAACTTAGGGCCCATTCTCTCAAGGCCCTCCAAGTGGCAAGGGACATGTCTGCCAGTTGTTCTGGAATCTAAGAAGAAAGAGAGCTACGGCTTCCACTGCTACATTAAAAAATCCCAGGAAAGAAATCCCAAGGAATAAAAGAATGAATGAAATAGTCCAAGTCCGTGGTCTTGAGGAATTATAGTCATAAAAGCACAGAAACTTGAGGCCATCTCCAGTACCTCCAGGAAGCTAAAACCTGGTACATATTAGAAGCTCAATATTATGCTTGTTAAATCAAAAGATGATTAATTGCACTTTTCATGGGTAAGATCATTTGGCCTTTATGAAATAGTTTGATTGCATACATTTGTCTATTACGTAGACTAGAGCAAGGCAGTCCTCTGTCCCCACACCTAACTCATGTCAAAATGTAACACATATGGTGGGATTTTCTCTCTCTTTTTTTTAAGATTTTATTTATCCATTTCACAGAGAGAGAGAGAGCACAAGAAGGGGTAACAGCAGGCAAGGGGAAAGGGAGAAGCAGACTTCCCACTGAGCAGGGAGCCCAACGTGGGGCTCGATTCTAGGACCCTGGGATAATGGCCTAAGCTGAAGGCAGACGCTTAACCATCTGAACCACCCAGGCGCCCCTCATAGGTGGAATTTTCTGATAGAAGGGCCACTTTCTGTCTACAGTCATACTCCACTCCTAAGGCCTGGGTGAGCCCCTTCTGGTTACGGGAGTCAGAATACATGTTACGCTTCTCATCAGAAATTCCTTCCTACCCACCACCACCACCACTGCTACATCACCATTGAGATTTTCCCAACTTGCCCTCAACATTATTGCCCACCAGTTAAGAGAAAGGGCTCAGAGCCCTAGGAGACCACTTTTTTTTTTTTTAAGATTTTGTTTATTTATTTGACAGAGAGAAACACAGCTAGAGAGGGAACAAAAGCAGGGGGAGCAGGAGACGGAGAAGCAGGCTTCCCACTGAGCAGGGAGCCCCATGCGGGGCTCGATCCCATGATACTGGGATCATGACCTGAGCCGAAGGCAGACGCTTAATAACTGAGCCACCCAGGCGCCCCAGCAGACCTCTTTTAAACACCATAAAACAAACTTTAAACTATCACAGTAAAAGCTGGTTTCTCTTCATAATTGAGTTCCATAACACTCAACAGTTATAAACGGAAATCAGCTTTCAGACCTACAGTCTTCAGTATTATGGCACATGATACCGTTTGCCTTTTGTCTGAACCTCGATATATTTCTTTTAGTTAGTTGTATTTGCTTAGGCTGTCAGTTATACTTACTGAGGGCTACTCTGTTATGCATGATACCATACTAAACATCAAAAGATATATAAAAGCAGCCAGGTTTCCCCAGGGCACAATTGAAAGAGTGACAAGAACAGTCATTATTTGCTAAATCTAGATCAGTCCCCTCCATCTCAGTGTCTCGATTCCGGTGCCCCTGAACCTCTTCCTTCTGATCCTAAGGGACCCCACATGGATTCTTAAATGGCCATGATCATTGTTCTCCTACTTTATGGTGGCTTTCAGTTCATTCATCATTTTAAAAGCATATCTGCTTTCCCTGCTGCTACTATCACACCTCCTGTCATCACCAGGTTGTTGTGGCCTTGGCTATAGCCACACATTTATTTTGTTCCAGCTCAACAGTGGCATGCCCCCCCCACACACACACACGCCTGTGATGTACTCTATTACCAGGCCACAATATAACTCTACTCCTAGCCTCCATTTCATAGAAAACGAAAGATTTAGTTCTTCATTCCACTTGTTCTTAATCACAACCCTTCTGCCAACAACATTGGCACTTGTCTATAGACACTACCTTCTCAGTATAACACTGTTGGGGGACCTGGGTGACTCAGTCCATTAAGTGTCTGACTCTTGATTTCAGCTCAAGTCATGATCTCAGGGTTATGAGATCAAGCCCTGAGTTGGGCCCCTCACTGGGCATACAGCCTGCTTAAGACTCTCTCTCCCTCTCTCTGCCCCTCACCTCCACCCTCTCTAAAAACAAAGAAACAAACAAGCAAATAAAAACCGTATAACACTGTTAAAATCTTTAGGGGCTGGACCAGAAGACTTTCTGGAAACCTTCACCCCTACCATCCCTGAGCCTCCTGCTTTCCTGCTTTCCTGCCTAAACACACCCTCTCCCCATTCAGGTCTGTTATTTGCCTTTTAATTACACACTCTAAGGGGGCTTGTGGTTTCTCTAACAGCTCAGAAGTCTGGGGCCTGGAGTGAGGGCAGAGTGGGCTATGCCCCTCAAAGGGACCCACACCATCCTGGATTCACAGCAAACAGTTAAAGCCTCTGGCCCTGGGGTTCCCTCTACACAAAGACAATTTATAGTCAAATGTTTGGAATTCAGAGCCATTTTCCTAAGGAAACAACTTAAATGGAGTCAGAAGAACTCATAAAAGTCCACTTGACTCCCATACCTGGTCTGGGAGTTCTAACCATACTCTAGAACCTACCTAACAGTACACCATGGTTCCTATGGTTTCTGTGGGAAAATGAGTTCCGAATTCCAGCTGTGAACATAGCTCTGCCTCAGCCATCAGCAGGAACAGCCCAGCACTCACCTTCCACAGCCTGCCAACCCAATGGTAGGGAAACGTCTGAAGCCTAGAGTATATTATTTTTAAGAAAGGAGTTGGGGTGAGGGGAACACTGGGAGGAGGAACCAGTCTGCGGAGAATGGAGAGTTGGGGTCAAGGTGGAAGATCCCAGATGTCTCTGGATTTTAGGGTCTTCCAGAGACACAGGCTGCTCCCCTGAGCTTTAACCCAGACAACACGCCTGGTCTGCACTACGGCATTGCTGCTACAGAGAACAAGGTTGGGGGGGGATGGAGTTTCCAGTGGAAAAGTGGTGGGAACTAAGGAAAATGTGTCTGTGGGTTTCTATGTGAGGTCCAATAAGGAGTTAAAAAAAAAAACTTTTAAAAACTAAAGCTAGATCAGTACCATGATCAGCACTACGTTTGTTAAGGAGGTCAGATCAAATTTAATACACTTGATTGTAGCCTTCTGAAACACGCAGCTCACAGAAACATTGAGCGTTGGTAAGTCCCCTTGGACGTGACCCATTTGCAGACATGAGAGAACATTTGACTTCTATGTCCAATCTCTCTCTCTCTCTCTTATTTGCACTTTAATACTTGGCTTGTGTGAAAAAGAAAACTAAGTGTGGAGAAAACAAGTATGAGCCTCTATTTTACGTCCCTGGATCTGTCTGAAAGGTCAAGAAAAAACTGTTTCCCTAGGTTGTGGAGTAGGGAGATGTTTTCCAAACGGTAGTTCCCCCGCCCCCTTATCCACAGGGAATAGGTTCCAAGACCCTCAGGGATGCCTGGAACCACAGATAGTACTGAACGCTATACAGGTTTTTTCCAGACCTATGATAAAGTCTTATTTATCACTTCGGCACAGTAACAGATGGAGAATAATAATAAAAAGAACCATTATAAATCAACATAACGTAATAACAGTTAGGAGACTGTGATCTCTGGCTCTCAAAATATCTGACTGCACTCACCGTTCTTGTGACGATCGAGAGAAGGGATGGGAGTGACGCAGGCGCTGTGACGTCAAGGGTAGGCGACCGCGAACCTTCTGACCCTGCGTCAGCAGGAGGAGCACCTGTCTCCTGTTGGCTATTGATGGGGCTGAAATCAAGGGAAACAAAACCTCGGAAAGCAAAACTGCAAATAAAGGGGGACTGCTGTATGTTTAATAACTCCTGTTCGGAGGCTCAAAAAAGTACATTTTTTTAAGGTTTTATTTATTTGACACAAAGAGAGAGATTACAAGTAGGCAGAGAGGCAGGCAGAGAGAGAGAGAAGCAGGTTCCCTGCTGAGCGGAGAGCTCGATGCGGAGCTCGATCCCAGGACCCTGAGATCATGATCTGAGCCTAAGGCAGAGGCTTAACCCACTGAGCCACCCAGGCGCTCCCTCCCCCACTTTTTTTTTTTTTAAGATTTTATTTATTTGATAGAGACACAGCGAGAGAGGAAACACAAGCAGGGGGAGTGGGAGAGGGAGAAGCAGACTTCCTGCAGACCAGGTAGCCCAAAGTGGAGCTCGACCTCAGGACCCTGGGATCATGACCTCAGCTGAAGGCAGATGCTTAACAACTGAGCCACCCAGGCACCTCAGAAAAGTACATTTTAAATGACAATAGTAACATGTGTTTTTTTATTGCAAGTACAAATGGATTTTTTTAGGTTGTTTTTTTTATTATTTTAATTCCAGTATTGTTATAAAACAGTGTTATATTAGTTTCAGGGGTACAATATAGTGATTCAACAATTCCATACATTGCTCGGTGTTCACCATTGTAAGTGTACTCTTTAATTCCCAGCGTGAATTTCACCCATCCCCCCACCCACTGGATGGATGCAAATAAGGATTTTTTCTCTTACCTAAGTCCACTCTCTTACTCTGCATGTTAGATATTCTGATGTTGAACCACCTTTACATGACCACATACCAGAAGTAAAAAAGAGAAAGATGATTTAGAAAATTTACCAGAGTCAGGAAAAATGGGTCCGATGGGCTATTTTATGTGCCAGAATTCCTAGTAGCTTTGGTAATGAATTAACAGATAAATAGTTTCATAACTTCTTAGATTCAATCAATTCCATAGTAGTTTCTGAGATAATTATGTGCTAAACAATGTAGTGTGTTACATGCAGATATACACACAAAAACACTGCACGGCCCATCACCTGTGGAGTTTATCCACCTTTATTCAATTTACATGCATGAAAAAGTAGAGGTCTCTGTTTCACATGGAACCAACTCCCACACCAAGGGCCTCTTATTCTCTGAAAGTAGAGAAGGGGCAAGAACCCAGGTAAGCTGTAGGAAACAGTTATTATTTGAATGGACTGAACAGCCACTTTGGAAAGCCCACATAGATAGGTTAAGCCTCGCCCTCATAAGACACCATGAAGAAACTGGCCTGCTTTTGAAGCAGGAGGGTGTGGGTCATTGGAGAAGGACTAGGAAACAATTTGAGAGAGGAGATGGTGTTTGGAAAGATGGTCCTGGCAGTGGTGTGGAGGTGAGTAGGAGGCAAGGCACTAATTATGAGCTCACTGCAGTCTCTAGGGGGAGGTGGGAGGGTCAGCACTGGCGTGTGGCATGAAATTGAAGAAAGGGAGACACACAAAAAGCGTGTACACTGACCTAACTAACACACAGCTCACTAGACCAAGAAGGAGTCAGTTCATTTCCCTTTAAAAGTTCTAATCTTGGGTCTTCTCTCTTAAGCCATTTCCTCTCCACCTTTCTTTTTTGTGTCTGTTTAAATTATTATAAAAGTGCACATGTTTTATTTTGGAAAATTTATAAAAAATAGAGAGAAAATATCAAGAAGGCATTGAAAAGCATCTGTCCCCTCACCGACCAGAGATGATCTCAGATAACCTTTTTGGCGCATTTTTCCGCAGCCTTGATCGGTGCCTTTAGGAGCAATTATTAAACAGGGTGAGTGAGGTAGAGTACAAAGATAAAACAGCTTGATTTTTTTTTCCCCACTACTACCTTGAAGTTCGCTTCCTCCGTTCTCCCTACTCGGCCCTTCGCCATGGTGCAGGCCGAGCTACAGCTGCTGGGTCACTTTCAGGTACTGGAACCCTTGCATGCCCAGAAATGAGTAAGTCCAATGTGATCTACATCAGGACAATGCTTTTCTCTTCCGTGAGCCCAGTCCTTCCTGGAGCTCAGGGACTTGGAGCTGAGAAGCAGGCAATGGCCTGGTCTTTCCTGCTCCTTGTCCCACCCCCACGGTTTGCATGGGAAAATCCACATGCTCTTGCCCCAAAGGTAAAAGCAAGGCCTGGGAGCCTCTCCTGTCCTTCCCCCCCCCCCGCCCCGCCCCCCACAACCAGCTGACCAGCCAGCTTCCCAGCTTCAGATACTTCCAAGGGCAGCAGGTGGCACACTAGGATCTAACCCTATAAATTCACTCCAAATAATTCCTTCTGAAGAACCTCTCATATAGATCGCTCCTGGTGGAAGTGGTGAGTACTAGGCTTCTTTAATTTTTTTATTTTTAAAATTTATACTAAATACTGTGGGACTCTGTCTTAACCCTTTTCTTGAGAATATGAGTATAGTCTTATTCTCAGCTTCTGTCTATCCAATAATAGGCAAAAGAAAAAGTTCCATTTCACATCCTAGTACATATGTACACACAAAAATAATAATAATAATTGGAACAACATACATCATTTTGCATCCTACTTGAGTTCCATTCGTATCATATGTTGAGCATTTCCCATATCAAGGAAGTATTTTCCAAAAATGTGATTTATACTAGCTCATAATTTTTCATTATATGACTGTCCATTTCTCATTAATTATTCAACCATCACCCACTTAGACATCTATAATTAGGCTAGTATAATTATCACTGCAATAAACATCATTGCATGTGACCTTGTTCACATCTTTGATTATATCCTTAGGATAATTCCTAGAAGGAAAGTGTTTCAATCAAAGTTTATGGAGATTTTTTTAAGGCCCTTGATACATAAAGCAGAGAAAAGCCTTCAAGAGAAACGGAATACCACTCACACACCTTGTACCCGAGTATTTTTACCATATTTTTCACCTTTGCAATTCAATCAGTGAAATAGATATAAAATAAGAGGATTTTCCTCTCCTTTCTTTCCTCTTATTTCAATGTTAAGCCTTTCAAATCTTTGACCATTCCTATTAGGATTAGTGATTTTCATGAGTGAAGAGTATCAATTATAAAATTCTGAGATTGTAGAAAAATATATCTGGAAATTTTCACTAGCATATATGTAGTTTACCTCCTCGTAAACATGAAAAAGGAACCTGCTACCACAAGTTATTGATATATCTTAATAATAATTCATAGCATCTAAAGAGACAGGAAATCAGTTTGAAAGGACATTGCATTAAACTCTTCATCCATTACTGTTCACATTCTAGTAGATTTTACAATATTATTTGATATAATAAATTAGCCATTATGGGAAGACAATAGTTTTGAAGAATGTAGAGAAATCACCTAAAGATTGTTTTATTTGATGGAGGTTTAAAGCATCTGTTTCAACTGGCATTGCTTTGGAAATTTCAAGAAACTTTGGAAATGATAAATGTTTACAATTTGTATCCACATTGTTAAAAACACAATAGCCTGTTAAATCCCTTGCCATGAATATGAACAGACTGTGGGCCATCCACATTATTTACCAAGGGGGAAACAGACATTATTCACAAATTTTAATTGCTCCTATGACACCAACAGTCTGAAAATGAAGCATAAAAACGTAGTCTTGGGGAAGTTTGCTGTGCAATGACTTTAGTGGAAACCTGACCACAGGGACCAATGCCTCTATCACAATTTTGCAGGGGCCAGAGTAAAATAAGTTTATCATTTCAACCCAAGTGCTAGTGGACAGTTGGCATATTTTAAAACTCATCCTATCCACTGCAAACTCAACAATTCCTACACATGACCCAAAATAAAGAAGTCAGAGATTAGACTGATACGGGAAGTGTATGTCACGCTCACCCTTAAGAGGAGCTTCTCCTGATCAGGGTCCAAACATTCCACTAAAAACTGGAAGAGTAAATGCTTCCAGATCCTCCTTATCTGGAAAAATTAATCCTCTAGTATTGCAAAATGAGTATCAAATTTGCTTCCAAAAATTGAATTATTATAAAATACAATTTTACAAAATACTTTTCAGAAAAAATTAATCTTATAAAAAATGGTAAGAAAAAGAATGAAAGTATTAGGAAGGTTTTGTTGTTTGTTTTTGTTTCTGTGTTTTCCAGCTAGGAATCATTCATATTCCCTCAAGGACCAGTGTCCTGTGGGAGAAGGTTTAGCAGAGAGATTTACAATTAAGCAGGACGTGTGAGAGGAACCAGCCAATAGGCTGATCTACGTCCCTAAAGCTAAGATTTAGAGGGTTGCAAAGCTGAGGGGACAGATGAGCAGTAGGGATGGTGAGAAACACCAAATCTGAGAAGAGCCTCAGAGGCTTCCATTGATCATGAAATCCAAAAATACATATCCCAGTCTTGCCCTGACTGTGGCTCTCGCACTGATCACTTCACTATCATTCTGATTGCTCAGGTCAAAACCTCAGAGCTAGCTGGCACTGTCCTCAAAAATATGGATGGAATCCTACTTCTCCTATCTGTCCCTCCTACAGAAAATTCGCAGCACCTTTGAAAACCTCACTTCTTTGCTTAAAACCCAGCAATGGTTTCCATTCCACACAAAATAAGGCTAAAGTCCTTAAAATGGCCCACGAATCTTCAGCATCATCTGCTCCCAACTTAGACCTTCACTCTAGATGTGTTGCTCTTCCTGGTTCGTTCTTCCCCCACATTTCCTCTTGGCTATCTTCTTAACCTACAAGTCTTTGCTCAGACGTCTCCTTCTCAATTAGGCCTACCCTGACCACCCTATTTAAAACTGTGCCACACCCCAGGACCCTGCAGTCCATACCGTCCTAACTCTGTTCCACTGATTTCTTTTTTATGGTATGATCACCTTCTAACATACTATGTAATTTATGTATTACATTTGTTATTTGTGGGATTTATAAAATGTGTAAGTCCTCTGGAACAGAGATCTTTCTTTTGTTCACTAATGCATTCCAGATACTTTCGAGCACCTGGGACATAGTAGAAGCTAAATAATTATCTTTTGAATGAATGTATAAATGACTCCATATTTTATCCATCAAGAAACTGAGGCAAGACAGGATAAGCAATTTGTCAAGAGGAAAAGTAGCAAACTCCCCATTGTTTGATTCATGTTTCCCACTGTCTCCAGAAGACACACTCCATGAGTTAGAACTTTGTAGAGAAGCTGAGTTTTGAACGGATGAACCTCCAAAGTTAGGAAAACCAACAACACAAAATAAATTTTACAGGCAGGCAGATAATTAGAAGTGGAGTAGAATACGAGAGAGTGAAGAATCCTCCTGGATGCTGATATCATCCAAAATAAGGGCAAAAATTAAAAAAGAATGTAATTATATGTTCATCCATCAAACTTACATAGTTTGAATATTTCTTAAACATAAACTTTTAATATATTAAAATCATGTTTTTTACTTGCAACATGATTGTATAATCAGATTTCCTTTACAGTTTTATAAAGACATTTTCTTTAGCATCTCTTATCAACTAGTATTTACTTACTTATTCCAAATGCATTCTAACATTTTTTCTTTCTTGTCTACAACTTGTATTTCACTTCCTTCTTTAGTTTTTCTCATTCTACCTTTATCAATCTTTACTATTTTATATATTTTATGTGATATCTGCCACAGCTTATCTTTGTGTTAACTCTTAGTTAGCTTAACTTGTTAGCTAATTAAACTCTTCCTATCTTTTTCAACATTTTGGTGCTTGTATGTCACTTTTTCTGACTGTACTTTTTTGTTATAACTACTCCTTTACAGTGACACTTTTAGGCCCGTTTGATACAAATTTGACAATCAATTCTGCTGACTTCTTTTTTATTTTGAAACCAGAAATTTCTTATTGAGATGGTCTTTCCTTTGGGGTTGTCCACTTTCTCTTTATATTTGATAATTCCACCTAAATATTCTCCTTTCCAATCTGCATGTCTTTTGTTTCTTTCTCTTGCTTTATTGCTCTGGTTAAAACTCCCAGCACCATGTTGAACAAGAACATGAAGAGTAGGTATCTTTGCCTTGTTCTCAGTCTTAGGGGAAAAGCATTCAGTCTTTCACCATGAAGTATAATGTTAGCTATTGGTTTTTTGGTAGATTTTCTTTAGCAAGTTGAGGAAATGTCCCATTATGCCTGGTTTTCTGAGAGTTTTTATCACAAATGGGTATTGAATTTTGTGATATGCTTTTTCTGCATCAATTGAGAGGATAATAAGATACTCCTTTAGACTGTTGATATGGTAGATTACATTTATTGGCTTTTTAATTGAGATATAACTAACATACAACATAATGCACACATTTAAAGCATACAGATCTGGGGTGCCTGGGTGGCTCAGTTGTTAGCATCTGCCTTTGGCTCAGGTCCTGATCCCAGGGTCCTGGGATCGAGCGCCACGCTGGGCTCCCACTCCCCCTGCTTGTGCTCTCTCTCTCACTGTGTCTCTCTCTGTCAAACAAATAAACAAAATCTTTAAAAAATAAAATAAAGCATAAAATTCCATGGCTTTTAATATGTTCCCAAGATTTTAAACTATTACCACTAATTCCAAAACATCTCATCACCCCAAAAAGAAACTCCATACCCTTCAGCAATCACCGCCTTTCTCCCCACTCCCTAGTCCTTGGCAGCTGCTAATCTGATTTCCAATTTTATGTATTTACCTATTCTGGATATTCCTATGAATGGAATCATACAATATGTGGCCTTTTGTAACTGACTTCTTTCACATAATGTTTTCAAGGCTCATCTGTGTTGTAGCATATATCAGTACTTCATTCATTTTTATGACTGAATAATATTCTACTGGATGGATATAGCATATTTTGTTTATCCATTCACTGGTTGATAATATTTGGGTTGTTTCCACTTTTTGGTCATTATGAATAATGCTGCAATGAACATTCCTGGCAAGTTTTTCTATGAACAAATGTTTTCCATTGATGAACTTTTAAATATTGAACCAGCTTTAAATAACTGAAGTAAATTCCACTTGGTGGGGATGTACATTTGCTTCCTTTTATATGTTGCTATGTTTGATTTGATAAAATTTTACTGAGATTTTTGTGTCCATATTCACGAGAAATTTTGGTCTGTGGTTTTGTTTTCCTTGCATTGTCTTTGTCTGGTTTTAGTACTTGTGCTGCGATCATAAAATGAATATGAAGTGCTCCTTCCTCTTCTATTTTTTGGAAGAAACTGTATAAAATTGGTCTTAATTCCTCTTTGAATATTTAGTAGAATTCTCCAGTGAAACCATCTGGTCCTGGAGATTTCTTTTTCAGGAGATTTTCAATTACGAATTCAATTTTCTTACCAAGACACAGACTCTTAGCTATAGAGAACAAACTGATGGTTACTAGCAGGGAGGTGGGTGAAGGGATGGGTTAAAGAGGTGGTGGGGATTAAAGAGTGCACTTGTCCTGATGAGTACCGGGTGTTGTATGGAAGTGTTGAATCACTAAATTGTACACTGAAACTAATATTACACTGTAGTTAACTAATTGGAATTTAAATAAAAACTCAAAAAAAGTTCCATTTTCTTAATCATTATAGGATATTCAAATTGCTTATTTCGTTGGTTGGTAGTTTGTGATTTTTGAGGAGTTGGTTCATTTCTTTTAAGTCGTCAAATTTATGAACATAACAATGTTTGTAGTATTCTCCTTTTATTCTCTTATGGCTGCAAGATCTGTAGTAATATCCACTGTCTCATTGCTAATATTGGTGATTCATGTCTTCTCTCTTACTTTGTCGGTCTTGCTAAAGGTGTATCAATTTTATTTGGGTTTATTTTGCTCTTCTTTTTTTTTTCTTCTTAGATAGGCACTTAGGTTACTGATTTGAGGCCTTTCCTCTTTTCTAACAAAAGCGTTTCATGCCATAAATTACACTCAGCTCTGCTTTAGTTGTATCCCACAAATTTTGAAATATTGTGTTTTCATTTTCATTCCATTCAATGTTTTTTTTTTTAATTTCCCATTGAGACTTCCTCATTGATCCATGAATTATTCAGAAGTGTGTCGTATAGGAGTACCTGGGTGACTCAGGTGGTTAAGCATCTGCCTTTAGCTCAGGTCATGATCCCAGGGTCCTGGGATCAAGCCCGCATCAGGCTCCCTGCTTGGCGGGAGGCATGCTTCTCCCTCTCCCACTCCCCTTGCTTGTGTTCCCTCTCTCACTGTGTCTCTTTCTGGCAAATAAATAAATAAAATCTTTGAAAGAAAAAAAAAGTGTGTCATATAATGTCCATGTATTTCAAAATTTTTTTGTTCTCTTTCTGTTATTGATTTCTAGTCTGATTCTATTCTGGTCAGAGAGCATACACTATATGATTTCAACTCTTCTGAATTTTCTGAGATTTGTTTCATAGCTCAGGATATGGTCTATGTATGTGAAAGATGGATGGTCAGTTGACAAAAATGTGTATTCTGCTATTGTTGGGTAGAATATTCTATAAATATCAATTAGATCCCTCTTGGCTGATAGTATTATTCAGTTCTTCTACATTTTCTCTGATTTTTTTTTTTTTGGTCTAGCAGTTATAGCAATTGCTGAGAAATGGGTGTTGAAGACCCCAAATATAATTGTGGATTTGTCTAATTCTCCTTTCAGCTTTATTAGAGTTTTTTTTTTTGTTTTGCATATACTTTGAAACTCTGTTGTTTGGTGCATGCACTTTGAGGATTTCTGTATCACTTAGTGGATTGTTCCTTGTGTAAATAAATATTACCAGGGGCACCTGGGTAGCTCAGTTGGTTAGGCATCTGACTCTTAGTATTGACTCAGGTTATGATCTTGGGGTCACAGATGCAACCCCGCATCAGGCTCCGTGCTTTTTGTGGAATCTGCTTGGGGTTCTCTCTCTCTGCCCCTCCCCCAGCTCATGCTCATTCTCTCTCTCTCTAAAATACATAAATAAAATCTTAAAAGATAAATAAACAAATATATGTGTGTATACATATATGTGTGTGTGTATATATATATGTATATATATATAAATTTGTTCCACGCTACAAGTGGGAACATCCCAGGCAGTCAGTGACCAAAGTATATCAGTAGTCAAACTAAATATTGTTGATGTGCAAAACAGGTTTAATAACATCTTAATACACTTTATTTTTTAAATCAGTTTTCGGTTACCACAAAACAGAGCAGAAAGTACAGAGAGTTCCGGTATATGCCTGACTCTACACACATACCGTTTCCCCGTCTCTCATCCTGCACCAGACTGGTACGTTTGTTACAACCAATGAACCTGTGTTGACACACTGTTATCACCCAGAGCCTATAGTGCTCACATTAGAGTTCACTCTTGGCACTGTGTATTTAATGGGTCTTGACAAATGTATGATGACATAGACCCACTATTATAGTCACATAGAGAATAGTTTCACTGCCCTAAAAATCCTCTGTGTTTCTCCTATTTATCTCTCCCTTCCCCTCAACCCCTGGTAAAACTGATCATTCTACTATCTCTTTACACACCAGAGGCTTTTAACCTGGCCTTCTATAGTAGTTCAAATAGGTTAACTGCTGTAACAAATGTACACAAAAATATATAGTACTTCAAACTCAACAAAAATATTTTTCCTCTTGCATAAGCCTTATATCTTACCTCTCACACATTTACATCTTCTTTTTTTTTTTTAAGGTTTTTATTTATTTATTTGACAGAGAGAGAAATCGCAAGTAGGCAGAGAGGCAGGCAGAGAGAGGGGGGGAAGCAGGCCCTCTGCCGAGCGGAGAGCCCGATAAGGGGCTCAATCCCAGGACCCTGAGATCATGACCTGAGCCGAAAGCAGAGGCTCCAACCCACTGAGCCACCCAGGCGCCTCACACACACTTACATCTGATTTGAGGGTGCCTCCCATCCACATGGTGATCCGGACTCCTTTCATCTTGTGGCTCCAATATCTTTAACATGTGGCTTCTATGGGCCTCATACTCATTGACATCATAGATGGGAAAGGACACGGAAGGTAACGTGTGAGGGATTTTTAAGGGTTTGGCCTGGAAATGGTGTAAAACTCAGTCTTATGGCTACTACTAACTGCAGTGCAGGCCAGGAAATGCAGGCTCACTGTGTGCTCAGGAAGAAGAGAAAACCAGCTTAATGACCATCTCTCTAGTCTGTGTCACCTAAAGGAGTCCTTGGATAGACTTAAGAGTGTTGTTTAAGCGTTCAGAAGATATATATGCAAAATGTTGCCTTTGATTGCATTTTCCTCCAGAAAGGGAAGGACTAGCTCTGACTGTATCAATTAGGAGTGCATGTTGGGAGAAGTTGAATTTAAGCTGAGGCTTAACAATAGGTAGAGAGAGAGGAGGTTGGGATAGAAGATAAGGGGTATCCAGGCACAAAAACATCACAAGCAGAGGCACAAAGATGGGAGATTATAAGATGTGTTTGAAAAATGGCCAAAAGCTCAGACTAGCTGAAAGATTGAGTCAGCAGGTTGATAACTGGGTCATCTATGTGCCAGGACCTATAGCAAATACTGGCTCTGTATGGGTGCAAACAGAAGAAGGAGGACACTTGAACAACCAGATGTGGGTAATCCTGCTACAGACAGGGAGGTTGCAACTAGACCCTGCTGCAAGGACACTCACCTTACCCCTAGAAGATTAGCAGAAGTGATAGACACGCTGAGCCCTGAAGGACAAGTGGGTGTTTGCTAAGAGTGGGCAGAGGAGAGATGTATTCCAGGCCTGAAGGCATAATAAACTATGTTCGATATACACCAGAATGCTGCTGGAAGGCCTCTGTAGCAGAGGCCAAGAACGCAAGGGGAACAATGGCATGAAATCAGGCTGAAGCGGAAGGCAGGACTCAGATAGAGAAGACTATAAATTATGTTAACAAATTGGGGTGCTATTCTAAGGACAACAAGGATTTTAAGCAGGGCAGTGGAAGGAGTAAACCTGAATTACAATCATTTCAGCTGCAGCATAGAAAATGTATTGGAGGACAGCAAGACTGGATATAAGAATACGGTTTGGGGACTATTGGGATGGTTCATGGTGTAATTGATGGTGACCTTGACTATGGGAATGGTGGTAAAAATGCAGAACGATAGATGGATTTGAGAGTTGAGAGGTATGACCCCCAGGACTCGGTCTTTAGTGGGTATGCAGGTTAAAGGAAAAGTCAAGAATGTCTACCTGGCTTTTGGTCAGAGGAACTGAGTAGATAGTGGTGATATTGAATACTAAGCTAAAAAGTGGATTTTTAAAAAAATGAACATCCTTAAATTTATTTATTTATTTATTTATTAAGATTTTTTTTTTAAGATTTTATTTATTTATTTGACAGAGAGAGAGAGAGAGAGAGAGAGAGATTACAAATAGGCAGAGAGGCAGGCAGAGAGAGAGAGGAGGAAGCAGGCTCCTTGCTGAGCAGGGAGCCCGATGCGGGCCTCGATCCCAGGACGCTGAGATCATGACCTGAGCCGAAGGCAGAGGCTTTAACCCACTGAGCCAGCCAGGCGCCCATTTTTTAAGATTTTATTTATTTATTTTGACAGAGAGAGATTACAAGTAGACAGACAGGCAGGCAGAGAGAGGAGGAAGCAGGCTCCCTGCTGAGCAAAGAGCCCGATGCGGGCCTCGATCCCAGAACCCTGAGATCATGACCTGAGCTGAAGGCAGAGGCTTTAACCCACTGAGCCACCCAGGCGACCCTTAAATTTATTTTTTAAAGTTTTATTTATTTTAGAGAGAGCAAGGGGGAAAGGGAGAGAGAGAATCCTAAGCAAGCTCCACACCCAGCCTGACTTGAGGCTCAATCTCAGGACCCTAAGATCATGACCTAAGCCAAAATCAAGAATTTATTCTTAACTAAGCCAGCCCAGGGCCCTGGGAGAGAGTGCTTTAAGGAGCAATCAGTGGTGTCAAATCCTGCCAGGGAAAGGGTAAGTTGAGTAAGGATAAGTAGTGCTCATTGGATTCAGTGACAAGATGAGGATAATTTCAAGGAAGCAGCAAGAGCCCATGGGTACACTGCAGTGTGCCCTAAAGAAGGGGAGCAGATAGTTACTGGAGCAGTGAATTTGGAGAAGAGTGGTGACACGAGGGGGTGTGCCATCAAGGAAGAGTTCCTGTTTGCTAATGTAGGAGAGATTTTTTTTTAATGATTTTATTTATTTGTCAGATATACACATAGAGAGAGAGAGAGAGTGCACAAACAGGGGGAGCACCAGGCAGAAGGAGAAGCAGGCTCCCCACTGAGCAAAGAGCCTGATGTCAGGCTTGATCCCAGGACCCTTGGGATCATGACCTAAGCAGAAGACAGAATGGACTGAGCCACCCAGACGCCCCTAGTCTTTTTACTTGCTAGAACCAACATCTTTGTTAAGCTTTGTTTAGTTTGTACTTGTTCCAACCTTAAAATCATTACAATTAGACAGGTTGAAAAGGCTAGTTCAGCAGTCAGCCTGGGAGTTGATAACATGTAGCCAACTCTGTAGTTTTCTTTTTGTCCAGAGATCCTTAAAGCAACTCTTCTGCCCCAGTGTATCTACTTACGTCATAAACAGCAGAGAGGAATGAAAGAGATACCCTACCCAGGTACAAATTAGGGTGTTGTGTGGCTGGGGTAGAAAAGATGGTAGTGTTAAATGAATTTAAATGAAGGAACCCCAAGCATATATTTAGAGCAAAAGCAATTCTTAAATTTGCTTCATAAACAAAATTTAATACAAGACAAATTTAGACCCAAATGGGAAGGTCCCTGAGCTTCAATATCTCCTACCTTGTTCATAAATCACAATATTGATCGAGTATAAATTAATGCATGAATATATATATTTGTGTATGGGAACTTATGAAATCTCATTTATTATGTGGGAATGAAGCAGAAAGCAGTTTTTATATTAGGAACACCTAGGTTAAACCATTTAGCATTTTAAAAAACCTTAGCTGAATGGATCTTATCTATATGAATCTATTCTTTACATCTCTCCCTCTCAAAAGAAAAATGTTTGGCAAACTATCACTCCCACTCTTTCTTTGGGTCCTTGGGAAGAGCACTTAAGACCAAGGTGTGAGCATTAAATGACAACTCATGAAAAGAGGTGGCAAAAGGAACTTCTGAGAATTTCATTTGTAATTCTACATATTTCCTCCCAATGACCTCTATATCCTGGGAGTGGCCACTGCGTGTTTTGATTTTCTCCCTTGATGAGATTTGCTTTGCTAGAAGATCTACCCTTCAAATAATGGTTATTGTTTCAACTGAAATATCAGACAGTAAACATACAGTATCTGTATATTCTATAAGAAAATGCTGTTATACAAGCTATTCACTGGTATACTGAAAGTTTCAGTACCTTTGTTAAGATGTTGTGAAATAATATGTCCTTGGGGCATATCACAGAAAGGGTGTAGATGTAGTAAATCAGTGAAAATTGTACCTAATTAGGAAGGAAGGGGAGAAAAAGATCATTTTTCAGTAGAGTTAATAGCAAATTCCTTCTGCAAACCCAAAACCACACCCTAGCTGAGCTTCAGAACAACCTGTGTGGCTTCTTAAAAACATGTCCAGGTTCCCACTCCAAATTTCCCACTAAATCTAAATATCCAGAGTTTGCCTCTCCCTGCTCTGCATTTACATTTTTTTAAAGCCCTTCTTGACTTTGCTGTACATCCGGGGTTGAAATCCCTGCTCCAGAGTTTGTATGTACAAATAAGTTGTTTAAGAAGCAACACACAGGGTTATATAAGGTCTAGGGAAACCTTGGAATAACAGGAAAGTTGTAGTGTTAGCTAAAATTTGCTAGGCCTTTGATTGAAGGGGTGGAGTAAATTGAAGTAAGGATTCTGCACGTGACTGTAAAGGCACAAACTAGAGAAAGAGAAGACAGTTTAGCTTCCTCTTGAACTACTGGCTTTGTAACATTAGACAATTTAGGAGAGTAGGAGCTCAATTAAAATTCACTCATATGAGTTTGAGGCAGATGATATAATAAATAAATCCAATATAAAAAGGTCCCAAGTTGGGGCGCCTGGGTGGCTCAGTGGGTTAAAGCCACTGCCTTCGGCTCAGGTCATGATCCCAGGGTCCTGGGATCGAGGCCCACATCGGGTTCTCTGCTCAGCAGGGAGCCTGCTTCCTCCTCTCTGCTCTCTCTCTGCCTGCCTCTCTGCCTACTTGTAATCTCTCTCTCTGTGTCAAATGAATAAATAAAATCTTTTTTAAAAATAAAAAAAAAGGTCCCAAGTTATAATTCAAAAATCAAGAGGCCTGGAGCTGCTTGAAATATGTACTTGAGTAGCTGAAATACGTACAAGAGTACTTGAAATATGGCTCGGGCGCCTGGGTGGCTCAGTGGGTTAAAGCCTCTGCTTTCGGCTCAGGTCATGATCTCAGGGTCCTGGGATCGAGGCCCGCATCGGGCTCTCTGCTCAGCAGGGAGCCTGCTTCCCCCTCTCTCTCTGCCTGCCTCTCTGCCTCCTTGTGATCTCTCTCCCGCTGTGAAATAAATAAATAAAATCTTTAAAAAAAAAATTATAAAAGAAATATGGCTCGTGTGAAGCGAACTGAATTGAGATACGCTGAGTGTCTGTACGGGTAAAATACACAGCATTTTCAAAGACTGAAAAAACTATAAAGTCTATCACTAATAACTTGACATTGATTGCATATTGAAGTAAGGTTTTTAAATACAATGAATCAAGTCTATTAACTTTTTCTTATTTTTTTCTAATGGGGCCACTAGAAACCTTAAACTTACACTATGTTGCCCGCCTTATGTATCTCTGTAGGACAACGTGGGTTAAGATTAACCTGGGGAGACTAAAGGGGAGGGGGGGTTATGTCATAGCCTAAGTCCTTGGAAACCAATAGGCTTTGTTTTTAACAAGCCGTTTAAAAATAAGCCTCCAGAAAGGAGAGCGCTGTGCGGGATCCGCTGGACCATAACGTGGGAAGAGCGCCTTGGAGGAGAAAACAATGACTTAATTTCCTTGAAGAGCCCCCCAAAGAACTGAAGTTCAGCACATCCAGGCTCCCGCTGTCACCCAGCAGCCTCCTGGCACTGGAAACCCGGCCAGCCGGGCGTGGGAGGGCCCAGCCCGGAGGGAGGAGCGCTCCCGGGTCGTGCAGGGGAAGGCCCAGGAGCCACGCGGCTCAGGAAACCACCCCCGCGGCCGGATAGGAGGACACCTCACTGGCCCCTCCTCGGCGGACTCTCCCCAGGCCCCTGCCCCCAAAGGAGGAAATCTCGTCCTCGACCTGGCGAAACAAAGCCCTCCGTGCCCATGCCTACGCTCCACTCCAAGGCCGCTCACAGAACGCCCTAAGAGACCCGACCCGGGCCGGCAAGAGGGATCAGGAGAAAGGGAGAGATCCAGGTGTGTGCTTCAACCGCACGCGCCTGCGCGAAAAGCCCTAGCCGGCCTCAGTTTCAGCCTGTTACAGCGCCTTCGTCCCTCCCACCTTTCCCCGCCCCCACCTGGGGACGTCACAAAGAGTGACGTGGAAAGCGAACAATCACAGCCCCTCTCCTCGTGAGCCAGTAGGGAGAGGGGAGGGAGGGG